>FXXK01000645.1:83164-103978 GCA_900184695.1 Betula pendula
AATTATTATTAAATTAAAATTAAATAATTAATAATCATAAGTCTAATAATAATTCTAAAGAAGGTATAACAATCCATAAAATACAAATATATATAATAATCATCTAGAATGAAGTTTGAGAAGTGGCATCTCATATGAGACCCCATCTGTGTTTCTGCAAGAATATGCTTTCTCTGCGGATTTCACACTCAATGTGTGTTTGCTTTTGACTTTGAAAGATTGTGTGATGGGACAAATGGAACAGAAATCCATCAAAACCAATTTGAGCCTACATCCGTTACCACAATTTTTAAATCTTCACAGTGGCATTAGCTATGAATGCATAATTACTTTAAATGATTACTACTCATTTTAAAAGTTTAGACTAATAAAAAATAAATGAATTTAATTATTTAATCAATATTTTAATTTTTTCACTCACATATGAGCTTATATGTTAAAAATAATATCAATTAAATGATTAAATTTATTATTTTTTACTAGTACTATAAGTTTTTGAAATAAATATTGATTTAACATGATATCAGAGTAAAAATCTCAAGTTAAAACTATGACTTCATAATTTATCACAATTTCAGTTAAATGTTCTTTATATTTGGGTGTCACTTATTTGATTTTATTTCTCACAAAAAAGCTAGATTTTATGAGAAAAATTAAAGATAATCCAAACATTGGGTCTGTTTTGCAATGGTTTTTACTATTTACTGGTTTTCACTATTCATCACTTTTCCTAAACCCAAAAAAAAAAACATTCCCACTTTTTATATCACATCAACAACTTTTAACAACCTTTTTTATTTTTTTATACTATTAAAATAAAAAATTCACTAAAAAAAAAAATTTTCACTTTTCCATACAAAAAATTTACAACATTCCCCTACTTTATATCACATCAAAAGTCAACAACCCACAACCCATAACCCATAACATTTCCAAACACACCATTGGCAATTAAAATGCTTGATAATGGAGCAACAATCATGATGTTTTATCCAAGTAAAAACTGATGTGACCATATTTTGACAATAACTGCCTACATCTGCAACAGACCCAAACCTATCTCTAGATACCGACATTCTGATAGAATAAGATGACTAAAAAAAGATGACTTTGAGGAACCATATATGCATGGAAGTTGGACAAAAACTAGTGGACGAGTTCGACACACTTTAATTGGTTGTGATGACTTTGAGGAACCATACATGCATGGAAGTTGGACAAAAACTAGTGGACGAGTTGATGACTTTGAGGAACGATGTATGCACGGAAGTTGGACAAAAACTAGTGGACGAGTTCGACACACTTTAATTGGTTGTAACCTCAGTGCACAGCTCCTAATTTAACACCAATTTAATCATTTACTTAATATTCTAAAAAGTAATAATTTTTCAAAGTTAACCCTATCAATTGTCCTGCCGCAGGAAGAGGATATATATAAAGTGGTAAATATATTCATTTATTTGGATCTGAATCTTCGACTTATGTTGTGATAGCTAGGATGTTATTTAATTAGCTCTTTAAGGTTCAAAGAAGAAGAAATTCTGACATAAATTCATGACTTAATCCAACTGTCAAAAATCAATCAATTGTTATGGATTGATTGATTGATTTTTTTTCACTTCAATTGTTATGATTGATTGATTTTTTTTTCAATGTCTCATACCTCATCCATATCTGTTATAGACACTACCAAACTTGAGGAACTTGGACAAAAGTCCCACCATCATTGATTCTAGTCTTTTTTTGCGGCTTTTGAGGAAAGTTTGCGGATTTAGCAAACTGAATTCCGCGAAGCGGATTTTGGATTGAATTTTACTTTTGGCTGAGGATCCACCTGTTCAATATAATAATCACCATGCATTTCTATCCTTGTCGAATCTTATTTTTATCCTTGCTGGCTCTAAAGGAGCTCCTTGAAGTAATTCTTTATGAAGGGTTTTAAAGGTTTTAAAATCAGTTAAACATTTTGTATCTTTTTTGACATATAATTAATAACATCTTTTGAATTTAAGAAATGATTTTCTAATGCCATGCATATCTTTCTTGTAAAATGCCTTGGAATATTGTCTTTAGCTTTTGTAAACCATATATTATCTAATAATACCTTTTGTTCAAAAGTAATATTTTTATGTGCTAAAAATTGAAGATTTTCATCTCTAATAACTTCTAACGAAATTTTTTTGTAATAAACTAATTCTTGATTTCCATTAATTCTATGATTCCCAATAATTCTGTGATTCTCTATTTCTTCCATCCTGCAAAATGATAATTGATGGTTAAACAAATAGTTAATTTGCTAGAAAAAGTAATAAGAAAATAAAAGTTTTATTTTAAAATTAAAAATAATTTTGTCTTTTGGGAAACTATCTGATATTTTTGTGAGAGTGTTTATTTTCTTTTCTTTACAAACACATGTATCGTTATTGTTACAAAAACATAATTCTGCACCACTTTTACTTGTCAGAGAATCTGATGAATAATCTTCTTGTTATGTATTTTCATCAATTTGAAGTAATTCTTGATCACTTTCTGATTCTGATAATATTCTGAAAATTTTATTTTTTAAATCTTTATTAATTCTTAATTCATTAATTTTACTTTTTATTTTACAATTTCTTGCATAATGCCCTGATTTTCCACATTTGAAACATGTTACAGTATTTTTACTAATTTTGGATTCATATGGTTTTTTATATTGTTTATTGGGTGTTTTATGAATTGGATTTTTGTAATATTTTTCATTATTTTTATATCTTCTTTTATTTCTGGTAGAAGGGGCTAAAAGAGGAGGATATCCATATTGTTCACAAAATGATCCTAATTCTTGTTTGTCATATTTTTTATCTTTTTCTAATTGTTTTGCTAATCTTAAGTCATTGCACAAATTAAATCCTATCTTTTTTATTGTGTTGATAATATCACCATATGTAGTAGTAGCATAATTACTATATCTTTCTTCTAATAATTTTTCACAGACCTTATAAGCAAAATATTTTGGTAATCCTCCTATAAATTTTTCTTTCCAATAAGGTTGACTATTATCACTTCGGACTAATACTCTTGAAAGAAATATATCTTTATACCATCTGAAATCGGCTAATGTGAGACATCTTAAGTGTTCTAAACTATCATAAATATTATTTCGGTAATCATTAGGGTCTCTTACAAAATGTTTTGTAATAGCATATATAAATGTATTTACTTCATCTTGAACTGGTTGTCCTACTTCATTTACCACATATTTTCCATTTATGTCTTTTTTACAAGTTGTCTTAATGTATGTTCTATCTGCTTCAGTGATTGTATTATCCCACCATCCTTTTAATTGTCATGTAAATCATGTGATTAAACTGTAACATATTCCATGATCAGTGACTAATGGATCTTTTTGAGTTTTGTAAACATTAGAAACCATTAGCATTTCTTGTAAAACATTTAAAATTTCATATTCTGATAATCCATCAATATTCCATTCATACAATGCGTCTGATGTGTAAGCAGCTCTAATTCCTAATTCTCTTTCTTCAAATTGTAAGTCTGGGGGTGTGGGTTTAGGATACCAATTTCTGGTAGTTGATGTAACATTTCTATTTGTGGAGTAATTAATATTCCTCCCAATTTGGCTTGGTTGGCCTTTGTGAATTCTATTTATCTCCATTTCTTGAAATTGTAATTGTAAATTATCAATATAATTATCAATTTTTTCTTCGAATTCACTATTCTCTCTGATACTTTGTTTTCCTATGGTAGCAACTATCTTAGGATGAGTAGTATTATTCGGTGGTTTATTATTTGAAGTGGATGGATTTGAAGTAGATGGTTTATTTAGATTTATGGTTTCTAGTCTTTTTGAAATTTCTTCTAATAAAGTTGTATTTTTGTCTTTTTTCAATGGGATTTGTAAATGTGAGGGAATTTCATGAGGTGTAAATAATGGTTTGTCTTTTTCTTTATTTGTGAATTTTATTGTTACGGGATTAACCTGATTTTCTATTCTTTCTAACTTTTCTCCAATAATTTTTAAATAAGTATTTGTGAAGTTGTTTTGTTGTATAATGTTATCTATATTTTTATTTTCATCACTAAGACTAACCTTTTTTATTGGAGAAGCAACCACTTGTGTTCCTCTATGATTTAATAAAACCGATTCATATGGAGGGTATTCTTCATGTACAACTTCATTATTTTCTTTTTTTATCCATCCTTTTGTAACTCTGTCAATTTTGTTAATATTATTATCAAATGTATGTTCAAACCATTCGAAAAAATACATATCAGATCTAACTTCTCTCATGATATGAGTCAGCAGACATTAGGATATTATTCCATGCTAAAATCAGAAGAAGAAGAAGAAGAAATAGTTGAAAATGAAGAATCAGATAGAAATTTTTTGGATTCTCGTGATGATGAAACAATTCAGAATATCGATAATGCCATGAAAAAATAGAAGGAATCAAATCAGACAGCATCAGACAGTAGGAATCAGTCAGAAAAAATCAAATTAGACAGCAGGAATTAGTCAGAAGAAGAAATTAGTCAGTTCCACAGTATCAATCAGACAAAAGAAATCAAACCGTATCAGACGTAAGGAATCAGTCAGACGAATCAGTCCAAAAGTCTCAGTTAGCCACTTTCTTTGCAAAAGTATCAGACACTCACATAATGCAAGCATCCATGAATGAAGCCAGGAAGTCATAATGGCAAAAAGAAGAATCCATGAGTCATCATAATGTTCAAAAAAGAATCTATTCACATGAGAACACTATTCCCGTAATACTATTCATCAGGCACTATTCACAGCATTTTTTCTATATAAGATGTATTCAGACGATGTATCAGGCAGGACCTTTCTTAGGCAGACTACTAGAGCATTTAGAACCTCTTAGAGCTGTAAAAAATTAGTCTCTTGTATCATAAATCAGTTCCCATTTCCTTTCCTTGTATCAGAAAAAAGCCTTGTATTATTTTTAAATATTTGAATACAAATCAGAATCTGAAGTTTATCAGACATTGCTTTCTTTATCAGTCATTGCTTTTTCAAGTAAGTTTTTAAATTTTTGCATTGTATTATTATTCTGTTTATCTGCATACTTCCAACACCATCAGTTTATCCTCTTCACTGTTTCTCTTTATCTCCCTGGGTCTTTATATGGTATTAGAGCCAAGTGTTCATAGGAAGTAGAATTCAGATTAGTCATTTAGGATTGTCCATCTGTACTTAGTCACTTCACAGAAGCAAACTGCGTTGGTCAGCGTAAGGCCATTGGTTTAGCCCGTGGTGCCAGGAGAGCGTTTAGGGTGGTCCAGGCAGTGGTCCCGTAAGAGTTTCTATGTTTTGCTGGAGTCCAGAAAAAACAAGTCTGAATGCTTAGTCATGAGTTCTCTTTTTAGGAATCCTTCCTCTAGATCTCATATGTCTACCCATAGTGATACGGTGAATAACGAAGAAATAAATATGATGAATGTTGAAAGAAACCTGCAGGAATGGAACATACCCAGTATACCCACAAAGAATATATAGAAACAATCTACTTTTTCAAGTTTATCATTTATATCAGATTATACTATCAAAACTGTTGAGAAAAACAATTTCTTTAAATAATGAGTATGAATCAGTAAAATTATTTGAAAAAGAAGCCATGGAAAGACATAGACAAAAATATTCTTTTATGCATGTTGAATTAGTTCAAGTAACTGTTAAGCCATTAACAAGACAAGGATTAAATACTAGTGTATTGTTAGCATTAAGAGATGCAAGACATTTGAATTTTCAAGACTCTTTATTAGGAATGATTGAATCATCTTTATATGAAGGTCCTATTTATTTTAATTGTCATCTGAATTATTCGTTATCATTATTTAATCCTACTTTATTGCATGCATTAGAATTAAATATTAAGACACATGGTTATAATATGATGAAAGGTGCACAACCATTAACTATTGTTTATAGGATTTATTATAAGTTAATGAAAACTACATTAGAACCACAAGCATTAATTGAAAGCCCAAAAGGTCAAACTTTATTATTGCAAGTCAGTACCCACAATTCTAGTATACAAATCCTCAGACAAATTAATTGGAATGAGGTTACTTTACCAAATGAATGGAATTTACAAAATTTAATTACACCTTCAAAAATAGAAAATGATGCTAATAATGATTTGAATTATATTACACAAAAGCCAGATGGTACAGTAGGAATTTCCTTTCAGCCTTTTAGAAAATCAGTATCTAACTCCTCAGAATATTATACTCCCTTTCAAAGATCAGTAGCTAGCTCATCAGGTTACCATCAGCCTTCTAGAAAATCTGTATCAGGTTCTTTAGATTATAATCCCCACATCAGAAATATTTCGCCACCTAGATATAACCTTAGTCAATTAGAAACAAAATTAGATGGAATAAATATGATGAATGTTGAAAGAAACCTGCAGGAATGGAACATACCTAGTATACCCACAAAGAATATATGGAAACAATCTACTTTTTCAAGTTTATCATTTTTATCAGATTATACTATCAAAACTATTGAAAAAATAATTTCTTTGAATAATGAGTATGAATCAGTAAAATTATTAGAAAAAGAACCCATGGAACGACATAGACAAAAATATTCTTTTATGAATATTGGATTAGTTCAAGTAGCTGTTAAGCCATTAACAAGACAAGGATTAAATACTAGTATATTGTTAGCATTAAGAGATGCAAGACATTTGAATTTTCAAGACTCTTTATTAGAAATGATTGAATCATCTTTATATGAAGGTCCTATTTATTTTAATTGTCATCCGAATTATTCGTTATCATTATTTGATCCTACTTTATTGCATGCATTAGAATTAAATATTAAGACACATGGTTATAATATGATGAAAGGTGCACAACTATTAACTATTGTTTATAGAATTTATTATAAGTTAATGAAGACTACATTAGAACCCCAAGCATTAATTGAAAGCCCAAAAGGTCAAACTTTATTATTGCAAGTCAGTACCCATAATTCTAGTATACAAATTCCCAGACAAATTAATTGGAATGAGATTACTTTGCCAAATGAATGGAATTTACAAAATTTGATTATGCCTCCAAAAATAAAAAATGATGCTAATAATGATTTGAATTATATTACACAAAAGCCAGATGGTACAGTAGGAATTTCCTTTCAGCCTTTTAGAAGATCAGTAGCTAGCTCATCAGGTTACCATCAGCCTTCCAGAAATTCTGTATCAGGTTCTTTAGATTATAATCCCCATATCAGAAATATTTCACCACCTAGATATAACCTTAGTCAATTAGAAACAAAATTAGATGGAATAAGCAAAGGAAAAATGATAGATATCCCTTATTATTCAGTAAAATCAGAATCAGATATAGAACATCCTTCCTCACCCACACAATCACTGATCGAATTGCCACACAAAGAAGATCCTCAAATATGTATGCTTACAAAAGAATATGAAATTAACAAAGAAAAGATAAGAGAAAATTTTATGTTACCAGAGAATAAAGAAAAAAGAGATTGATTTTTTAAGACATTTTCATTAGAAGATCAAGACCTTATTCGGACAACTTATTATAATTGTATGAGAGAAGTTAGATCTGAAATGTACTTTTTTGAATGGTTCGAACATACATTTGATAATGATGTTAATAATATTGACAGAATTTCAAAAGGATGGATCAGAAAAGAGAAAATTTTACAAAATGCTTTGAATAATGAGAAAATAAAACTTCATAATAGTCAAGATAAATTTATAAACACTCTTACTAAAGAACAAAAGTTAATCTTTGAACTAATTGATAAGATAGAAAATCCAGAGACAAAATTAGAATATTTAATAAAATTAGGAAAAACATATCATAATATTGAAAAGAAAAATGATAATAATAATTATAATTTTTCTGATATAATGAATATGTTTAAAGCAGAAAAAAGACCAATAATTATACAAGATCTACAGTCAGAAATTAATCAGACTAAACAAGATATTGTACAATTAAAAACAAATTTAAAGCTTTCAAATAAACAAATTGCCCAAGAATTAATTTCAATAAGAACAGAATTTGCTAATGAACTTCTTCTTACAAATACAAAAATACATAAAAATACCGAATCCGAAGATCATGAATCAGAATTACAAAATAACATTGAAACTGTTGAAATTAGTGAATTAAATAGTACATTAAATAATATTGCAAAAGAAGACAATAATAAATTATTTCTCAATTTAATAGATAGGATAGTGTTTCAAAAATGGTTTGCTGCAGTCACCATAGTTATAAATAAAGAATTTGAATTAACAACAATTGCTTTAATAGATTCAGGTGCTGATATGAATTGTATTCAAGAAGGAATTATTCCAACCAAATATTATGAAAAAACCACAGAAAAATTACACCAAGCCAGTGGATCAAGATTGCATATAGAATATAAGCTTTCAAACGTTCATATTTGTAATAATGGAGTTTGTCTTAAAACTACTTTTGTATTAATAAAAGACATAACCTCTAAAATAATTTTAGGAAATCCTTTTATAGCTTTACTATATCCTTTCACAACCACAGCAAAAAGTATTAGTACTGAAATCTTAGGACAGGAAGTATTTTTTGAATTCATCATGCCACCAGTAGCAAAAGATGTAAATTTACTTAAAAACTTATCTATATAAAAAAGTATTAATATTATATCTAAAGAAAAAATTGAAAGAAAACAAACACATATAATGTATTTAAAACAAGAATTAAAATACAAAAGGATAGAAGAACAATTAAAAGATCCTTTATTACAGCAAAAAATTAGCAAATTACAAGATAAGATACAAAATGAAATTTGTGCTAATATACCAAATGTCTTTTGGCACCGAAAAAGACATATAGTCCAGTTACCTTATGAAGCAGATTTCAATGAGAAAGATATTCCCACAAAAGCAAGACCCATTCAAATGAATTAGGAATTATTAGAATATTGCAAACAAGAAATTAAAGAATTATTAGACAAAAAATTAATAAGGAAAAGCAAATCACCATGGAGTTGTTCAGCTTTTTATGTTCAAAAGAATGCAGAATTAGAAAGATGAACTCTGAGATTAGTTATAAACTATAAACCACTAAATAAAGCCCTAAAATGGATTAGATACCCAATTCTCAACAAAAAAGATTTATTATCAAGGGTTCATAATGCAACAATATTTTCTAAATTTGATATGAAAAGTGGTTTTTGGCAAATTCAAATAGATGAGGCAGATAAGTATAAGACAACATTCACAGTTCCTTTTGGACATTATGAATGGAATGTGATGCCCTTTGGATTAAAAAATGCTCCAAGTGAATTTCAAAATATAATGAATGAGATTTTTACACCTTGCACAAAATTCTTTATAGTTTATATTGATGATGTTCTAATATTTTTAGAATTAGTTGAACAGCATTGGAAACACCTTAATATTTTTATACAAATTGTACAACATAATGGATTAGTATTATCACCAACAAAAATAAACTTGTTTCAAGATAAGATTAGATTTTTAGGACATAATATTTATCAAGGAACTATTACACCAATTAATAGATCAATAGAATTTGCTAATAAATTTCCTGATGAAATCAAAGACAAAAATCAACTCCAAAGATTCTTAGGCAGCTTGAATTATGTTTCTGAATTTTATGAGAATTTAAGACAATTGTGTAGACCTTTGTATCAGCGGTTACAAAAAGATCCTCCTCCTTGGTCTTCCCAACATACTGCTATTGTCAAAAAGATTAAGAATCATGTCAAGTCTCTTCCATGTTTAGGTCTACCTTCCCCCAACTCTTTCAAAATCATTGAGACTGATGCTTTTGAATTAGGATATGGAGGGATTCTCAAACAAAAGCTTCCAGATTCAAAAGAACAAATCATTTGTTATCATTCTGGTGTTTGGAATAATGCACAACAGAATTATAGTACAATCAAAAAAGAAATTTTATCACTTGTTTTATGCATCTCTAAATTCCAAGATGATATTTTAAATCAAAAGTTTTTAGTCCGGATTGATTGTAAAAGTACAAAAGATGTATTATTCAAAGATATTAAAAATATTGCATCAAAACAAATTTTTGCCCGTTGGCAAGCAATTCTAAGTTCTTTTGATTTTGATATTGAATATATTAAAGGTAAATCTAATCATATCTCTGATTTTTTAACTCGTGAATTTTTACAATGCAAATGACTACCCCATATCGAACAATCATTAGAAATCGTGCTGATTATGCCCTAAATTCTAGAAACACAATGAGACCTCCTTCTCCAAGATCTCTAAATCAGGTTTATTCCTAGAATCCATTTTCACCATTATCTCCTTCTTTTCCACCTTTGCCATCCAAATTAGCTACCTTTTCTGAAACCGTATCAGGAACCTCCAAACCAAATAATTCAGCCTCTTCCACTAAATCAAACACATCAGATAAAATGAGTTATTCTCCACCTCCACCTACTCCAATTACCCAACCTTCACAAATTCTCCATGCTTATAAGCCAGAGCAGCCCAAGTATTAGTTGTTGAACCAGAAAATCAGCATATCAATAGCCCTCGTGACATTATTTTCAAAATTTTCCCCCCAAATTGGCATTTTCAACTTACCGATCCAAATAAGAATCAAAAATTTTATGAGTTCATCCTTGTTGACACTGATTCAGTTCTTCTTTCACATACTCCATGTAGACTTGATAAAAACCGAATTGCATATTCCAAATGTATCATCAAACAAGTCATTACCCTTGCCCAATGACAACATCAGCCATGGAGAATGAGAAATTTTTCCTTACCTTTCAATCCTCCTTCTTATAACTACTTTGACTATCAGCAAGCTTGGTATAATACATTTTTTTTTCAAAATGATAAATTCCAGCATACGTGGTTTTTCATTTTTGATAGAAATATGAGATCCAATATTTACCTGCTTGGTTTGGACAATGGTGGTCACTTTTCGGATCTGATATTAGAATCATGCCTCCACCTCTAGTAAACAGATACGAAAAATACTCAAAAGACACTCCTCTCCCTCCTAAATTTACTCATCTCCCATACTTCATGTATTTTTCTGTTCATTTTCAAGTTCCCTGGATAATGGGTTGGGATTATGAGTTCTTATCTGAGAATATGTAACAGTTTAATCACATGATTTACAGGACAGTTAAAAGGATGGTGGGATAATACAATCACTGAAGCAGATAGAACATACATTAAGACAGCTTGTAAAAAAGACATAAATGGAAAATATGTGGTAAATGAAGTAGGACAACCAGTTTAAGATGCAGTAAATACACTTATATATGCTATTACAAAACATTTTGTAGGAGACCCTAATGATTACCGAAATAATATTTATGATAGTTTAGAACACTTAGGATGTCCCACATTAGCCGATTTCAGATGGTATAAAGATATATTTCTTTCAAGAGTATTAGTCCGAAGTGCTAATAGTCAACCTTATTGGAAAGAAAAATTTATAGGAGGATTACCAAAATATTTTACTTATAAGGTCCGTGAAAAATTATTAGAAGAAGGATATAGTAATTATGCTACTACTACATATGGTGATATTATCAACACAATAAAAAAGATAGGATTTAATTTGTGCAATGACTTAAGATTAGCAAAACAATTAGAAAAAGATAAAAAATATGCCAAACAAGAATTAGGATCATTTTGTGAACAATATGGATACCCTCCTCTTTTAACCCCTTTTACCAGAAATAAAAGAAGATATAAAAATAATGAAAAATATTACAAAAATTCAATTCATAAAACACCCAATAAACAATATAAAAAACCATATGAATCCAAAATTAGTAAAAATACTGTAACATGTTTCAAATGTGGAAAATTAGGGCATTATGCAAGAAATTGTAAAATAAAAAATAAAATTAATGAATTAAGAATTAATAAAGATTTAAAAAATAAAATTTTCAGAATATTATCAGAATCAGAAAGTGATCAAGAATTACTTCAAATTGATGAAAATACGTCACAAGAAGATTATTCATCAGATTCTCTGACAAGTAAAAGTGGTGCAGAATTATGTTTTTGTAACAATAACGATACATGTGTTTGTAAAGAAAAGAAAATAAACACTCTCACAAAAATATCAGATAGTTTCCCAAAAGACAAAATTATTTTTAATTTTAAAATAAAACTTTTATTTTCTTATTACTTTTTCAGCAAATTAACTATTTATTTAACCATCAATTATCATTTTGCAGGATGGAAGAAATAGAGAATCACAGAATTATTGGGAATCATAGAATTAATGGAAATCAAGAATTAGTTTATTATAAAGAAATTTCGTTAGAAGTTATTAGAGATGAAAATCTTCAATTTTTAGCACATAAAAATATTACTTTTGAACAAAATGTATTATTAGATAATATATGGTTTACAAAAGCTAAAGACAATATTCCAAGGCATTTTACAAAAAAGATATGCATGGCATTAAAAAATCATTTCTCAAATTCAAATGATGTTATTAATCATATGTCAAAAAAGATACAAAATGTTTTAATTGATTTTAAAACCTTTAAAACCCTTCATAAAGAATTACTTCAAGGAGCTCCTTCAGAGCCAGCAAGGATAAAACAAGATTCGACAAGGATAGAAATGCATGGTGATTATTATACTGAACAGGTGGATCCTCAGCCCAAAAATAAAATTCAGTCCAAAATCCGCTTCGGGGAATTCAATTTGCTAAACCCGCAAACTTTCCTCAAAAGCCACAAACAAATATTAGAATTAGCCTGCACAGACCCAATCAGAGCAGAAGCCCTTAGAAAAGCAGTCCAATATATTCTCCCATCAGAAATCCAATCCATAATTTTTCAAAAAGAATTGAATGGAGGATTAGGCCTTTGGTTCTACCTTCAAAACTTATTTTTCTATGGAACCCCAATACCAGGAATTAGGATCACTTTCTTTTCAGACTATAATTTTCATTCTTCCTGTACCCAAAATTGTCCCAGAGAGTCATATCCTTACAGTTGCAAAACCTTTTATAAAGTAGCCAAAGTCAATATTAATGCAAAAATATTCAGACGATTCAGAGTACCAGGATATCGATTTCCCATCACAATGGAATTTTTATTAGATTTTGGGATGATCCATTCAATAACCATCACAGCAGCAGATCAGTTACAAGACTTCCCAGAAAAATTAAGGGAAGTAGCAGAGCATGAGTTTCATTTAGCAGCAAAAAAGAATAAGTCTTTAATTATCTACATTGGTTCAATTCCACCAGAATGGAACAAAAAAATCGAATTTGTTCCATGTTATTCTCATATATTCATTTCCAGTATTAGGCTGTCAGAGGCACACAGAGAATGGGGTCAAGACAAAAGAATTATGTATCCATTTTTGAAGAATATTTATATCGGTACAGAACTGCAAGAATTTTTGAGTTCGAAAAGGCAAGAATAAGTAATGTGGAATGGAAATTAGTTGGAGAAACTATACACATGAAAATCTTCACAAATTCCATGAATGACTGGGCAACTTGCATATATGTGGATATGAGTCAGCAGACATTAGGATATTATTCCATGCTAAAATCAGAAGAAGAAAAAATAGTTGAAAATGAAGAATCAGATAGAAATTTTTGGGATTCTCTTGATGATGAAATAATTCAGAATATCGATAATGCCATGGAAAAATAGAAGGAATCAAATCAGACAGCATCAGATAGTAGGAATCAGTCAGAAGAAATCAAATTAGACAGCAGAAATCAGTCAGAAGAAGGAATCAGTCAGTTCCACAGTATCAATCAGACAAAAGAAATCAAACCGTATCAGACATAAGGAATCAGTCAGACGAATCAGTCCAAAAGTCTCAGTTAGCCACTTTCTCTGCAAAAGTATCATACACTCAAATAATGCAAGCATCCATGAATGAAGCCAGGAAGTCATAATGGCAAAAAGAAGAATCCATGAGTCATCATAATGTTCAAAAAAGAATCTATTCACATGAGAACACTATTCCCGTAATACTATTCATCAGGCACTATTTACAGCACTTTTTCTATATAAGATGCATTCAAACGATGTATCAGGCAGGACCTTTCTTAGGTAGACTACTAGAGCATTTAGAACCTCTTAGAGCTGTAAAAAATTAGTCTCTTGTATCAGAAATCAGTTCCCATTTCCTTTCCTTGTATCAGAAAAAAAACCTTGTATTACTTTTAAATATTTGAATGCAAATCAGAATCTGAAGTTTATCAGACATTGCTTTCTTTATTAGTCATTGCTTTTTCAAGTAAGTTTTTAAATTTTTGCATTGTATTATTATTCTGTTTATCTGCATACTTCCAACACCATCAGTTTATCCTCTTCACTGTTTCTCTTTAACCCATCTACATATATATTGCATCCGTCTTCATATATCTATCCTATTCGTAAAACCTTCTTTTTTATATAATTTATTTTTCTTGAAAAGTTTCAAGTATGTAATCAAATTTTATACTGATTTATTTTTAAATTCATTATTAAATAATAAAAATATGCGTGTAAGTTTTTATATTTAGATCGCTCTTTTAAATTAATTGTTTATGAATATATATATTTTTGTTACATATTTTAATTGGAGTAATAATACATGTCAACCTCCAAGTCTACCTTGTGCCCACAAAAAGTGATATGACTTTTCAAATCACCATTGGATTTATGATGAATCATTATTGACTTTTGATACAATGATGATTTGAAAAACTACATCACTTTTGGTGGACACAAGATAGATATGGGAGTTGACATATATAATTACTCTTTTAATTGTATGGAATTAATTGTTTATGAATATATATAGTTTTTGTTACAATAATTAAATTTTGTTAATATTTACTTTCTTTAATATTTTTAATCAAGTTTTGTTCAACTCTATTTTTCATTTTGTTCCATATGAACCAAAATCCTAACTCAACAACCACAATGGCCTTCATATATCTGATTGAGAAATGTTTGTTTTCATTCTCTTGTACTTCTCTTGACAAAAAATATGCAAATTCACCATTAAATTGTGGGACTCACATGTAAGTCATACAGATTTCATAGTGAATTTAAAAAAGAGATAGACAAAAAAGTGTAGGAGAATGACATCAAAGAAGCGACAAGTCACAAAAATTATGAATTCTCAACTTATGAGAGAGTTCACAATGGAAGAGATCTATGGAGCTTTGAATCGAATGTCATCTCTCAAAGCACGTCGACATGATGGTTTTGCAACTTGTTTCTACCAACATAATTGGGCAACTATAGGGGAGGAGGTATGTAAGGTTATATTCAGTTTTCTAAATGCTGGCTAGTTAAACAAAAACTTGAATTTCACTTATATTGCTCTAATCCCCAAAATAAAGAACCCTACTAGAGTAAGTGAGTTCAGGCCTATCAACCTTTGTAATGTTATTTACAAAATTGTTTCGAAGGTGTTAGCTAACCGCCTAAAGGTTGTCATTCCCCATATAATCTCCTCCAACCAAAGTGCTTTTTTCCCTAGAAGACTTATTATAACTGATAACATTCTAGTTGCATATGAGACTCTACACTCAATGCACACTAGAATGTGAGGAAAGGAGGGATATATGGCTCTAAAATTATATATGTGTAAAGCATATGACAAGGTGGAGTGGGATTTTCTGGAAGGAGTTATGAAAAAGATGGGTTTTGCATGCAACTGGATCCAACTAGTCATGAACTGCGTTAGAACGGTGAATTTTTCGATTATTGTCAATGGTAGCCCAGTGGGAAGAATTGTTCCAACCAGAGGAATAAGGCAAGCTGATCCCTTATCACTTTACCTTTTTATTTTATGTGCGAAGGCTCTGAGTTCTCTTATTCAACATGTGGAAACCATAGGGACTCTCACAGGTGTCCCCACTTCAAAGAAGGGCCCTCGCCTTAACTACCTTTTTTTTGCTGATGATAGTTTGGTTTTTTGCAAGACAAATTCCTTACATTGGTGCAGATTGACTCGACTGTTGCCTATATATGAGAAAGTATCTGAGCATAAATTAAACTAGGAAAAGACTTCAATCTTTTTTAGTAGAAACATGAACCAAGAAGCACAGGACCAGATTCTGGAGATATCTGGGGTTCAGGCTACGCAACGATATGACAAATATTTGGCTTTACCATCCCTTATTGGTAAATCCAGAACACAGGCATTCAAGAGCATAAAAGATAGAGTATGGAGAATATTACACGATTGGAATATCAAATTCCTCTCGCAAGTTGGAAAAGAAATTATGTTAAAGGCAGTGATCCAAGCCATACCAACTTACAACATGAGCGTGTTCTAGCTCCCAAAAACTCTATGTAAGGTGCTCAATTCAATTATGCAAAGATTCTGGTGGGGTTATATAGAGAAAGAGGCCAAGATTCACTGGGAGAGACTAGGGTGTTCTAAGGCAAAAGGAGGCATGGGGTTCAGGGATCTAGTGTGTTTTAACAAAGCATTGTTAGCTAAATAATGTTGGAGACTTCTACAACATCCTGATAGCTTGGCGACAAGAATCATCAAGGCTAAGTATTATCCTAGAAGCTCGATTCTAGAGGCTACTCTGTGTAAAAGGTCGTCCTTTGCATGGCGAAGCATTATAGGAGCATGTGATTTGCTTAAACAAGGGCTTATATGGCAGATTGGAAATGGCGAAACGGTGAAAATTTGGAAAGATAAATGGCTTCCAACTCCGTCCACTTTTTCTGTTCAATCACTAAGGAGAATACTCAAGGGGAATGTTAATGTAAATGAGCTCATGCGCATAGACCACGATACAAATTGGTGGAATATTATTTATGGCCAATGAGGTGGGGACCATTTGCAAGATTCCATTGAGCTACTTGCATGTATCTCATTGAAGTATTTAAACACGGACGCTAATATATTAATCGAGTCATCCATGCTTTGGCCCCTTCGATAAGAATTCCTAATTTTTGTCCAACTTCCATGTTTCCCATAGTTCGTCTTATTCTATCAGAATGTCTAAGATAGGTTTGGGTCTCTTGCAAATGTAGGCAGTTATTGCCAAATATGGTCACATTAGTTTTTACTTAGACAAAACATCATAATTGTTGCTCATTATCAAGCATTTTAATTGCCAATGTTTTGATGATCTTTAATTTTTCTCATAAAATTTAGCTTTTTTTAGTTGAATTATATAATTGAGAAATAAACTCAAATAAGTGACCCAAACACATAGAATATTTAACCGAAATTGGGATAAACTATGAAGTCAAGGTTTCAACTCGGGACCCATTTTTAATACCATATTAAATCATTATTTATCTAAAAAACTTACGCTAATAAGAAATAATGAATTTAATAATTTAATTAATATTATTCTAACATACGAGCCCACATATGAGTGAGAGTGTCAAATTGTTAATTAAATAATTAAATTCATCATTTCTTATTAGTCTAAGCTTTTAAGATAAGTGTTGTTCATAAAATCACAGGTAGCCATTTGTCTTTGACATAAACTACAGGTACTGAAAAAGTGTTTAACCCTTAAATTTTTATACAAAATTAAGGAACTATTTTATTCCACACAAAAAAAGGAAATGATCATAAAATCTTTATATAAAAGTGAGAAACTATTTTATTCTACAAAAAAAAAATGTAAATGAATAGGTCTTATTTTGTTATAGATGAAAAAGAAAAGAAAATGAATCAAATTGTATAGATAGTTTGTATATTGGGAAATGAAAGAAAAACCACAGTTTATATATGGTTTTTTCTTCCCTCTCATTTCTTTGCTTAATATTTAAATAATTTTGTATCAAACAACCTTGTGTACTTGAAACAAGAAACATAAGGATATTTTGGAAAAAATAAATAATTCTTATAAGATGCCTAGGCGTAAAGCAAACATGAAACTTTTCTATTTTTGAGAATCCTATCATATTCCTAATCCTTTTCAAATGTGAGAATAGTCATATTCATGGGAATTCAGATTCTTAGGCATCACATTCATGGGAATGTTGGATTTCATAAACCAAACACCACACAAGAGTAAGTTGAGTGAAAATACCTTGACTTTCTAAAGAGATAGAAAAATTCATTTTTTATGTTTGGAGTATACTGTTAAATTATTGTACGTTTATCCTAAAAACTTAGATTAATAGAAAATTGTGAATTTTATTAATACTTTAATACTCTCCATTGACAAGTAAGGCTTATCACATGAAATATTTAACTGAAATAGAGATAAACTGTGATGTCAATGTTCTAACTCAGCACCTATATATGCTCTAATACCATGTTAAATCTCCATTCTTCTAAAAAAATTACGCTAATAAGAAATAATGAATTTAATTATTTAATTAATATTTTAACACATGAACCCATAAGTAAGCGAGCGTGTTAAATTGTTAATTAAATAATTCAATTCTTCACTTCTTATTAATTTAAACTTTTTGGATAACTGATGATTTATTATTATATCATAACATAATTCTTAATTCAAACCATTTCTTTGTAATTCACCTCATATTTCAATTAAATTTTTAAGTGTTGAGCCTCACTTATTAAGGATAAATTTCAGCTCATATAAAGATGAGTATTGAAAAATAATAATTAAATAATTAAATTTACTTTTTTCTATCAATTTAAATTTTTAATATAAGTGATGGTTTAACCCATACCATTCCATTAACTTTTTTTTTTTTACAAAGATTTCCTCTAAATTGTATTAGATGAATTTCCTCAAACTTAGTCTATAAAAATGACATATGACCACCTTTTGTATGTAAGAGTTACATACTTTTTTTTAATTGCAATGACAAATTTTGAAAAAAAAATTATTAAAAAAATATGTGAAAAGAACATATCATTTTCATAGTGTAATTTAAAGAAAGTCCCGGAAAACACTGTCCTTACTTTTTTTTATCTTCTCTCTAGGCATCTTTATTTTTCTGCTTTCTGTATAATTCGAGAGAGAATCATGGGGTGTGAGAGGGCTGACTTCACCAACACTACTTTTAGATTCATCAACCAATTAGTGGAACTACTTTTCTTTCCAGCTGCAATAATTTACCGCAACTTCCAAAGCGAATCATCCTCCCTACAATCAATCGTCACAAGAAATTGATATGTGTTCATATTTCAGCCCATTAATTTAGGAAGGTTCGAAGATGTTGCAAAGGGATGGCTCTAACCCCATTTTGCCTTTAGGGTGGTTTGATAACTTTAAAGAAAAGAATGAGGTAGCCGAAATCACCCCAAATGAAAAAAACTTAGAAGAATTCTCCCGAGCATAAAAAATTGACGCCGTGTTCCGTGTTTGTAGTTCAGCCCTTTTAGGAAGGTTCAAAGATGTTTACAGAGCTCGATTCAATTTCATCCGGCCAAACCACTTACGCAAAAGACGTCAACATATTACATATATGAAGAAATGCTACATTTCATTCTTTTGTTCTTCTCTTATCCTTTTATTTTTTAAAATTACTATTAAATTTGTAGTCTTCATATATGTTTAGACATAAAAATTATAAATTTAATGATAATTTTAAAAAATAAAAAAATGAAAGAAAAATATCGGTAAGTAAATACGCAAAAGACGTAATGGTGAGACGTAAATTTATGCGTAATCAAACCATCTCAGCATGAATGCACTGGGTCAAATTATTTTTTCATTATTACTTAAGACAACAACAGTAGAGGCATAGTACGCCACGGGGCCTTTCTTTTCCTTCTTTCCTGCTGCACCATATCTCCCCGAAAGATTGTTTCCCATTACTTAACTAGTGCGGTTGCTCTTTTCTAAAAGTTCCACTCCATTTTAACACTCGGCTCAACCAACGTTTGGCTTTTTTTTTTATTCGAAAAAGTTTACATTTTCTTTAAATTAATACTTAATTGACAATATTTTTTTAAACTTTTAATTCGGATAGATATTCTCTCAAATTATTAAAAATTATGATCACAAGCTATCGAAAATTTAGTCGGTTGATCCAAGGCTCTGACCTCCATGCTCCGTAACCCTTATGATGAGTTCGAAGTACTGTCAGACGTAAATGTAAAGTCGGATATCTCGTAAAAAAAAAAAAAAAAATATATTAATATTATATATTATTATATATATATATATATATTAAAAGAAAAAAAATTGATTTTTAAGAGAAAAATTTTATTTAAAAAAACTGAAAAAAAAAATTCATATTTTTAAAAAATAAATATTTTATTTTATTTTAAAAAGAATTTTTAATTTTTTAAAAAATATTTAAGAGCCAATTGGTGGTAGTTTTTTAACAATTTTAATTTTATTAAGGGTATTTTCGTCATTGGCGGAAATTGACAATTTTTAGTAGTTTGGGAGAACATTTTCTCAATTGAAAGTTTGGAAAGACATTGTCAATTGAGTGATAGTTTGAAGGGAGTATATGAACTTTACTATTTTTTCTTCGATACCAACTTGATTTGGTCTGAGTTTTTTTCTTTTCACCCTTTTGCATCATCTGAGCATATACGCTGACTTTGTACGCTGATTTTGTAAAAAAAAAAATAATAAAAAAAAAGTATAAACCCTAAATTAAGGGAATTGATTATGATTATATTATATTTAAATTCTCTTTTTCTCTCTTTCACATCTTTTGTCTCTTTAGATTGTTGTAAGTTTTTATATGGTATTAGAGCCATTATCAACTAACACCAGTTTGATCCCATGATCCTGTGAATTTTTTTTTTCTTCCGTCATTAGAGAAGTACCTTTAGTTTCTTCAAAAAAAAAAAAAAAAATCGAGGGGGGTGGCTCTTGGCCACCCCAAATATTCTGGTGTGATTCGGCCACCCCCCA
>FXXK01000645.1:106636-121139 GCA_900184695.1 Betula pendula
TTTTTTTTTTTTTTTTTTCTTTCCTGATTTTTTTCGAGATTTTTGGTGTGGCCATAGCCCTCTCTCCATCTACCATTGAACAAAGAGTAATTTTAGGAACCTTTGTTAAAAAAAAAAAAATTGAAGTAACTTTTAAAAATACTATTATCAAAATCAAAATAGTGATCATCCCAAATTCAATTATCAAATTAATGACTACTTATAGATTTTTCAAAACCTTTACAATTAATGACTACTTATAGAGATTAATACGATCTTTAATAAATTTCGAATATCCAATTGTCAAATTGTTGTACCAAGTTACCAGGAGGAAGTTAAGCCAATATTTTTCAACTTGATAAGAGAGTCTCATGGATGATTTTCTAAAACCGAACAGGCAATTTCTTCAAATGTGGTTAAAAAATATTATTTGTAATTTTTTATGGTAAAACCTGAACTTTTTAAATTATAAAAATTTAAAGAACTTTATCTTTTGGAGTTCACTAAAAACTTAAAAAATAAAAAATAAAATAAAATCATTTTATTATGTGATACGAAAGAGCAGGCGATCTGAATCGTTTCATCCAGAAGGCGAGTGCTTTTGTATCCGTCGTTTTCTTGTTACCAAACGGAGTTTAGTCTGTCGTTGTCCGAATGAAATCTCATTTGCTCTAAAAAATAGAAGAAAAAAAAAACACTACATTTATTCTCTTTTAAATATCATCCCATTTTAATTTACATTTCATAGCCAATATTGTGAAGACAAGAGTACTAAAGTCGCATTCACATTGCAGATGAACGATTTTGCAGTACAAACTCCAATGAAAAATGATATAACTCGTTGGAAATGAAACACATGTTTTATAATTATAAGACACAAAAAACAAGTACCTCAATTTTAACGAGTTTAATTTTGATTAAAACTTGACTTAAACCTAATCCAGTACAAACGCCTCCCGGCCTCCAATTGTTAATACAAGGGGAGACTGTAAACAAAAAAATAGTGAAGATAAGTTTTTTTCCTTTTTTCTTTCTTTTTTAGTTAAGTGAAGATAAGTTTAAGTCTTTGGTCATTTGACTCAATCCAAAAAAGCCTCAAGACAAGCAATAGGCTTTGCTACAGGATTGGCGTGAACATGAATGAGTTTGGATGTTGCGGTCAATTTACGGGAGAGAACTCTACAACAAAGTTTGAACCACCATGAATGATAATTACATTTCATAGCTGTTAAAAGAGTTACTTTGGAATACCATGCTACTTGGAAGGCCTTGTTTCTCCTCCTTTGGAATGATGGGTTCCTCCAGTGGATATCTCCTACAAGTTGAATTTGGATATCTCCTACAAGTTGAATTTTGATACAGTAGTTCGGGAATTCTTCATGATTCAATCTGTTGTTTGCCATGATTCAAGTGACAAGATTATTAAAGCTCTTACCTAGATTGGCCCCCCTTGTGATCTTACTTATGGGGAGGCTCTAGATGCTACTCTTGCTAATTTCTTTGGCAGTTTATTTGGGTCTACAAAATTTTACATTGGAAAGTGATTCTCTCATTGTCATCCCAACTCTCTAGCATCCTGCTATTATCCAAGATTGAAAGATTGCAGATATTATCTTGGATTCCATCGCTACCATTTCCCCTTCTTCTTCATGAAAGACTAAGAAAATTTACAAAAGTACAAACTTTTGCGTCTATCATGTGCCGCATTAGTCTGCAGGTAAGGTTCACTCTGACTACATTCCCACTAGATTTCCTCATTCCCCACAGTTCCCATTTGTAATGGGTTCAATCCCGCTCCCTAGGTCGTTGTTGTTTGGTTTGTTTCAATGTACGTACTTATAATTAATAAAAAAAGAAAAAACACCTCTTCGGCTCAAGTACATATCATGGGTCGTAAATCTTATTATATATATATTCTTCCAAGTGGTTTGATATTATAATCAAACATAACGTGGCCCAGGTCCTTGTATTTACTAAGAAGCTTAACCGAACTGAACAAACGGCTCAAGTATGTCTCATTTAATATTCGGATATATTATTGTATTTACGAACGGCTCATTTATTATTCGAACCGAGACTAAATCAAGTTTAACTGAACCGAACAAAGCCGAGTTCACGAATGGTTAAGCTCATCTTACACGCTTCATTTATCTACCCTGTTCTTAAAAACTTTTTTTTTTTACAATTTTCTTTTTCTTGAAAAGTTTCAGGAATGTAATCATATTTTTATACTGCTTTATTTTTAAATTTAATATTAAATAATAAAACGTTTAGGTAAGCTTTTAAATAATATTAATTGTTAATAAATATATATAGTTTTTGTTACAATAATTAAAATTTGTTAAACTGTTTATTTATTTTGTTACAGTCCACCGTGAACCAAAATTCTTGACTGACCATAATGTCTATTACAGTTCTATTTATTAATGTGGCAATTAGGATATAACTCAGTGTTGTTACCGTGCACAATTGTGATGAATAATACGGAATCGAAAAGAGAGAGAGTAAGAGAAAATTGAGACAAGGATTTACGTGGTTCGGCAAGTTGTGCCTACGTCCATAGGGAGAGTGCGGCTATATTCACTATTGAATGTCTTAGGGTTACATCATACATATTTATAAGAAAACCCTAACTATACGGACGCTCTTTGGAAAACCCCAAAATACCCCATACCGTACCGCGGGGGCATTGCCCCCACACCCCCACTAACTAATCATCCCAGGCAACATAAACTTAATTACGCCCAATGGGCCAGTTGTCTCCGCTACGCGGAAACAACTCGGCCATCCATAATACTTCTCTTTACAACTAAGAGAATATCAGCCACTTGTTCCAACACTCAGTGAAATTAATAATGTCATCTTGATGTTGTAGAAGTCATCGCTACAGAGTTTGATTATCCATGAACTTAAAAGATTCATTAATGCTACGGTTTTACTCTATTCCAATACCATATTGAATTTTTTAAGACAAAAAAAAAAAAAAAAAAAAACATATACCATAATTTTGTGGAAATATAATATATAACGGAAACATAAATTTGATACCTTTCCCACTGAAACAAGATCCAATTGACGTTGTTGTATGTACTTTAGCTCCTATGTCTCCAGCATTTTTCTTCTAAGTGCCTCACCAGTCTCAAAAACGAGATTGAGAGAAAGATTTTATGCTCTTGACAATATTGAGAGCAAAATGCCTAGATTTGCTTTTTGACAAAGATAGAGGCCAAGCAGCAAAGGACCATTGCTGGGTAGACCATGCTCCAACCAAAATGGCTAAATATATAAAACCAGTGTCAAGCTGAAAAGAAGGCGGAACAAGATGTACGTATTGAGAAATTCTAGACATAAAAAATCATATTGGAAGCCGAATTGGACAAAACATTTTCGACATTCTTCAACTGTTACTGCCTTTCTTGATTTGTAAAAATTAAAAATCCATTGCTTAACTTTAACCCTTTTTTCTGAGATCCCAAATTGTAAATAAGTATGCAAATACTGATAAACCTTTACAGATGTACAATGGTTTTCTGAGTTTGCGTGTATTGCAAAAAGGGAAATGCTATAGCATCTACTTATGTCCTTTTTCTATCCTTCTACTTTTTAAAATTATTATTAGATCTGTAGTCTCTATATGTACACAATCATAAGGACCACAGATCAAATGGTGATGGTAATATTTAGAAGGATAAGAGAAAGATTTGGATAAATATTCTAGCATTTTCCTTCGTAAAAATGCTAGAATATTTATACAAATCAGACATTTTCCTGAAAGATTGCAGTTCGACTGAAATCAGACATTTAGTGTTTAAGAGGGAAAAAAAAAAAAAAACCATGTTGCCAGATGAATAAGACATCCAGGATTTGCGGGATGTTTGTCATAAATCATATCACAATTTTGTAAATTCTTCTTCTAGACTTTAAAATATGTTGTACATTCTGGATATATATTCGTCACAAAGAAAACCGAACTCATCCAATCAAAACACTAGTGAAGGCCTACCATTATGGGCCTAGAGACTGTAGCCCTAGCCTATTAACATGATTTTGGTGGATCATACCCACAATGTGTCCAAAGCCCGATGGGCTGAAATTGGGACAGAGTTCATTTTTTTTTTATCAAAACAATTATTGTGTTGCACATACAAGACCTTTGGCTAACGTTGACTGACTTCTGAGGCTGCTTTGCTTTGGCTCTTATAAAGTCTCTGCACTCTGCGTGTGGCCAGGAGAATACCACATATTCCATAAGCTTCATCAAGGAGAAAGGGGGTCGAAGGGTTTGGTAACTCTCTTTCTCTCTCTCTCAAAGAAATTATTTTTCGTACTGATGAATCTTGTATCTCCGCATATAATTGTGTTTTAGGTTATATGTATGTGTGAATTTGCTGTTAGAGATGTTAATCTTTTTTTTTTAGTATTTTTATTATTATTTTCTTTTAAACCATTACTATATTAGATATTAACGAGGAGTCTTTTCTTTTCATACTACTGCAAGTTAAGATTTTTTTTTTATTTTTTTTTTTTTATTCAAGGAGGAGAACCGGGGAAAGGGGATAGTTTTGTCAGAAAAATATATTACTAGATTTTACCTTTTTCCCCTGTCGGGAAACAATATTAACGTTGGAAGAATTCCCGTCTGATCAACGTACAGATGTAATGGAAGAACATATATTAATTGATAGCGGTTACAATGCCATTAATTAGAATGAGTTATCTTCAAATATTTGAGTGATATATTGAGGGTGAGAAGACCACAAATTGTTTTTGATGAATTTCTGTTCCATTTGTCCCTTCACAACAATCTTTCAAAGTCAATAACAAACACAATTGAGTGTGAGATCCGCAGAGAGAGCATATTCTTGCAGAAACCCAGATGGGGTCTCATATATATGATGAGATGCCTTTTTTTCTTTTTCGATGAATAAAACTTTCAGACTTCATTCGTCTATCTCATGATTGTTATATTGTATTTTATGGGATGTTATACCTTCTTTTCTCATCATTTTTCAATCATATGAAAAACTATTTTCAATAAAAAAAATATATATTAAGTGGTGTAATACACTATATATCTATCTCTATATATTACATACACATATATAAAGAAAAATTAACATAAGAAGAAGATCTCTAAACCTGAAAAGAAAAAAACTAGATTGTCTCTCTACTCATCCAAAAAGAAAAAGAAAAAGAAAAACCAGATTGTCTCGATGGTAAAAAAAAACAGATGAATTGTTGTGAGGTGCATTTGTCTGAATTTCTTATTATATATACTGCCCTGTGGGTGGGTTTACAAACTTGTCAAAATGTTAAATTCTAGTGATACGTACATGTCATTGCTAGTACTTTTTTCTGACCTTGATACTATTTTGATTCGTGTACAAGGAGTCTTATAGGTTATATGGTAGAAGTAGTGATATGTATACTTGTCAACAGTTTGGATTTTAATATGCGAGGAAAAAGACAACAGAAAGAATTGTGAAAAAGAAATTTATATTTCTAATGTATGCTTAAACTATATATCTACAAAAGAACTTATTTATAGTTGTATAAATGCCCGTTAAATTAGAAAATACAATTAAAGAATTAATAGACAATATTACATAATAAAATTAACCTATACAAAGAAATGTCATCATATAAACATAGAAATCAAGTAAATAAATATTTTGAATAGATCAACCACCGACATAAATGTCGGCGTACAATTCATATATGGTTTTCACGTTGCTGTCGCGCGGTGGCGTATTGTTAAATGCTTGAGAGGTTGCTTCTGCTTGTTGATCAGGTGGACAGAAAATTGGTTGGATTAATACTGGGTTGGATATGCCACTGTGTCCGCGCCACTCAGCAGCCTTCTGGTACAATATCCGGTAGAACAGGAATAGAGGTGAACATAAACTGAACCAAGCCAATAAAGGCTGGAGGATGTATAATATAATAGAAAAAATAGGGCAAGGAAAAAGACGACAGAAAGAATTATGAAAAAGAAATTTATATTTATGATGTATGCTTAAACTATGTACAATACAAAAGGGCTTATTTATATTTGTATAAAGGCCCGTTAGAATAAAATTAACCTATATATACAAAGAAATGCCATCATATAAACACAGAAATCAGGTAAATAAATATTTTGAATATGGACAGATCAACCACTAACACAAATGTCGACGCACAATTCATATATAGTTTTCACATTGCTGTCGCACGGTGGCGTATCGTTAAATGCTTGAGAGGCTGCTTCTGCTTGCTGATCATGTGAACGGATAATCGGTTGGATTAATACTCGGTTAGACACACCACCGTATCTGCGCCACTCAGCAGCCTTCTGGTACAATATCGGGTGGAACAGGAATAGAGATGAACATAAACTGAACCACGCAAATAAAGGCTGGAGGATGTATAATAGAAAAAATAGGGCAAGGAAAACCGGTATAAGAAAAATACACGTAGGTTTAGTAGTCTTTGAAACTGGTTGGGTTATATTGTTTATTGTTATGGGGAGCTCGCTCCTGTTTGGACTTGCTAAGTTTATCTTACACGATGCGATGACGGCAAACAATAGGGCTACAAGGAAAGCATTCCAGGCTACGGCGTTGTCAGTTAATAGTTTAGCGTCCGGGGTTGCATACTTCAATGAGATACAGCTAAGTAGCACAGGCAAGTAGCCCACAAATGTTTTTTGGAAAATCGAAGCAGCACCGCTGCACAATCAAAAGTAAAAGAAATGTAAGAATCTATTAATTAATAATTAAGCTACCAATTTACTCACAATATATATATACATGCATTAATGTAAGACACGTTCAAATTAACTTCTTTTTTCATCTCATCTCTTTATTAGTTTTGTCCTTATGATCCAAAATCAATTTATGGTACCTCCAGGCAATGAACATCAAAGAAGGTATATATACTAAGTTAAGCAATAATAAAAATTAAAATTAAAATTAAAAATGTATAATGCAACCTAGGCCTATTCTTCAAAGGGTTACTGAAGATAAATAAAAAGATTATTTGTTGTGGATCGGTGGTGGATTTCCTATAAGAAATTTTCTTCTTTATTTTTCCAATTGACAAATAAAATTATGATCATCCTATTGCTTAACCAAAAAAAAAAATTTTATAGCAAAATGTCAAGTACATCAATTTCTCTTATTGGACATTAATTAAAATGACTTTTAAGATGGAAAAAAAACACACAGACAGAGACTATTGCCGGTAGTTCAAATTAATGAAGCACGTGGGACTTCCAAAGACCACCACTTCCTAGACCGAGGCATATTTGACCAATCTGCAATCCAAGACCCTATCATAATTTTTCTAAATCTACCATTAAAAAAAAGGAAAAAAAATTATAAATTTAAAGAACCAACGGTGCGTCTTCGCAAAGAATAAATGCAAAATTGTTGCCTTCCATTTTCTTCTACGTACTGTCGCCGTCTTTGTGGAAAGTATTTGGGTAGTAGCTTTTTTATCATGCTTTCTGGGTTGCTTTATATTAGCTTGCCCCCACACGAATTGCAACATGGATAGTTCACATGGACCTTTCTTTGAAATTTTCTAGTTTTCCCAATGGGCCAGACTGAACAAATTAAGACTTTGATTTTCTTTTTCATTAATAAACCTATACGCTTGGTTGTTTTAACTGATGCGGGAAGGAAAGGGAATTTAGGAGAGAATAGAAGAAGGGAAGAAAAAAGAAGGGATTAAAGCTACACAATTCAAAGAAAAGGAAAATTTCATTTCTCTACAGGCGGCCGCATCACTAATTCAGATTTTCATCCCACTTTTGCTAGATTTATTACGGTAGATTTTCATCCCTATCATAATTCAGGATTTTTACATTTACGTGAGAGATCTAAAAACGGCATATGGTCAAACATATATAAAATTTATATATATATATATATATATATGCCATGTACGATAAAAAGAAAAAAAAAAAAACTAATGAATTGAAATGATATATACGATAATAAGGGTTAAAGATTTATTCAAATTAGTATTTAAAAGTCTTAAAACTTATGAAATGATATGATCTTAATTAAAGGTTAAAGATTTAACCAAAGAAATATCCAAAAGTGCTAAAACATTTAGATCATTAGGTAGGCCCTTAACATGTTGTTCGTCATATATATAAAATGGAAAAAATGTAAAAGCATAATTAAAGCAAAGAGAACTGCTCTAACCGTTGTGATTCTTCTGAAGGACGATTGACCAAACTGTTCCTTTGCATTGCTCTGAGTGATAAAATAACCAAAATGAAAAGAAACTGTGGTATTTCGAATGACGAGATTCAAAGGAAAGAAAAGAGAATTGGGAATTGTTTTTGAGGAGAGACAAGCTAGGTTTTTATAGGGAGAAAGGTGAATGGCGGTCTACCTCAAGCTTCTAATAGAACAACGACACGTGTTACAAGGTGGAGGGAGCATTGCACCGCATCCCCTCTGCTTGCTTCCTTGATCCGGCCACCCTCTTTGGCACAAACTCTCTCTATTTTCTCCATTTCATTTTTTTATGACAATTTTAGCCTTTATTTTTGACTAGGGGATGCTTGGTGTCTAAGTAATTGTTAATATTTCTTTTTAATTCAACTCAATATTGTTGGATGGAGTTAGATAAATAAAATACGAAAACTAACATTTTCATTTTGACTAACTGTCATAGACGGACACATTTTATAGCCTACTGACCGAAACAAAACTTGCCAACTTGCCAACTTGCCATAAGAAGGTGGGAATTGGAAAGCATTAATATTGCAGCGCATCTCCTTCTAGTTTCTTTGAATCAACCTCTTTCTCAGACACTTCCCATCAAAGTAAGAATTAAATAAGAAATCATTTTTTTTAATTAATCTCTTAATTAATTAACCAATAATTTATTAAAGAGAATTAAATAACCTTGTAACATTAGGAGTCTAATAAGTTATTATATGTACTATGTTATGTGGGACAATAAGTTCTTACATAAGATTGCTTGATTTTATATATTTTTCTTTTTTTTGTATTTTTGATGAAATAAGAGAAAACTTTCCTTGACTTTCTTTAAACATAATTCGATCTTTATGGGATTTGTAAGGCAAATCATGCCTTACAAATACATCGACAAAATGGAAATTTGGGCACCCATTCGACTCCGTCCCTGACTCCCTGTTCACACAGCCTTGCTTCTTTACTGTGCCTCACTGCCTTGAAGATGACCATCAATCTCTTTTCGTAGCAATTAAGTTCCTCATTATTGTATTAAAGACTTTTGTACAATGAATGGGCAATCCATCACATATAATTAATGTGGCTTCACCTGCTGTGAACAATTATCACCTTCCTTGAGAATATATTTATTTAAAAAAAAAAGCAAAATAATGGGTCCCATCGTTTTGTGTTCTCTAAGAAGGAAAAGCTTTGCGGTTTGTCCTACATAGAATTGACATAGAATTAAACTTGTAGAAGCCTTTTATTTAGGAAAAAATATAAAAAAAGCTCTCAAATAAATAACAAATTTTAAAAAAGCTCTATGAATTGTCAAGTGGTAAATGTTGATTCCTCAAACTATCAATATGTTATAAAAAGGCATCGCCGTTAACATCTTCTATCAAGTTGGATGGAAAAAAGCCATTCGGTACTCACCAACCCCAAAAACATAGCTTTGCAAAACAAATTCAATTCAACCATATAATATAACTATAAAGTTCAAAAATGTAACAAAAGTCCCCAATATTTACCTATTTACACACACTTTTGGGCCATGGTGGACAGATCAATCATCATTTCATCAATATTTGCTGTCATTTACACTCACTTTTGGGCCACACCCACACTACACTCACATACACGCGCACCAATATTTGCCTAAAAAGGAACATATTAAAAACGCACCAATATTTTACTATCTAAATTGACTGACCATAATGTCTATTATTACAGTGCTTTTTATTGATATGGCAAGGGAATAACTCAATATCTCGATGTTGTAGAAATCATCGTATCGGAGTTTGATTAGCCCTGAACTTAAAAAAGTTATTAATGCTTAGTTTTTACTATATTCCAATACCATATTGAATTTTTTGAGACAAAATAAATAAACATATACCATTATCTTTGTTAGAAATACAATGCATAGCGGTAACATAAATTCAGTACCTCTCGCACCGAAACAAGATTTGATTGAAGCTGTTTTACGTACTCTAATTCCTGAGTCTCCAGAATTTTCTTCTATTGGTAGTAGAGCACGCTATTAGAGCGATACCAACAAAATTCATATTCTAAGTACCCCACCACATGCACAAGGACGAACCTACGTCCAGACTGAGGGAGGCCATGGCCCCCCCTGGTTTTTTTTTTTTTTTTTTTTTTTTTCTATGTGAATAGAAGAAGAGGAAAGTAAAAAGAAAAGAAAAAGAAAAGAAGGAAACAGGGAGAGAGACAGAGAGATACAGAAAATAGAAGAAAGAAGAGAGAGAAGAGAGAGAGTGAGGTCGTGGGTTAGAGAGAGAGAGAGAGGGAAGGTAAAGGTTGAGGTAGAACCGTAGAACCCTCCTCTTCCAAGGTAAAATTTTCTTGTTTTTAATTTACTTGATTTTAGAAAGAAATTTTGGTGAATTTCGATGTTTTGGCTATGGAAAAAGGATGCGTGTTTGAAATTCCTTTCGGATTTTTTTGGGTGTTAAGAACTTGGAGTTGTGTGGTGAATTCATGAGATATTTTTAGGAATTCTTTGCTATAGATGAAAAAGAAAAAAAAATGAATCAAATTGTATAGATAGTTTATATATTGGCAAATGAAAGAAAAACCACAGTTTATATATAGTTTTTCTTCCCTCTCATTTTTTTGCTTAATTTTTAAATAATTTTGTATCAAACAACCTTATGTACTTGAAACAAGAAACATAAGAATATTTTGGAAAAAATAAATAATTCTTATAGGATGCCTAGGAGTAAAGCAAACATGAAAATTTTCTATTTTTGAGAATTTTATCAGATTTCTAATCCTTCTCAAATGTGGGAATAGTCACATTCATGGGAATTCAGATTCTCAGGCATCACATTCATGGGAATGTTGAATTTCATAAACCAAACACCACACAAGAGTAAGTTGAGTGAAAATACCTTGACTTTCTAAAGAGATAGAAAACTTCCCTTTTTATGTTTGGAGTATACTTTCAAATTATTGTACGTTTATCCTAAAAACTTTGATTAATAGAAAATTGTGAATTTCATTAATATTTTAACACTCTCCATTGACAAGTAAGGCTCATCACATAAAATATTTAACTGATATAGAGGTAAACTGTGATGTCAATGTTCTAACTTGGCACCTATGCTTTAATACCATATTAAATCTCCATTCATTTAAAAAACTTACGCTAATAAGAAATAATGAATTTAATTATTTAATTAATATTCTAACACATGAGCCCATAAATAAGGGAGAGTGTTAAACTGTTAATTAAATAATTCAATTCATCACTTCCTATTAGTATAAATTTTTTGGATAACTAGTGATTTATTATTATATCATAACATAGTTTCTTAATTCAAACCATCTCTTTGTAATTCATCTCGTATTTCAATTAAATTTTTAAGTGTTGGGCCTCACTTATTAAGGGGGAGTTTCAACTCATATAAAGGTGAGTACGTATTGAAAAATAATAATTAAATTTACTTTTTTCTATCCATTTAATTTTTTTATATAAGTGATGGTTTAACCCATACCATTCCATTATTTTTTTTTTTTTACAAGATTTTCTCTAAACTGTGATGGATGAACTTTCTTTAACTTAGTCCATAAAAATGACATATGACCCTTTGTATATAAGAGTCACATATTTTTTTTAATTGTAGTGACAAATTTAAAAAAAAAAAAATTATTAAAAAAGTATGTGAAAAGAACATATCATTTTCATAGAGTAATTTAAAGAAAGTCTCGGAAAACACTGTCCTTAACTGTTTTTTTTTTTTATCTTCTCTAGGCATCTTTATTTTTCTGCTTTCTGTATAAATCGAGAGAGAATCATGGTGTGAGAGGGCTGACTTCACCAACACTACTTTTAGATTCATCAACCAATTAGTGGAACTACTTTTCTTTCCAGCCGCAATAATTTACCGCAACAATTTACCACAACTTCCAAAGCGAATCATCCTCCCTAGAATCAATCGTCACAAGAAATTGATATGTGTTCATATTTCAGCCCATTAATTTAGGAAGGTTCGAAGATGTTGCAAAGGGGTGGCTCCACCCCATTTTGCCCTTGGGATAGTTTGGTCACTTCAAAGAAGAAAATGGAATAGCTGAAACCACCTCAAATGAGAAAAACTCAAAAGAATTCTCCCGACCATAAATGGAAGAGAAAGGGCAGCCGCAAAGAAGCTTTTAAAGCCTACCGTACGTCTATGATGAATCGTGACAAGAAAATGACGCCGTGTTCCGTGGTCGTATTTCAGCCCTTTTAGGAAGGTTCGAAGATGTTTACACAGCTCGATTCAATTTCATCCAGCCAAACCAGTTACACAAAAGACGTCAACATATTACATATACGTAAAAGACGTAATGGTATGACGCAAATTCATGCGCAATCAAACCATATATATCAGCATGCTGCATGCATGCACAACTGGGTCAAATTATTTTTTCATTTTTACTTAAGACAACAACAGTACAGGCATAGTACGGGGTCTTTCTTTTCTTTCTTTCCCGCTGTACCTTAGATATCTCCCCGAAAGATTCTTTCCCATTACTTAACTAGTGCTGTTGCTCTTTTATAAAAGTTCCACTCCATTTGAACACTCGGCTCAACGTTTGGCTTTTTTTTTTATCTTCGTAAAAGTTTTAAGTATCCCTTAAATTAGTACTCAAGTGATGATATTTTTTTAAACTTTTAATTCGGATAAATATTCTCTTAAATTATAAAAAATTATGATCATAAGCTATCGAAGATTTAGTCGGTTGATTCAAGGCTTTGACCTCCACGCTTTGTAAGTCTTATGGTGAGCCCCAGGTACTGCCAGGCCGTAAAGGGTAAAGTTGAATCTCGTAATAAAAATAAAAAAAAATAAAAAAAACCTATAAATTTTTTTAAAAAATTAATTAGTTAATTAATTAATTTTTTTAGAGAAAAAATTTATTTAAAAAAATTGAAAAAAAAATTAGAATTTTAAAAAATAAAAATTTTATTTATTTTTAAAACGAATTTTTAATTTTTTAAAAAAATATTAAGATCCAATTGAGTGGTAGTTTTAAAATTTTTAATTTTTTGTTTAAATTTTATTAAGGGTATTTTCGTCATTGGGGAAAATTGACAATTTTTAGTAGTTTTGAGGAGAATATTTTTTCAATTGAAAGTTTGGAAGGACATTGTCAATTGAGTGGTAATTTAAAAGGAATATATAAACTTTACCAATTTTTCTTCGATTACCAACTTGATTTGGTCTGAGTTTTTTTCTTTTCACCCTTTTCATCATCTGAGCATACACACTGACTTTATACGCCGATTTTGTGAAAAAAAAAAAGAGTATAAACCCTAAATTGAGGGAATTGATTAGGATTATATTGTATTCAAATTCTCTTTTCCTCTCTTTCACATCTTTTGTCTCTTTAGATTATTGTAAGTTTCTATATGGTATCAGAGCCATTATCGGCTAACACCAGTTTGATATCATGGTCTTGTGAAATTTTCTTTTTCTTCCGTCATTAGAGAAGCACCTTTAGTTTCTTCAAATATATATATATGGGTTGAAAAAAAAAAAAAAAAAAGAACGGCCACCCATGTTGGCCAAGGGTGGCTCTCAGCCACCCCCTTGTTTCTTTCTCTTTTGTTTTTCTTTTTTTTTAAAAAAAAATAGTTATAGATTTAGTGTTTTTTAAAAAAGATTTTAAGTTTTTTTTTAAAAAAAAAACCAAAAAACAAAAAGTGTGAAACGGCATCGTTTTGTTAACTATGACTAACTGCCCCAAAACATTGTAGACTGCAGAGTGTCGGAATGATTGATTTGAAAATCGCGAATACTAAGAAACCCAATTTCTAAAATTAAAATGTTAAGTATCAATTTCAAATAGAGCATTTACTCAGTGATTTATTATACATTTACCCTTATTTTAAAACAAATTATATCTGATACCCTTTGTATTCTGGGTTCTTTTATTTTAAGATTTGAATTTTTTTTTAAAAAAAAAATTCTTTTTTTCTAAATTATACCGTCCTAATTTCTCTTTTCTCTCTCTACCCTTCCTCTCTTCCTTCTGTACCTCTCTCTCTCTCTCTCCTTTCTCAACCCACATAGCCATGGATTGAACCACAATCATGACCAACCTCCAAGATCACTCCAAGATCAGGCATTTTTTTTTTAACGCAAAAAAGCACAGAAAAAAAAAAGAACAAGAAAACTCTATTGGTGTTTAATTGTTGGCATTCAGTTTATGCAGAGTCTCTCAGTTGATCGAGAAGGGTAACTTTTTGGCATAAATATTTTATGTGCCACGCAAGTTTATTTCTTTCCTGACACATAATTCAAATAATTCTCTCA
>FXXK01000645.1:122991-142328 GCA_900184695.1 Betula pendula
AGATCATGGTATTTTTCTGATTTTTATTTATTTATTTATTTATTTTTAGGTGAGGGGGCTGGGGGAACAAGGGGGAAGGTTTTCTTTTTTTCATATTTTCAGGAGAGCTATAAAAAGGTATTTTCTATTCTTCTTTTAGTAGGAAAGGGATTTTCGAGATTTTTTAAGGAGCCATAGCCCTCTCTCCTTCTACCATTGGATAAAGAGTAATGCTAGAAACTATCTTTTTATTCTCTTCAAATTGACCTAACTTTTAAAAATGCTATTAGATCAAAATCAAATAGTGATCCATTTCAAATTCAATTGTTAAATTAATGACTACTTACAAATTTCTCAAAACCTTTACAATTAATGAGTACTAATAGAGATTAATATGATCTTTAATAACTACAGTCGAATTCAACACGTTAGTCATACACTTTGTTTATTATTTTAGTTCAATGTGTATAATAACTTGTAGTTTGTTTGGTATTCCTTTGTAAATTACTATAAATACAGTGGTCAATTTACTGGCCAATTTTCCCATTGTGCACATTCTTACATTATGAAACCTAGAAATCGATCATGATCCATCATTTGCTTGTGTACATATATTATATATAGAAAAAGACGGAATTAAAAATTCTTATCGAACGGGCCAAAGCATGGATGACTCGATTAATATATTGTCGTCCATGTTTAAATACTTCAATGACATACAGGCAAGTAGGACAGGAATGTTTTTTGGAAAATCGAAGCAACAGCTCTGCACAACCAAAAGTAAAATTAAGAAATGTAATAATCTATTAATAAGCTACCAAAACAAAAAATGCTGGGGTGAGTGATCGAGTGAATATATGAATGAGTGGGTGAGCGATTCAAATTGTTAGAATATACAGAAAATATAACATATTTTTTGTATATTTTATATTTGGATAATATTGTAATATTCTCTATTTAGGGTTGATTGTAATCACCATACTTATATTCATCTTATACCCTATAATTAGGGACCTTTATATTGTAGACAAAATCAAGTTAATGAGAACAATGTAGCCGTAAAGGCCCTTCAAAGTGGTAGACATGATAAGTGCTGAATGTTACACTTTCAAGTCCCTTAATTCACATACGTTAATCTCTTAATTTCATTATAATATGATGTTTTGTGTTGTTTTTGGTGTTTTCTCTTATTTTGTAGGTTTTGGAAGAAAATAAGTCAATTCTATCAACTCGGGCTTAAAACACATGAATTGTGCAAAGTTGCTGAGAATTTGACCTTTGTGCACTATTTTGGCCATAACTCTTAGCTCAAAACTCGGATTAAGGCAAGGTCAAGTGCGTTGGAAAGATGACTCAAAAATGAACAAATCATTAAGCCAGATTTTTTTCATCCAAGGTGCGCTCGAGCGCCCAAAATGACGCTCAAGCGTCAGCTGGTGCTTGAGCGCCATCGTGCGCTGGAAGCCTCTAAAGTCGGCAGAACTGATATAATCCGACCCCAACTCGATTTTGGACTTCCTAGGGTGCACGAAATTGATTAGGGTTGTTCCTAAACTCTATAAATACTCCCCTAAGTCCTCCAAAACTAACACAAGCTTGAGGAGAAGAATCAAAGGCTTCAAAGAATGATTTTTCTTAGTTCTTTGTTTCTTTTTAGTTTTTCTTTGTTATTTTCTTATGGGGATGATTTTCATCCAAATTATGTGTAGCTAATACTTTAGTTAGGGCTCGATTGAAGCCTTAATCATGTCTCTTTAAGGTTTCAATTTGTCTTGCTACAATTCATATTTTGATGCTTAACTTGATTATTTTCGGTTTTCTTGAATTCCTCACATGTATGTGTTTGATCATTATATGCTTTTGGTATGGATATGTTATTTAGGTCAATTTGGATGGCCGAGTCCTGGGCTTAATAGAGTAACAAAAGAACCCCATCACAAGTTCTTGGATTAATCAACATGGAAAATCGGAGTAGATGCCATGCTCTAGGCTCCATGTGTTTGTCGATCTCCATAGTTTTATGCTTTCTTGAAGAACAACTTAGTAGATGCCATGCTAAATCCTTTGAGAAAGAAAAGAGTTAGAGTAGATGACATGCCTAACTCATTGCTTAGGGAGATCAATAGCCTAAGGAGTAGATGTCATGCCCTTAGGTTGACAAACATTAAGTATCATGATATGGTTGTAGCATTGTGCATATTATTTACCTTATTTGAGTATGATTAGCGGTGGATATCGAAGCCCTAACCCTTTATTCTTATTATTTCAATTCAATTTTTGATCTCGTCTCATTCAAGATATTTTCTTAGGAATTGCTTTTTAAACATATTTTACCAATCCTCGTGGGAATGATCTCGTGCTTGCATACTATACTATCGTTTTGATCTTGTGCACTTACGAGTAAAACGTGCATTTATTCGTCTATTTATTTAGGTGGATATTTGTACAACAAGACATAGATGTCTAACACCGAACCACCTGTAATTCCTCATGTCTCCTTCTCTCTCTTACTTCAGCTATTATTTCTGTCTTTTATATTTTCGTACATATTTTAACATAGTATCATAGCCACGTTCTTGTGGCCTTCAATAAACGTCCTTGACGTTTCTTGGCGTTTCCTCCAACGACCTCACCGTTCCTGTAGTCCTCGCTCTCCGCCTACACTGCCCTCCACAGATTTCAGCCTTCCAGGCCTTTTCTCACATTGTACAACACATGTATGAGAAGCTTGGAAGCTGATCTATACAACCCCGCCAAAATCAGCCCAAACCCATTTGCCACGCGCTCTCACGCGCCGCCATAAAGTTTCTGTTCTTCTTCCACACGCCCCACGCATCGCTCTCTACCTGTTCAGCCACGCGCCTCTACGCTCTTCCATTCACCTCAGAAGTTGCACCATTCTACAGATCCGTCGCCGTAAGTTCCAGATCTGTCCAGATATCCATCGTCCGATCATCCACGAGCTGCCACGCGCCGCTCCAAGTTGCTGCTTCCATCTCAAGCGTTTCACACACTGCACTGGCCATCACGCGCCGCACCGGTCCGCCGTTGGAAGAAGCGGACACCGCCACCCAGATTGGAGGTTGTCGATCTACAGCCCTGTCTCCAGCGCTCTCCCTGATGACCCCGGACGCGCCTCCATGCGCGGTGGTCGAATCTCTGTTTGAATAACTAGCGCTCCACGCGCCGTTGCAACCACCATGCGGCGCTCCCGTCAGCCTTTGCAGATGAGAACACCCTATTCCATATCAGAATCCGCCGATCGACGGCCCTATCTCCAGTACACGCCCCTAGAGATTCGGACGCACTGCCACGCGCCACTGCAGACCAACCCTTGTAGTTGAGCTCACCAGTTGCTCTTGGACACTACCTCACCTAATCCCTGCCTAGAACTGAGCTCACAACAAGTATCATAGACATAGCCGCACTGAATCATAGCCCATGCTCAAAGGAAAAAAAAAAGGGGAAGAAGAAGAAGAGAAGAGAGAAAAGAAAAGAAGAGAAGCAAAAGCAAAGAAAAAAGAAAAAAGAAAAAAAATATATGAAAACATCATGCGCGCCACGCACAAGTTGGGTTCAGTGCATCGACCTCATAACCGGCCATGTGCGGCTCTTACTTTTTTGTTTTTTGGACCGAACCGGCCCTTTTTGGCTTTTAGCTTATTATCGGCCTTTTGTGTTGGCCCAAGCCAGGCCCTTTTGGATTTTGGCCCGTTGTCGCGTCCTTTTGTTGTTTTTGGCCCAAGTTGGCCCTACCACGGGCCCACGCCGGTTCAATTTCATCGTCACCACGTGCCGCCGTTGCTGGCCACCCACCAGCCTTCTTATCTTCTCCGGCAGTGTTCGCACTCAGTTTTCACCACTAGCCCACACCGGTCCATCTTCGTTGCCGCCACATGCCGCCGTCGCTGGCCACCAACCAACCTCTTGTCTTCTTTGGCAGTGTTCGCGCTCAGTTTTCATCACCGGGCCCACGCTAGTCCATCTTCGTCGCTGCCACGTGCCGCCGTTGCTGGCCACCCGCCAACCTCTTGTCTCTCCGGCAGTGTGCGCACTCAGTCTTCACCATCGGCCCACGCCGCTCCATCTTTGTCACCGCCACGTGCCGCCGTCGTTGGCCACCCGCTAGCCTCTTGTCTTCTTCGGCAGTGTGCGCACTCAGTCTTCATCACCGGGCCTCCTATTTATCAGCACCATCATATGCCCTGTTCCTAACTTCCTCTGCCCGCGTCACAAAAAAAAAAAAAAAAAAAAAAAAAAAAAAAAAAAAAAAAAAAATTTGATAATTGGTCAGAGTGGACTACATCTCTTTTGTAAGTTTGGCACGTAGTCGGCTCTTTGGATTTTAAGGTTCATATTCAGTTCTGTTTTGTTGTGATATGCGGCGCAATTCTTTGGTGAATCTTGGCACAATGTGGTTTGGTTTCTCACAGGCTTTAACGGCTAGTTTCTGTTACTCATTCCATCATTATCAGTTGCGGCTTTGGGTCTTTTTAACGAATTGTCTCAATTTTTCGGCCGTGACATAATGTGGTTCAACCTCTCATGGGATTTAACAACTAGTTTCCGTTACTCCTTCCATAATTGTCAGTTGCGGTTTTGGGCCTTTGAACAGATTGTCTCCGTTTTTCGGTCGTCACTTTCAGCCTTTCTCGCCAGCATCGCTTTGATCCAACTACCGACTTCGGCTGCATTTATATTTCATTTCCATTTTCAAACTCAAGCTTACAGGATCTTCCACCTTGAGTTTGAGGGGTGATGTTAGAATATATGGAAAATATAATATATTTTTCGTTTATTCCATATTTAGGTGATATTGTAATATTCTCTAGTTATGGTTGATTGTAATCAAATCTAGGAGATTTTATTACTATACTTATATTCATCCTATACCCTATAAATAGGGATCTTTGTATTATAGACAAAATCAAGTTAATGAGCACAATGTAGCCCTAATGGCCCTTCAGAGTGGTGGATGTAGGTGTCTAACACTGAACCACCTGTAATTCTCTGTGTCTCCTTCTCTCTCTTTCTTCAGCTATTATTTATGTCTTTTATATTTTCGCACATATTTTAACACAAATAATCCCAAATAAAGGAAATCTATGGACAAGAACGAAGGTAAATCAAATTCTTGAAGCGCTTTTTTCAACAAAGTCTTCTACAAGCCTTTTTTTTTTTTTTGTTAAATAAAGTCTGAATGCATTTGAAACTTGGCCTTTCAAAATATCCCAGCAGTACAGTACAGGCTATTTTTAAGTTTTTCAATAGCGTCGATACAGTTAAAATATTTTTATAAATATTTTATATATATGATATATCCTAAGACATTAAATAATAAATTATAGCTGCATTCTCCCTGTAGACTTAAGCATTGCGAGCCACGTAAATTTTTGTTTCGATTTTCTTTTTCTCTCTTTTTTAATTTCATATTATTCATCATTATTATGCATAGTAACAACACCTCCCTTGAGAATATATTTTTTAAAAAATAATAAATAAAAAGAAAAAAAAGAAGCAGAATAATGGACCTTATCGTTTTGTCCTTCTCTAAGATTACAACCCAAATAGATTCCATATTTGAGACTAGGGGTTGCGAAAATGGTTTTGTACCGACCGCCCTACCGACTTTAACCGACTTTAACCGACATTCACATTCTCATAATCAATATAATTGGAAATGAGAAAAATTCACATTTTGAGAAACTAATCATATTGTGCCACATTACTTTGTAAGAGTTTTTTGTAAAAAATTTTAAAGTATTTTATAATGTCACCTATGGAATTTATAATTGAGCCGCCTAATAAGTTTGTAAATGTTGATTATGAGAATGTAAATTTGAAACATGTTTTTATATTATTGAGCCATATTATATTTTGAAAATATCCATAATTTTTGAAAATTGCCATATTAGAAATCCTATTTTTCGACCCAAAAAACGCATAGGCTGCAAGGCCATAACCTAAAAATTGGCCCAAAAAATGTATGGGCCACCACAGCCGAACCAAAAACTTGACCCGATTTAACCGACATTTCCGACCGTCATTATCGACAAAAGTCAGTAATGTCGGTAGGCGAAACAAGCCCACATGCGGTAAAGTCGGTACAATTTTCGACTTTACCGACTGTGATTTGGCGAAAGGCGAAAATGCTATTTTCGACACCGACTTAACCGACGAACACTTCTATTTGAGACCGTAAAGGCTAAATCCATCTTAATTCCTGATCACTCACACATACAAACCATCTGAATGCATTTGAAACTTGGCCTTTCAGCACAAGCACGTGGGAATGGGTCTATTAATTAAAAGGGCGTTATTTTGAGTTGCTGGCTCAATTTCCATAGCTAAAGAGCGGGGAAAAGCTACTTTGCATTAACTAGTGCAAGTTAAGCAAGTTAGGTCATATGCTCAACCTTGTGGGGGTGGATTTGCTTTTTTTTTTTTTTTCTCCCAAGTAATTAAACGAGGTTGCAGAGAAAGATGGTTGGGAGAGTTTTGTTTTCTCATGCTGGGATAGTCTGTAAATGAGATATGTTTAAGTAATGCTCGAGTAATACGACGTACAATCATACTTTTTTATAGATCTTTAAGTGATTTTAAAACTACCATTAAATTTGAAATTAATTTTTTTAAATTTTAATCTAATGATAATTTTAAAAGCTATTTAAGAATGTATAAAAATGAGTATAAAGAAGTAGGAGTATGTGTAATATTACTCAAGTTTGATTGCTATAAATAGTTACTTCTTCATTAAATTTTTTTTAAAAAAAAATGCTTGGGAGAAAGAGAATTGCTAGGTTTTCTATATATATATTTTTTTCTCAAAAAATTGGTTCCAAAATGATGTGTTAAGGTTTCATGTAATTTATTGTTTTAGTAAATAATTAAAAACATTGGTGATGGGTTTTTGACACAAACTAGGTTTCCTAAATTTGGTTTCAAAATAATGTGTCTAATTTATTGTTTTATGGTCATGCGACCCTAACACAAACGAACTTTTTGAGAAAAAAAAAAAAATTTGGAAAAGCCTAAAAAATTTGTCCGAAAGACTTCTTGCATGTTGCGTGTCTCTCGCTGCTGACATGAAAACACAGTTATTGGACACGTGTTGGTTGGTCTCTGCTGTAGGAACAAAGCACAAAGATTTTCTTCCAGAAAATAGTCTGAAAAGAGTGGCTGACAAGGCTTTACTTGTATTATTATACATTAATACAAACTTGCAGCAGGCTTCCTCTCCCTCTTTCCTGTACTGTTCCAAAAAATAAATAAATAAACAAAAAATAAAACAGCATCCCACGATGCAAAACAAAAGTTTAAACGCAGATTTGGATTAGATACTCTAAAAGAAATTACGCTATATGTGCTATAGTGTTTCAATAATTTAGATTTAATTTTCAGTCTTTCATGATTAAAAATAAATAATAATAAATTTAAAACGTTACAAAAATTACAACACATATATTATAGTTTTTTTACAACACCTAAATCAAATCGTCTGAAAATATATCCCTAACTCTTAAGTCTCGGTAATTCCATGACATGTACTGTATCCCACTGTAGAGTTTGATTAGCTATCTAGGTATTAGACTAACAAAGACGAACTTTCTATTCTAACTTTTAATGTAGATTGTGCATTGTTTACCCAATGATGGACCATCCTCCCCCTCAATGGAGGAAGTCTTTTTCTCTCAAAAAAAAAAAAAAAAAAAAAAAAAAAAAATTGGAGGTAGTCTTTTTGTTTTTGTTTTTGTTTTTTTACCTTTTATCCATGTTCAACCCTGTTTGTGTATATAGGCCAATTTTCCTTAATTCTATGGAATGTTAAGGAAAGAAAAATGATAATTACCGAAAAAATAAAATAAAAGAAGAATGATGAAGCTATGCCAATTACTTCAATAGTTATATAAGCAACCCAGAAAGCATAATAAAAAAGCTACGATAATCCAAAAAAATAGAATCCATAAAGAGACCCTAAAGGCTAAAAGCCTAAAACCATATTAATTTCTCACTCTGACGAAAATGAAAGGCAACAATTTGGCCAGTAATATTTCCGAAGACGTTGGTATAGATTTTTTACTTTAAATTTGTTTCACATTTAGAAAAATTATGATATGGTCTTCACAGTGGCAGAGCTATCATTTTCATATTTGGGGTGGTTACAATATTATAATGATTAAATTACTAAAATCCTGGCCACGGTAAGACCCTCATATATATATATATATATATATAGAAATGGGCCATATTCAGGACCGGACTTTTGGGCTTTAGGCTTTAGAAAGGGCCATACTGTTCCATTTAACTTCTAATGACAAGTGAAAAAAATCCATTTTCATTTCTCAAATTTGCTTAGAATGGGCTTTAGGCTTTACGCTTTTGAGTAGCATATTCAATGTTTGATCATATGGTTTGATTTTCAAAAGCCATTCGTTACTCACAACAACCCCAAAAACAGAGCTTTGCAAAACAAATTAAATTCAACCAAATAATATAACTATAAAGTTCAAAAATGTAACACAAGTCCCCAATATTTGCATATTTACACACACTTTTGGGCCATGGTGGACAGATCAATCTTCAATATTTGCTGTCATTTACACACCCTCATCTAAACTAATATTCACACGCACCAATATTTGCCTAAAAAAGGAACATATTAAAAACGCACCAATACTTTACTATCTAAATTGACTGACCATAATATCTATTGTTATGGTTCTTTTTATTGATGTGGCAAGGAAGAATGTCATCTTGATGTTGTAGAAATTATAGTCTCGGAATTTGAGTATCCCTGAACTTAAAAAAGTCATTAATGCTTAGTTTTTACTATATTCCAATACCATATTGAATTTTTTAAGACAAAATAAATAAACATATACCATTATCTTCGTTAGAAATATAATAGATGTAAAAACATAAATTCGGTACCTCTCCCACCGAAACAAAACCTTATTGAAATTTTTCTACGTATTTTAGCTCTTGAATCTTTAACATATTTTTTTCTCGGCGGTAGAGCACGATATTAGACCGATATCAACATAATTCATATTCTAAGTGCCCCACAAGTCTCAAAAAACGAGATTTTCTGCTCGTTGATAATATTGGCAAGCAGCAAAGGAGCATTGCTGGGTAGACCATGCTCCAACCAAAATGGCTAATATGTAAAACCAGTGTCATTGTGTATGTCAAGCTGAAAAGAAGGCTGAACAAGGTGTACGTACTGAGAAATTTCTAGAACTTTCAAAATGTGTTGTACATTCTGAATATTTTGTCACAAGGAAAACCCAACTCATCCACAATTATGGGCCTAGAGACTAGCCCAATTAACAAGATGAACCATAAATATGTGATACACAGTATCCAATAATAGCCAAGATTTTGGTGAATCGATCTTACCCACAATGTGTACGAAGCTGAACGAAGAAATGCTAGAATATCTACTTAAATTTTTTTTTCATCTTTCTAAATATTATCATTATCATTGAATTTATGAATTTATGTAGGTTTTATGTGTGGAATTCATCCATCTGATAATAATATTTAAAAAAAAAAAAAATTTAATAAATATTCTAACATTTTCCAGCCGGATGTGCCAAAATTGTGGGAGAACTCAATTTTTAATCAAAACAATTATTAATTTATTGTGTTGCACATGCAAGACCATTGGAACCGACAAGGACGGACCAGGAACTGAAAAGCCGGTTAATTAATAAAGTAGGGGCCAAATTGTCATTTCACTTTTGTTTAGACAATTTTGGCCCTCATAGACAAGGACTGATACCTAACGTTGACTTCTGAGGCTGTTTTTTTCCCTCTATAAAGTCGTTGGCACTCTGGTGATCGAATACCACATATTCCATACGCTTCATCAAAGAGAAAGGACCGAAACGTTTGGTAACTCTCTTTCTCTCTCCCTCTCTCAAACAAATTATTTTTTCGTACTGATGAATCTTCTATCTCCGCATATAATTTTGTTTTAGGTTCTATGTATTTGTGAATTTGTTGTTAGAGATGTTAATCTTTTTTTCTTTTTTAATTTTCTTTTTAAACCTTTACTGTATTAGATATCAACGAGGAGCCTTTTCTTTTCATACTGCAAGTTTAGATTTTTTTTTTTTCTCCTCTTGTTTTGTCAGAAAATATATTACTAGATTATTTTACCTAGCTATTTCCCCTGTCGGGAAATAATATAAACGTTGGAAGAATTCCTGTCTGATCAACGTACAGATGAAATGGAAGAAGATTTACTAATTGGTAGCGGTTAAAATGCCATTAATTAGAATGAGTTATCTTCAAATATTTGAGTGATTGAGGGTGAGAAGACCACAATTTGTTTCTGATGAATTTCTGTTCAGAACAACAAACAGAAATTGGGTTTGTTTGCTGAAAGTGTGAGATCTGCATATATTCTTGCAGAAACCCAGATGGGATCTCACAGGAGATGTCATTTCCAGACTTCCATTCGTCTATCTCACGATTGTTATATTGTATTTTATGGGATGTCATACTTTCTTTTCTCATCAATTTTCAATGGTCGGTTCGTTTGGTAACCCCATTAAACTCCACCTTAATTTTTGAGAAGCAGTAAAAATAAGATGAAGTTGGGTGCCAAAGGGGTCATGGTTTATGAGCTTATGAGTTGACTGAAACCCAATTGGTAAGCCCTCCCGTCTCTTTCCAGCTTGCAAGTGCTGGCTCTTCAACTAGACGTGGAATAGACAAGTCAATGCTATTGCACAAGTCACCCAAGGAGCCTTTAATGGTTGTTGCATTGCTGGCTAGTGTAAACATAAACATCTCAAAAACAACTATGGGAGGGGAGTCAGTATAAATAAGAAATGTAAAATTGTTTATTTTGTTTTTTACAATTTTACCTCTAAATATATACCAATTCGCTTCTCTACTTTTCAAACTTTCTCTGAATTTTCTCCGATTCATTTGAGTAGGAGAAAAGCCGGTTTTCCTTATTTTATAAACGATCGGCCCGTCTGCCGTTCAAATCACCCAAAATGTCTCGACAATGACTTTAGTCAAAGTCAAAAACAAAACGTGAAGGGGCGGAGAGAGAGAGAGAGAGAGAAGCAAAATTAAATGTGGACTTCGATTAAGGTTTCCTCTTGCCGTTCTTCGCTGTACCAGTCGACATCACTTTTTATTCTTTTTTATTTCTTCTTTCTTCTTCCCTTTTTCTACCCTGGATCAACACTTCTTGTCGGCTTCCTAGGCGGACGTTCACTCAGTGGTTTCTCTTCCGGGAGAGGCGGTACATGTTGGTGGCGGTAGCTGGCGGCAGTGGGCGCACCGCGCATCAAACTGGCCTCGGGGTGGTGGTTCGATCGGCGTGGTCTTGTGGTGCAGCGGGTGAGGTCGGCGATTTCGTGCAGTAGTGGCCGCACATGGTGGATCTTCCCAGGTCTGTGTTGGTTTGGTTAGAAACGACGGCTCTATTGTGGGTATGGTGGGTTTTGGCGGGGACGTGGTTGTTCTTTGGGTTTTGGGCGGTGTTGTGTCGCGGGTTTCGGTGGTTCAGTGGAAATTTGGTGGGTCTTGTGTAGGTGATGGTTCTTTGTGGTGATGGAGCTGGGGCTTTCCGTGGGCAAAAGGAAAAAAGTTTGGTGATGTATTACAAATTCAAATTTTAAAAATTTAAATTTTAAAAGGTACGTCATTATTACGAAACACAGAAAAAATTTTAGAACCTCTTATTTATAAGGTTCAAATTCTAATTCTAACAAAAATAAAAAACTGACTAGAATAAATCACTTATAATGTGATAACACACACACACATATATATGTATGTATATACTATCTCTAAATTATTCAAATTTAATCTTAAAATTCTTCCTACTAAACCCGTAACACAACCACTAAGACACATTATGCACACTTGATCATCGAATTGCATGAACGATTAAGAAATTCAACTGTAAAAATATGTAAAGTGAATGAGAGAGCAAAACTTGAACTAAATAAGGGAATTAATCATAGACCTACAAGAAAACTAAACAATAAGTCTTAATACAGAAAATACTCAACACCAACATCAGAGTAAGCAAAGGTTTTCACACAGCTGTCGATGGCGTATCGTTAAAAGCTTGAGGGGCTGCTGGACGGAAAATCTGTTGGAATGAGGCACGTAATATGTTGATTACTCGGCTGGATATACCAACGAGCCACTCAACAGCCTTCTGGTAATAGTATGAGCTGTGTGGTATCTGTTTGAACAGGAATATTAGAGCTAAACATAAACCGAACCACGCATGGAAAGGATGGAGGACGTATAATAGACAAAATAGGGCAAGGAAACCAGATATGATGAAAATACATGTAGTGATACATATAATGTTTGAAATTGGTCGGGTTATCTCGTTTGATGTTATGGGGAGCTCGCTTCTGTTTCGACTTGCTAAGTTTATCTTAAACGATGCCATGCCAGCAAACAATATGGCTACAACGAAAGCATGCCAGGCTGCTGCGTTGTCGATTAATAGATTAGCGTCCGTGTTTAAATACTTCAATGAGATACAGGTAAGTAGCACAGGAATGTACCGCAGGAATTTGTTTTGGAAAATCGAAGCAACATCTCTGCACAACCCAAGGTAAAAGAAATGTAATAATCTGTTAATAAGCTACGTACGGATAGAGAAGAGAAGAGAAGAGAATATGAAAATAAAATATAGTAAAAAATAATATTTAAAAGAAAATAGAGAAGAGAATAAAGAATGTGTTAAAATGTGTATAGAAAAAGTAATATCTAATGCAGAGAATTTAGTACCGAAAGTTAGGCCTACATCTTGTTCGTCATAAAAATTTAGTACTGAAAGTTGCAAGTCTTGTACGGATGGACCTCATTGCTCACAGAGAAAAATGGTAAAACCATAATAAAAGCAAAGAGAAGTGCACTAACCCTTCTGAAGGACGATTCACGAAACTGCTGTCTTCCATCTTCCCAAGCTATGGCTGCTATCTTGTAATTAAGTTACTCGATCTGTGTGAGGAGTGAAAGCGGTTTTAGAAGATGCTGGGCTGAGTGAAAGGATATGGAAGAGAACAGAGGAACGGAGATGTGAGAGAATTTAGGAAATGGGAGAAAACGAGAGAAAATGGGAAGAGAAATAAAGGAAACGGGAGGACGGCTCTCGGTTGAGGAAGCAATTGTATGCTGGAATAGATGGGAGGAACACTAGCGGGTAATAGTATATATAGTGCTTGTTTCTTTGTATGTGTAATGTGGGCCTTGTCAATCTATCAAAGATTATATATATGTGTAAAATACGCGCTTTCTTTCTGTCATATATATATATATATATATATCAGAAAGAAAGCGCGTTGAGCCGTTGATGCGTTGATTCAACACAAAAATATATATAGTTTATATGTGTGTGTGTGTGTGGGAAAGAGAGAGAGAGAGAGAGAGAGGGGAATAAAACCGGTTTTGGAAGATGCTGGGGTGAGTGAAAGGAAGTGGAAAATAACGAAAGGACTTGGTAGGCTGTGTTTCGTACTATGAAAATCCCATATTGTATGGGAAGGAAAATGTGGCTATGTTTCAGATATGCTTGCGTTTGGGCTATGTTTCAGATCCTTCTGAGATGCAATCTGTTGTTTCTTCTCAAGGTCCTATTTGTCCAGTAAGCTAAGACATGAACAAAATTCAACTGCTGAACCCTTCGATCGTGAACTACAAGTTTGAATGTTCTGAATTCCAAACCGATTTAATGAATTTAACCAAGAATTTTTGGGACATCAATGAAGTAATTCCTGGAAATTACATAGGAGTAGATTCAGAAAAACATCAAAAAGAACCTTTTGCAGTGACTTAAAGTCCTCTTCGAAGATGCAACATTTTGTTGTAAATCTCACAAATGAAAAGTTTAAAACCGAAATTTTGGTTTTCAGATGCCTGAGTGTGAGAAGGCCCATCAATGATCAGATGCCAAGATTTGATCAAATGCCAAGATTTGATCTTTCAATGATCAGTACTTGTACCCTAATTAATTTTCATTTCCTATTTTGTGGCTGCATCTAATAGGCAGGTACGTAGCACTTAGTGCAACCAACGAGTGCAAAATAATTGGTCGCTGGCTCTAGTAGCTATTAATTAAAGAGATATAATCACGCATTTTCAATAGAGTGCAAGCTCAGAACTCCTTGTTTTATTGGTTCCCTGGCATATTATTCCACTACGTTCCCCACCTTCCCTTTGCTCTCACCAATTCTCCTTCCCTCAAAAGGTCTAACTGTATCTGTAAATTAATGGCCCTGAGATCACCTCTATGAATGAGAAGAATAGAAAAAAGAGAAATGTTAGGCTTATAAAATGTTTTTACAAAAAAATCTATTACAAAGTGATATGGCACAATATACATGATTGAGAAGATGAATTCAAATTTTGAGAAATTCAATCATGTTGTGCTACATCATTTTGTAAGAGTTTTTTTTTTAAAAAAAAAATATATATTGTAAGCCTACCATTTCTCAAAAAAGAATATATTGAATTTGAGGGATGTCATAGATATTTTTAGTTATTCATGTTTCTTTGTAAATGCAGTTATGAATGACCACGTTTTTTTTTTTTTTTTCTAATTGACCACGTATTATTTTTATTCTGTAAATTTTGCTGGATATTCGACAAAAGGAATTAATGTGCATTATATTAGACTACGTATTTCAGCATAATAGGAAGGTCAATGAAAATTAAATTTAAACCATTGAAAAAATTGCAGCAAATATATAATTTTTTTACAGGACTAGGCTAGCATTCACAATGAACTCTTTATATATGGTTTTTTTTTTTTTTCTAAATTTTAATAAAATTGACAAAAATTACTATTTAACAAGCTCTTTTTTAAATGTTAAGTTTAACATTTGTCAGGAACTTTCTTTACATTTAAAGCGCAAAAAAAGTAAATGTTATAATTTTTTAATATCATTGAATGCTTCAAGACATTTGGCTTAAATTGAATTTAATGCATTGAATGCCTTTGACAGTTAATTTAGCAATAAAAAATATTATTTATTTAAAATAGATAAACATTTAGAGAGTTTGTTGTTTAAAAATTTTAAAAAATAATTAGCTAAATCAATATATAGTAGATTTTTAGAGTTAAATTTTGATAAATTTTAAAAAATTCATTATAAATGCTCTAAATAAAATATGAGACTTGAAACTTCCAAAGAATTGTGTCGCCTATTCAAAGGATGAACCATTTGTGTTTCCCAATATCAAGTAATAGCCAAGGTTTTAGTGGATCATATATATCCACAATATGGCAAAAGGCAGATGGGCTGAAATTGGGACAGACGGTTCAAATTTAATTTCAATTTTTTCGTAAGAAAAAGAATAAATTAAATTTGGACTGTTAAAAAAACTATAACACATATATTAATGTAGCCTTATCCTTCTGAGTGAAACCCTTAACCAACGTTTTCCTTCTTTTTTTCTTTTTTTTTTTATAAACGAAAGAGGGAAAGGGGGAAGGGATCAAGGTGGGTCATGCCCACTCCTGATTCTTACAGCAGAAAGAAAAAGAAGGGAAGTGGAAATGCTACCATAACAATTATGGGAAGCAGCCCATTTGGCAACTAAGTGTGTCCGGAGATTAACACTTCTAGAAACCTTGGTCGCAGACCAAGAAGAAAAAGAAGATAAAATAGAAATAGTATCTAATAAAATTTTCCTAGAAGACCATTCAGCACTATAATCAGGATAATTCAATGCCAAAATGGTGACTAAGGAGTCTCCTTCCAAAATGATATTTGAGGACGGAAAGAGAGCAGCAGAAACATCAATGGCTAATAAGGCAGCCCGAGCTTCACCAGCATTAATGTCAAGCAAAGGAATCTTTCTGGCAAAGGCATAGAGAAGAGCTCCATCATGGTCAGATATAACAGCTGCTATCACCATAAAATTTCGACGAACAGCGACGTCGAAATTAATCTTTAAATAGCTCCAAGCAGGAGGGCACCAGGAAGACAACAAATCTTTATCAGACCAAGCTTTCCTATGAATTTGAGTTGAAGTTTGAATCTAGATCAACAGGCTAGGAAAGTGAATAATAGAATTATTATGAACCCGATTGTTCATAGCACACCATATAGCATCAAGAGCTATGACCACAAATAATTGGAAATCGGCTATATCAGCTGAAGGAATCCCAAGGCCAGCACTGGGGTGCAAGAAAGCATGAATCCAAGATGCAATAGGTAAGTAGCAAACAAAGAAAGGTCCATTGGCCATCTAGAAGATCTCCAAATGGCTTTTGTTAAAATACATTCAAAGAAAATATGCTGAGTTGATTCCGAAGGACCATTGCAAACCGGGCAGACTTTGTCTTCAAGGGAAGTTGATGATTTGAATTTGAAAATATTCATCCTTGTTGGAAGGATATTCCAGGAAACTCTCCATAGTAAGTGTTTAAGTCGGTGTTGTAGTTTAAGCTTCCATAGGCATTTCCAATCAGTAGAAGAAAGTGGACCGCTAGGAAGATATGTTAAATCTGTTGCAATATCATAAGCTGAAGCCACTGAGAACAGACCAGACAATTGGGAGCCCAAAACCATTCATTAGAATGGGAGGCCAGTGGTATATGGATTTTGAGGATATGTTCAACCGTGATAGAGTCAACATTTTGGGTCCCACTGATGCATTGATGTGACTGGAATAAGCTATGGTTCATTCGAATTTGAGAGAGCGTTGTGATTCTCACCTTCTAAGCCCATCCTTTACAACTCTCAACGAGCAGGTGCTACTATAATTACGACTACGCCCCCGCCTACCTTCTTGCTCCAAAAAAAAAAAAAAAAAAAAACCCAAAGCCAAGCAACAACCACACTGCACGCTACACAAACTAACAAAACAGCACATACACAAAGATTTGGCTTGGGTGCTGTAACAGCACCAAAGCCGGATCCCCTACACAAAGACTAAACCAAAACCCTAACTCAAACCCCCATATGCAACAGATCGATTTGCTCAAAAAACCCAAAGACCTCTCCCTTCCCTAAAATACGGGAACAGACCACCCATTTAATCTTCTAAGCAATTTGATCTTCTCTCGACGTTGTGATCCACATTATTGCTCAATCCTATTAAGCCTAAGATCCACATAATAGGCTTTTAACATCTTGTTGGTCATAAAAATATAGTACTGAAAATTACAAGACTTGATGATCTGAGTAGACCTCATGGGGTCACAGAGAATTAAAAATGCAAAACCATAATTAAAGCAAAGAGATTTCCACTAACCGTTGTGAACGACGATTCACCGCAAACGAAGTTGGAACGACCCGGCGGCACTAATTAAGGATATAAAAGATGCGTACGTAGCGTCAAGCCGCGGGGAACGCCGATGGATACGGTTACGGACCCCACCATTCCCTCAAATTCCTTTAAATTAATTAGCGTACGCCTCACGCCTGACTCAGTCCTACATTTGATTTTTTAATCGTAAACTGTAAGAGTACTGGTAATAGTTTTTAAGATTTTTTTTTTTTTTTTAGTGTTGAGAATTAAATTACTCTTCATTTTTTTATTTTTTATTAAATAATTTTATAATAGTTTCTATTATTATTTTGAAAAAAAAAGATTATATTAAAATAATACTAAGGTGATTTCCTAGATAAAAATAATAATTTTTAATTTTTTTAGTGTTTTTATAGTTTAAAGAAGCTGAAAAAAAAAATTGAATTTTTTCAACACTGAAAAAAGAAATAAAATTTAAAAAAAATTGTTACTAGTGCTGTAAGTATGATAGTCTCTATTTGCTGACTATATGTGCTCATTAATTAACTTGAATTAGACACTAATTTTTATTAAATCCAGATACTCTAACTGACAAGAGTGACGCTTGTTTCGTGTTCGTATATCAGCACATGTCATTAGGAAGGTTCAAAGATGTTTCCGCTCGATTCAATTTCATCCGGCCAAGATTATCTGAGAATTGCGCAAAACACGCGAGCATCATACAAAAGCAGGGTTCCTGTCAATAATGGCGAGCTCGACTGGGTCAAATTATTCAATCAATATTATCCTTATTCTCATCTTAACAATGCAAATTTCATCGGCCATATTAATGAGTATTATATTTGAAAACTGAAAAAATAAATAAATAAATAAAAGAACGGAATTGTCAAAGGAATCTCTGAAGAATAATAGGCATGCGAATGTAATCTATGGACTTTTTAAGAAATTATATAATTCTTGAAATAATTTTTTTTTATTCTAAGAATTACGTATCCCATAAACCCTGAAATAATTTGTTTTTTTGAGTTCTGACTTAATTTTTTTTTTTAATTTAAAGAAGAAAGAAATGAGAGGCACAACGAATGAAAACTGAAAAGAAGGAAAATAATGGAATTGTCAAAGAGGAAAGCAATCTCTGAAGAATAATGGGCATGCGAATGTCATCTATGGACTTTTTAAGAAATTATATCGTTCTTGAAATAATTTTTCTTTATTCTAAGAATTACGTATCCGGTATCCCAGAAACCCTGAAATAATTTTTTTTATTGAGTTCTGACTTTAAAAGTCTATGTAAGTTTACTTTCTGAGTTGGAATAATTTTTTTTAAAAGAAAAAAAATTGAGGAGCAAACTGATATATAATTTCTTTTTCTTCTTTCAATTTATCACCTGATTCAGTCCACCGGGATTCTCAATCCACTCTGGCCCACAATTTCAACCTGGTTCTAAATCGGGTTTTTACTCAGTTCAACCGATTAGGCCAACCGGGTCAATTTCTTTTCGGGTGAAACCGACCCATTCAATGTTTCACAGGTTTCATGCCAGATCAGTTCATGCAACCGACCCAACCATCAACCCAGCTCAGCCGATTAAGCCAGTCAGGTCGATCTGTCAACCCGGTCCAAGTACCAGTTCATGCAAATTGAAGCAAAATCTAACTGGTTCTATCCGGTTCAGTTACCTTCTCAGTCACTTGTCACCTTTAGCCTTCGGCCACCACCTCTGGCGACTCTCCGGCCAACTCCCGCAGTTTTTTCAGCCAAAAAAAAGAGAGTCTTTTTTCCTTTCTTATTCCCAAACTCAAGGTTACATTTTATGTTTAAGGGAAGATGTTAGAATATTTGATATTATTCTTTATTATTATGTTATTCTCTATCTTACTTAGTTTAGGGTTTTTTGGTGACTACTCATAGTTTCTCTATTTATAGAGACTATTGTAATACACAATACATATGCAATATATAAGATGTAGTCATTTCGTCTCTTCGGTTTCCACACTCTCTCTCTCCTTTTTTACTATTCTCCGATATATTTAACAGTGTTGAATATGATGTGTCAAACTACCTATTTTTGTCCTAAATGTTGGATAAAAAGTCATGAATATTTAAA
>FXXK01000645.1:144517-162532 GCA_900184695.1 Betula pendula
AAAAAAAAGTGGAAAACCTATATTAAAATTATTAGGTAACTTTTTTACTTTTAAAATTTTTAAACTTAAAATCATAAAAGGCTATTAGTTTAGGTTTTCTCAAAAGTTAATATTAAAAAAAAAAGTTTTAAAAGTTAAAATTATTATTTTTACTAAACCTTTTAACTTAAAAAAAAAATTTTATAAAAAAAAGGCTCGCGAAAAAGCCTTAAAACCAAAGGGTCAGGGAGTCGGTTCAGGTCGAAGCCTTAAACGAGCTTAAGCTCGCGAAAAAAAAAAAGCCCCCTATCGGGAGTTTTCTGTTGGGTTGGAAGTTTTGGGGGGGTGAATGGTTATTTAATTTTTTTTTACTAATTTTGAGCGGGGTTTCTACAAGTAAACGAAGAAAGGGTTTGTTTTTAGTTTTTTTAAACCGGAGCTCGAAAAAAAACTCGGGGAAAGGTCGGATTTTAACCGAGCGGAAATTATTCGAAGCGGGACTTGTCGGAAAATTTGGGGATTTTTAGTTTTTATTTTACATTCCCCTAAATGTTTATTTGGTTTTTTTCCCCGGTTTTTGGAAAAAAAAAAAAAAACCTTAAAAACCAAAAAACATTTTCCCTTTCTAAATTCTTTGGTTTTATTTTGGTGGGTTTGCCAACAAAAATTTAAAAAAAAGGGTTATGTTTGTTTCTTTTTGGACCTAAAAAAATTTTTTTCTTGGGGGGAAAAGGGTTTTATTTTTATTTAATTTGTTTTAATGGTTTTTGGTACGAACTTTTAAAAAAAATTTTTTGGTCAAAAAAAAACGAAAAAAGATTTTCTTTTTTTTTGGAAAATTTTTGTTATGGATAATTTTTTTTAACTAAATTCTTTTTGGTTTTTTAAAAAAAAGGGGGGTTTTTTTTTTGGCCCCTTCTTGGTTTTTTTGGGTCCGGGAAAAAAGGGGGGAAAAAGGAATTTACAGGGAGGTTTGGGTTTGGGAGGAAAATTTGAAATTTGGAAAGGTTTTAATTTTTGCCTTGGGACAAGAAGGTAAAAAAATAAACCACTAAGATTTTGGGAACTTTGCTTGGTCTTCTTTGGAAAAAATGGACGGGTGTTTTATGATTACTTTAAAAACCAAACAAAAGAAAGTTTTGGGGATTTCTTTTCCCTTTTAAATTCGATCATTTACGATAAAAAAAAAAAAATGTTTTAAATTATGTTTTTTGGGGGGGCTGAAAAAAAAAAGGGCGGGCGGGTTAAAATTAAAAAAAAAAAAAACCGGTCCCGCTTTAAAAAAAAACCATTTAAAATCGCCTTTTAAAAAAAAGATGGGTTTTTAAAAAAAAAATTAATTTTTGTTCATTTGGGATGAAAAGCGGTTTTTTTTTTAATGCGATTTTTTTTTTTTAAAAGGTTTGAATAATTTTTTAAATTTAGCGATTATTAAACCGATACTACCCCTTCCTTATTATATATTTATATAGTAAACTATTTTAATTATTTAATATATATTATTTATATAAATTTTCAAAAAAATAGAAAACGGGGGTGGTTTTTTTTTAATTTTGTTTTTTGGTTTTGAAAAGGCAAAAAACCTATTATTTTTCAAGGGGCAACGGGCTTTTTTTTCCAAAAACTTTTCAAAGTCCTAAGGGACTTTTAAACTCGGTTTTCACCTTTTCTTTTTTCCGCATGCTTTTTTTTTTAAGGGTCTTTGCTTTAAAAACTTGGGTTTTTGAGTGGGTTTTTGTTTTTCTTGGCTCCCTTTTTCCCCTTGGGATCGTTTCTCTCTTTCTTTGGTTTTTTGAACGTTGCGTTTTTTTGGGACATTTTTTCGATTACCTTTTTCCTTCTCTTTCTCTCTCACGGCTGATTTTCTTGGGTTTTCTAAAAAAAATCTGATTTTTCAAAGAAAAAAAATTTCCACCAAACATTTTTGGGTTCAAACCCCAAAATTTCAGGATGGCTGGCTTTTCTTCTTTTTTTTTTTTTTTTTTGGTCTTTTTCAATTTTAAAAAATAGGATTTTTTTTACTCGGTGGTTTGCAAGCCTTTTTGATCTTTTTAAATTTTTCTTTTTAAACCCTTTTTTTTTTGTTTTTTTGTTTTTTTTTTTCCCTTCTCCTTTTCTTTTTATTGCAATTTGGGAATTTTGAGAAATTTTTTGGGGGGACATGGGGCTTGCAGGGGGGATTTTTCTTCAAAAGGTTTCTTTAGTTGGTTGGCAATGTAAATTTTGGAGCTTTTTAAAAAAAACCACAACGGGGGAACAAAAAGGTGAAAAGCACTGGTTTTTGCTTTTGGGACATTTGTTTTTGGGAAGAAAATTTGTTAAATTTTTTGTTGTAAAGAGGTAACTTTTCCAACGTAGGCTTGTATTTTTCTTGGTTTGTTTAAAAAAAAGGGAAAAAATATTTATTTAAGTTTCATTGGCATATTTTTTCTTTTTATTTTTTGAAGCGTTGTTTTTGTTTTTTGAACTTTTTGGCAAGATTTGTTAAAAAAAAAAAAAAAACAATGTAAATTCTTACAAAAACAAAGAATTAACAAAAAAAAGGCCTTACGGTGGAACGCTTTTACTCTTACAACAAAAAAAAATTTACAAATTTCTTTTCCCCAACATTTTGTCAAAAGGCAAACAAGGTGCCTCCCAAAAAAAACCTTGTCGTGGTGGTTTTTAAAGCTCTTTCCCAATTACATTTTGCACAAACTAAGGGACTTTGGAAAGTTTTTCCCCTGCAAAAAAAAAAAAAAAGCCAATTTGTCATCTTCAAAAATTTTCAAAATGGCATTAAAAAAAAAAAGGAAAAAGGGAAGAAAGGGGAAAAAAAAAAAAAAACCAAAAAAAAACAAAAAAAAAAAAAAAAAAAAAAATGGTTTAAAAAAAAAAAGAAAAAATTAAAAAGAAATCAAAAAGGGCTTTGCAACAAACCGAAAGTAAAATTATTTAAATTGGGAAAAAAAGACCAAAAAAAAAAAAAAAAAAAAAAAAAAAAAAAAAAAAAAAAAAAAAAAAAAGAAAAGAAAAGGCAAAGCAATCTTGAATTTTGGTGAAAACAAAAAAAAAATGTTGGGTGGGAAATTCTGAAAAAAAAATTCAGAAATTTTAAAAAGGAAAAACAAAGAAAAAAAATTCAGCGGTGAAGAGGATGGAAGAAGAGGGAAAAAAAGGGTTAATCCGGAAAAAATTGTCCAACCACGTTCAAAAAAAAAAAAAACCAGGAAAGAAAAAAGGAAACGGATTGGGGCAAAGGGGAAAGGAAAAAGGCAGGGAAAAAAAAAAAAAACAAAACCACTCAAAACCAGTTAGCAGGACTTTTTAAAGGCAAAAGTTTGGGCGAAAAGGGGGAAAAAGGTTGAACGAAAAGTAGGTTCTAGGGGGGACTGAAAAAAAAAGTGAAAAAAAAACAAAAAAAGCGTTGCTTTTGAAATTTAAAAAGTTTTTTTTGGCCTTTTTCAAAAAAAAAAAAAAAAACCAAAAAAACCAAAAAATAAAAAAAAAAAAAAAAACCCAAAAAAACCCCGGGTTTTTCAATTTTGAAAATAATAATTAATTATATAAATATTATAGTATTATTTATTTAAATATATATTTAGGAGGTAAAAGTTTAAATCGGGTTTTATTTTAAATCGCTTAAATTTATTTTCAACTTTTAAAAAAAATCGCTAACCGCTCATTCATGAACAATTTCCCTTCACAATTTATTTTAAAACCATCTTTTAAAGGCGATTTTAATGGTTAGGCGGGACGGTTAATTACGGCCCGCCTTTTCAGCCCAACTATAACGTTTTATCGTAGGATGATCGATAAAGGAAAGATCAAACTCTTTTGTTGGTTAGATAGTAATACACCCGTCATTCCAGAAGGGACCAGCAGATCTAGTTTACTTGGTCAGGCATACCTCCAATCAATTTCTCCACACTAAAATCTGTAATCTTCTTCGGACAAAACCAGAGGCAACCCTTTAAACCAAAGAATAGTATATCAAATACATTCAAAACAGAAAATCTTTTCGTTTGAACAAAAAATTTTTAGTTCGTTACCAACATTAAACAATAAATAAATAACCCTTTCAGAAAATTAGCGTCAAAACAACATATAACCTTAATTGTGGCACCACCATACCAAGAATGAAGGAAAATGTTGGTTAAGGGTTTCACCGGGACATAAACATAGGGATGTAAATAAACTAATCCATTCGACAGTCCGCTCGATATTCGCTCGGTAAAATCCGACTCGAGTTCGAGCTCGGTACTACACAAACCTTCTCGTTACTGTAGAAACCCGCTCAATTAGTAAATAATACATACCCAACTCACCCAACAGAACTCGATAGGGGCTCGCGAGCTTAGCTCGTTTAAGGCTCGACCGAACCGACTCACCTGACTTGTTTAAGGCTCGCGAGCTTATAATTAGTAGGTTAATATATATTAATTAACTTAATATTACTGAGAAACTAACTAACTATGTAAGTATAATTAAGTAGTTACCTATAATATATAGGTCACTTTGATTAATATATATATAGTTAGTTTCTAAGTAACTAATTATACTAATTAAGTAAATATAATATTTCATATTAATTATAATATTTTGATATATAGTAGTATTACCATGAATGTATCTATCAATGTGTGTGTGTATGTCTATTATTAACATACTAACTAGTTAATTCATAAACTAACATATTAAGTTATAAATATATAGTTAGTATATAACAATATAACAATATTTAATAGTTAATGTACAACTATGTAACTATATATATAACTCATCATACATGGTTAATAATAGTTATATACTATACTTATAATATAGTTAATTAGTTATATATAGTATATATACTTAGACTTATTATTTGCTTATATTATACTTATATTGTAGTTTATACTCTATAGTTATGTATAATAATATTATGTTAATTTGTTACCTATGGACTATAGTTATATATTATATTGTATAATATGCCTAATATAGTTACATATTATATATTTATATTTTAGATAAATATATAGAGATTGTTCACAAAGACTTGAATTTTGCTTGGATCACATACTAAAAAATTTAATAGCCTAGTTCGAGCTCGATCGAATACCTGACTTGGCTTGAATAGCATTATCAATGGGCTCGAGCTTGTGCTCGAGCTCGCCAGAGCTTCTAACGAGTCAGTCTAGAACACACATTTCATAACTCGACTCAAGTTCGAGCTCGACTCAATTACAGCCCTACATAGACATCTATGATCGGTTGAGTGTTCATCTAGTGGCCAATAGATGAGGCATCCTATCAAATTTCTTAAGCATTCGGAAGGCCACGTCACAATCAATGTATTCAAATTTTTGTTTTTTTTTATTATTTTAAAACAAATTATGTCCAATACCCTTTGTATTCTGGGTTATTTTATTTTAAGATTTGAATTTTTTATTTTTAAATAATTCTTTTTTCTAAATTATACCGTCCTAATTTCTCTTTTCTCTCTCTACCCTTTCTCTCTTCCTTCTCTACCTCTCTCTCTCCTTTCTCAACCCACATAGCCATGGATTGAACCACAATCATGAGTCTCATGACCAACCTCCAAGATCACTACAAAAATTAAAAACCCGAACTACCAGTCTTTTTTTTTTAACACCAAAAAGCATGAAAAAAAAAAAAAAGCCAATGTTTAATTTCTTGCAAGAAACTCTCTTGGTGTTTAATTGTTGGCATTCAGTTTATGTCGGATCTCTCGATGTCAAGAAGGGTAACTTTTTGGCATAAATATTTTATGTGCTACGCAAGTTGCTTTCTTGGCGCACATCATTCAAATAATTCTCTCATTTTCCTTTACTCCCTCTTCCTTATTGTAAATGAGATTAACTTGCATTTCTTTGGTAGCAATTAATTCAAAAATCATAAGAATTGTTATTGCATTCTCATTCGGCTATTTACTGTAGAAATTTTTCTACTTTAAAGAGTCAAAATTGATTTTGGACCATTTTATTATTTACATCCGACTCCCTACTTTAAAGAAAAAAATAGAGAGCATGAAATGACTCTCTACTAGGAAGTCATTTCACTCCCTACTCTTATTTTTTCTAATAAAATATTAATTTCTTTCTCTAACCTTTTACTTTTCCTAATTTTCTTTATTTTTCCCTTTTTTTTTTTTTTCTTTCTCTTTCATTATTTCACGCACACAAGAGAAGGTTCACGAACACAAGGAAAGGTTCACAAAGGACAATTTTTTTTTTTTTTAATCTATGTGCTACGGTTGTTATATAGGGAGTTCCCATTTTTTTATTTTTTTTTCTATTCATAGTGAGTTCTCATGTTACAATTTTTTTAACCTAAAAAAAAATATGACAGTTAACTTTTTGGTGGCCAAGACCCATGTTAAAAATGATAGTTTATATCAACTTTTGTGAATTGTCAACAATCGGAATTGAAACAAAAAAATATGACCATTACTTTTAAAAAAACAAAAAGACAAAGTTCTGAAAATAAGTAACTATTAAAAAATATTAAATTTCAAATAATGGATGCTCGCAAGAAAGAATAAATTTTAAAAAAATATTTATTTAAATGAAAAAATTAACAGTGATTCCTAATTTAGGGAGCCGGATGTAGGTGTTAGAAAAAGTGGTTCTTAAAGTAGAAAAAATGATTTATCCTCAAAATAGAAAGTAAAAAATGAACCAAATGTGAATGTTCTAAGTAACAGACTACAACACCACTTTTTGGACTTTTTCTTTCTTTTGGCCACAAGATTGGCTGCCCAAGAACAATTGGTCGGCTGATCAAAAAGCAGATCTTTTGTCCACGTTCACGACTTATTTTGCTGGAGTAAAGGAGAGGGTTACGACGTGCACAGTGGAGCTCTCATGATGCATTTGTGGAGCATGTGGCAAGTCTCTTTAGGTCCATCTAATTCGGGGCCTTACCCTTGATCCAACGGGCCTGGACCAAGGGGCCCTAATCCGTTAGACCCTAATACGACGATACACCATTTCGAATCACAAAACCACAGTCAATAACTATCCAATAAGAGGAAGTCTCAGGGATGATTTTCTAAAACCGAACGGCAATTCTTCAAATGTGGTTAAAAAATATTATTTGTAATTTTTATGGTAAAACCTGAACTTTTAAATTAATAAAAATTTAAAGAACTTTATCTTTTGGAGTTCACTAAAACTTAAAAAATAAAAAATAAATAAAAACATTATGTGATACAAAAGAGCAAGCGATCTTAACCGTTTCATCAAGAAGGCTAGTGCTTTTGTATTCGTTGTTTTCTTGTTACCAAACGGAGTTTAGTCTGTCGTTGTCCGAATGAAGTCCCATTTGCTCTAAAAAAGAGAAGAAAAAAAAAACTACATTTATTCTCTTTTAATTATCATCCCATTTTAATGTCTTCCCAGTATTTTAGATTTTGCAATATATCTCCTATCTATTATTAGGGTTACAACATGACGACAAAAATAAAAAAATAAAAAACAAATAAATAAAGGACAAATTTTTTTTTACAAACTAGCTTCTAAAAGTAACACATGTCTTTTAAGTATGTAAGAAATACATGATTTCTTATTAATATTATTAAAAAAGCATATGAGAAACACATATTTTTAAAAAAAGCATGTGATTCTTACATGCTAAGGACATAAATAATTTTTTGTCCATAAATAAATAAAGGCAAAAGGAGACATTGCAACTCCAATGGTATTTTGAGAAGGAAGAAGGGGGATAAGGATCCCCTATAATTTCAAAGAAATTTTAGATTCTCAAATTATGTGATTTTAGGTGATTTCTTGCATCAAACGGAATGAAAAATGCTACTTATTAAAAATGTGATATGTTATCAATGACAATTAAATATATTTTTATCACATTCTTACGCTTTATGTCATAGAAAATTTTTGAGCCAAAAAATGTGTTTTGATTTGCTAAAAAAGATACGTCTCTTCAAAGTGAAGAAAAATACTTTTGGAAGGAATTTTTTTTTTGGATAGCTTGGTAACATGCTACCTTTTTTATATATGGCATTTTTTAAGCAATTCAATGCAAGAAACAGCTTAAATTTACAAAATTTGAGAGTCTCAAATTTCTTTAAAATTGTAGTGAATCCTAATCCGAAGAGAGGGGGGGAGGTGTTAGAATATGGGATTCTCTATTTTAGGTTAGAATTTTTCATTACTAAAATATTCACATTTAAGTGTGATTATTTTGTATCCAATCCAACTACAACATTACCTTATTTGTATTCACTCTACTTACCACATTGGTTTTTTGTATCCACTACACCTACTAGATTCCCTTATAAAAAAAAAAAAAAAGGGTTATTTGTATTGTAAACATATCAAGTTAATAAGACTACATGAACAAAATATTGCCATTAAGGCAACTCCTAGTGGTAGACGTAGGCGTCTAACGCCGAATCACCCCAAAATTATGTTGTCTCATTTTTCTCTCTTACTTTCTCTCATTTTCTCATAATTCACAAATTATCACAAATTTCTACACGATATAGAGCCATTTTCCTGTGAAGTTAAAATATATATTTTCCATAATAAGTTGATTATGTTTTCTTATAAGAATATTCACAATATAGGGTTGATTGGTTAGGATAATTTCCAATATTTGATTACCATACTAGTATTTTTTTCCACTTACCTATAAATAAAGCTTTTGTATTGTAAATATAATCAAGTTAATGAAAGCACAATATAGTCATTCGGGCAATTCACAGTGGTAAACATATGTGTCTAATATCAAACCATCCCAAAATTTCTTGTAGCTTTTGTCTCTCTTTATTTATTATCTTTCCTCATAAATTTTTATATGGTATCAGAGCTACTTTCTTGTGGACTCCAATGTTCGTTTTCAATTTTTCTGGTGTTCTTCATAGTGGTGACTCCTCCATAGTTCGTGCTGACTTGTTCATCCACTGATTTCCTCAGATCTTAGCTTTCCAGACCTGTCAAATTTTGTAACACATGTATTGAAAACTTAGAAATTGATCTATACAACCCCGCTGAAAATCAACCGCAAAGACCCTCTCATGCGCCTCCACACACCACACGAACCTCTAATAGCTCCATGCGCCATCAATGTGCTCGCACACTCCCCTGGAGGGTCCCACGCGCCTCCTTTATTGTTCAGGAGCAGATCAGATCCGAGTAATCATATTCGATAATCGGCCCAAGTGGGCTTAGCACGTGCGACACACTCAAATAAGATTTTGTACCCTGATCCAATAATAAACTCAAGTGGGTCAGCACATTGGCACAAGCGTACACCACACACAAATCTGGCCCAAGTGGGCCTTGTTTGAGATGGAATCGGGTCACCCGATTCATTAACCGCCCAAGTTAGCCATCTCACACACTTCATGCTTGTTGGGTCCAGGTCACTTGATCCAATAATCAGGCCAAGTGGGCCAACCTAGCGTGTTTTTTAGCCAACTGCCACTAGATACCGTTGGTCATCTTAATTGTCGGTCTCCTTTGATTAGCCACCGTCTCCATCCAGATCCCAGCCACTGCCTCTGCCTCCACCATCGCTATCCCCTGGCACTGTCTCCGGCTACCTCTTGGCAACCACTGTCGTCTACCACTATCTTTGGTCTTAGTTTTGCCACCTCCCGACAACTACCGCCGGCCACCATTGTCTCTACGATGTACGATGTTTGCTGCCATCTCCAGATGACTCACCAGATCAATCTCATGGCCAGATTTGTTCATGTGTTACACCGGATTCTAGCCTCTTTAATCAGCACATCCAACGATCATCAACGAATAAGAAAGCTGAGCTCATGCTCAGATTATGCTTCTTTCAACCCTAAATCATAAATATTTTTATAAGGAAACATAATCAACCTATTATGGAAAGTATATATTGTAACATTTTTCTTCAAAATCAAAGTGAAAGCTTGAGTTTGTAAGGAAAATCAAATGATTATCTTACTAGTATTCCCTGACCTACCTATAAATAGAGAGATTTGTATTATAAATAAAATAAAGTTAATGAGAGTAGAATATAGTCTTTAAGGCAATTCACAGTAGTAGACGTAAGTGTTTAATACCGATCTACTCCAAAATTATTTGTCTTTTCTCTCTCTTTGCTTCCACTTTTCCTCTCCATATTTATTATATTTCCCCATAAATTTCAACGTGTCTCATTTTTATGTCTTACTTCTGCTCATTTTCTCACAATTCACATTTTATCACAAATTTCTACATTGTATCAGAACCATTTTCTTGTAAAATTCAACATTTTCAAATTTGTTTTTGGGAAAAATCATATTTAACCCCTAAGTTTTCATCTAATTTGAATTTAGTCCTTAGGTTTTTAATTTTAAGAATAAGATCCTTAAGTTTTACTCAAGTTTTGAAATTAGTCCCTTTATTACTTTACCGTTAAAATTAATGATTTTCTATTAGTCACATGTGTTTCATTTGACACACCAAGGTTTATATCAACGTCAAAGTTAATGGTTCTTCCTTTAATGCTACAAATTTAGAAGATTAAGATGACAAATAAGATAATTTTTGTTTTTGAAATTGGGTCTTTTGTTTTTTGTTTTTTGTTTTTTTTTTTTTTATAGATGAACTGACGCTTAATGATATAACATTGATATTAAGTGTTGATATGAATACTAGCATGTGAATTAAGACACAAATGAATTATAACGAACCATTCATTTTGACGAAAAAAATGATAGAATGACCTATTTCAAATCTGGGCAAAACTTAGGGATCATACTCTTGAAATTAGAAACTCAATGACTAAATTCAAATCATATTAAAACCTAGGGACTAAATATGATTTTTCCCTTTGTTTTTTTCTGATACCATGTTAAATCACTAATTATCTTAAAAGTTTAAACTAATAAGAAATAATAAATTCAATCATTTTAATTAATATTTTAATACAAAAATATTGTAAAAATTAAAATATTTGAAGAACATTGTAAATAAAGTGGTAGTCAAAGGAAGTAAATATAGTTTTTTTTGTTAAGAAAAAAAAATAACAATCTTTTTGGCATCCTAAGAAAGAACCACCCCCCTCCTTTTTTTTCTTCTTAAAAAACCCATTTGATCGTTAACAAGGAAATGAGACATTAATCCAGCGGTCCGCACGAAGACTAGCGCGGCGCCTACTAGAATCTAGGGCATTTCCTAGGAGTTCAAAATCACATATTCCCTAATCTAGTTTATTCCCAAAGTTTCTTCTTAACACGTGGATAATATATACTAATTGAAAACCCAAGTCCCTTATGTAAACCAAATACAATTTGTTAATTTCTTATTAGCGGTATACGTGAACGACAATCAATCAATCTTAAACCTTTCGATTATTAGAAAGAAAAATTGATCTCAATCCAACGGTCTGCATTGAAGACTCTACCTGGACCCATGCAACATGTCCCCGAATTTGATTTCTCCCCTAACTTTGCCTGTCACATTTAATGTCACGTTGTTTCCTTTTCCATGACCGATTCGCGGTAGATTCCTAGAATCATTCTCTTCCCAAGTCACTTTTGCCCTTTCCACAATTCTACCGTCACAACCATTCTCTCACCCATGCATTAAAGTCACAATCCACGGCAGCGCGCACGTCTCTAAGAGACATTATAAGATTATTTCCGTCAATTTAATTGGATTAATTTAATTAAATAAATTAGATATTTCATTTTTAATTTATTAATTTTATATAAAATTTTTTGGTTCGGATAGTAAGACAATATATGTCAATCTTAAACCGACCTATTTAATTAAACGGATCAAATCTTTTAATTCTAATTTACTAATTTCATATTAAATTTACAGATCGTGTTCAAAATTGAGAGCATTAATCATCTCCATTTCAAATGCAGGACAACTATTGCATAGTTTAGATTAAATTTTGGGGAAATTTAAGTTAAACTTTTCAAACTTTAGGCCGTTTTGACATGCCTCATTTAAATTTTATTTTTTCTCACTTTGATACTTTGAATTTCTAATTTTTCTCATTTCATCATATTCCGTCAGGATTCACCGTTAAATCCTGTCAAACTTCTAAAATACTCTTGTATTTTTTTTAAAAAAAAAATCTAAAATAAAAGGTATTTTAAGAATTTTTGTACCCCTTCCGTTAGGATTTTTGTTTAAATCCTAATAGATGTGTGTAAGTGATAGACATTAAAAGTTCAAATTATCAAAGTGAGAGAAAATAATATTTAAAATAACATATCAAAACAATTTAAAGTTCAAAAAATCTAACTATTTTTTTAAAAAATTTATAAATTTAATAATATATGTGTCACTTACATGATAAATTTATAGTAATAAATACAAACAGACGGTGGAAGATCCTATCCTATTCCAATTCACAAGCTTTACAGCCCCACTTCAATCCAGTCTCAAGCTCACCCACATGTAAAACTAGAGAACCCCATTTCCCATTTTCCCTATTAAATCAGAGATGGTATAGTACCATAGAATAAAAGTCAGTTCTTCAAAGTTTGGTCTGAAGTATGAGTCAATACAGTAACCGAATATGCTTCAGAATTCTCTTACTTCAACGACTCGTTTATACCTTTTCTAACCGCTACTTCATCACGCCAAGCATATGCCCCCTAATATTCTACCATTCTTTTCCCAATAAAACCCCTCCCATTTCCTCACACCCCATTACCCACTCTAATCAATTTTCGACTTCGATCTGGGTTTTCTTTTTTGGGATTCATTTTAAAAAAAAATTTGAGACACCCATGAAGTTTGGGAAGCGTTTGAAGCAACAAATGCAGGAGACCTTGCCGGGGTGGCGGGACAACTTTTTGTCGTACAAGGAGTTGAAGAAGCTTGTGAGGTTGATCTCCTCTGCTGCTCCAATGTTGTTGAATGGGTCGCTTGAATATGGGAAGACTGAGGAGGAGTTTGTCTACTTGTTGAACAGTGAGATCGAGAAGTTCAATTCCTTCTTCATGGAACAAGAGGAGGATTTCGTTATTCGTCATAAGGTAATTAATTAATTCATGTCTCCTTTTGATTTCTTCTTCCATACGTTAATGGGTGGAAACAGAGGGCAGCATTTACTGGTCGGGTTGGCTTTTTAACTTTCTGTCTTGTTGTTTTATTTGGGTTTTTTTTTTCTCCGTTGTTTTATTGGAAAGAGTTGGGTGGAGTTTACTGAGTTGACTCAGCGTAAGACGGAATGACTCGGTTCAATGTGGGTCCGGCCTTGGAGACCCACTTTTGTGTTCTGTGATTGGTTCATAGGAAAAGTGACCCACTTTCCACTTTATGTGCTGGAATTTATGCATTGAGGAACAAATTCGGGATTAGGGAATTAGTGTTGTGATAAAGCAAGGTCGAAAGTTAATGATTATGATAATGTTACCAATGGATGATAGATTCAAGTGTGACAGATAGAACTGTGTACAAATATAAATACTTGAGAGAAATAAAAAAAAAAAATCAATAAATAAATAGAAAGAGAGACAAGAGGCATACTTTGGTTGAGCAGTAGATTCAAGCATGATCACCATTAATCCAGCTAGCATTAAGTCCTTCCCCTATTCGACGCTCGGTTTAATCCATGAATCTATTTGGATAAGTAGCCCAATGTTTTTTTTGACAGAGTTGAAGTGGTGACGAACTGACACGTGAGTATTTGGATCATCTAACGATGGTAGTCCTAGGTTTTGTGGGCCACATGTGATATTTTCATGGTGGTTGGGGATAATTTGAATGTTTGAGGGTGGTAAGAGGTGATTTTGGATCTTGAGTAGGATAGATGTGATGGGTTTGAGACGGAAATGCAACCAGGAGTTGAAGGACAGTATTTTTTTGTGATTTTGAAATTTGTGTATAGTTTGAGACACAACAAAAAAACTTTAGACACAGGACTCTCCCTAATTCTGTCTCTGATTTGAGATACAGTGGTGATTGTTGGCTATGGTCGTTGTTTGGCATGGGTTTAGTTTTAGCCATGGTGGTTGCTGTAACGCTCCCCGTAGTTTTGTCTCTGGTTTGAGACACAGTGGTGGTCGTTGGCTACGGTCGTTGTCTGGCATATGTTTAGTTTTTATTCATGGTGGTCCTATAGGTTGCAGGTGTTGGATTTGGATTCCTATTGGTGTGATGATTGAGGGACATCCTAGGTTTCAAATATGAGGTTTGACAGGGAGAAAGACCGAAGTTAAAGTCAGCTAAGGTTTCAAAAACTGGAAAAATGGGTGAAATTTAGGTTTCCAATTGAATAAACAATAATAATAAAAAAAAAAAAGGCCAATAGTGTTATGGTTAGGCTTGGTCATAGGCTTGGTCAACCTTATTTATATATATATATATATATTAGGAAAGCCAATGGTTTGACAATGCTTTAGAATATTTGGAACAAATTAAAAAACCCCGTAAAAATGACGAATTTAAGAGTGACAAGGTTAAAGGATTCAAGAACAAGGTCATGATTCGGAATATGAGACGGAAGGGAAATAAGAAATTTAGGTTATATTTGGTACGTGTAATGATTATTTTTTAAAAATAATTTATATTAAGAATAGAATAAACGAAATAAATTAGCCTGATAATAATCATTCTCATGGTCATGAGAGAATGGTTATTTTTTAAATAAAGAGAATCAATTTTAGGAATAAATATTCTCTCATATTTATTTTAAATATTAAAGTATATATATACTTTAACATCAAAGTTATTTTATTTTATTTTTAATAAAAACTATTTTAAAAAATAATCATTCTAATTACTAAACTCACCCTTAAAATTATTCAAAATATGTAGAAACTTCACCTAGCTAATGATGATTACAATGTTCCATAATTTTTTTTTATTTTTTAGAAAAGTTAAAAATCAATGATATATTTGATTGTGACAACCCAAAAAAGAATGATAAAAAAAGGCTTCTTTGGAAAAGAATAAAGTATATTCTTTCGAAATGCTCTAGAGTTTTTTTTTATTTTATTTTTTTTTAAGTGTACTTTTGTAATAAAAAACTGCCATGTTCATTGCTAATGGATGAGAGCCTTTAATTTTCACCGCCGTGCGATCCAAAGCTAATCGCTTCCTAATCCAGACGTTGCGTATGGTAGAGCCGTAGAGACTTTATTAACTATTCATAAAAGTAATAGTTAGAAATTAGATTTTTATTTCACTTTGCTATTTAGCAGTTTCAATTGGTATCTTTTTTTTCTTTTTTTTAATATGAATTAATATAATGATTCATTGACATTGTTACATAAGCCAAATAGAATAATGAAGAAATAAATTGTGGTTTCTAGATCACACCAAACCAACAATAGATCACATAAATTGTGGCTTCATGCCAACGCATATTCATTGTTTAATAGAGCTCCTCTTTTTTTCTTCCCATCTTTGAATTTACTCAAACAAAAAAAAAAAATTGTGGAAGGGCACAAAAATATTAGAGTAATTTTATATACCACACCAGTATCTCACTATACTGATATGATATTGCTAATTTAGCTTTAGATCAGTCGTTAAAAAAAAAATGGTGAATTCACAATGTCATGTCAGTATAGTGAGACAATGGTAAAATATTTGTGTGGTATATAGCATTACTCAAAATATTTTAGTACCCTATAAATTTGAGAAATGTTACATACTACACCCTCATCTCACTAAACTAATGTGGCAGTACTCTTAAATTTTTTTTAACAATGATTGATCCAAGGGCTGATGGACACAATCCAGTGGGATGGCAGTGTAGCATTAGTTTATAAATTTTGGCCTTGGCCCCTTAAAAATTATACAATGCTTCCCAAACTGTTGACAAATTGTAAAAATACCATACTACAAAAAAAAAAAATTGTTTCCTCGAGTTGATGCTCATGGGGTACCAAACGAAAGTAAGAAAAATTTCCTTGAAATTGGGCCAGATGAATTTCTATTAAATTGACATGTTTTTAGAGTTACTTAATTTCTTCTAATTTAATCCTCACACTAGAAATTAAAGTGGAAAAGAAGTTAATATATATTTGCAAATTCAGGAGTTACAACATAGGATCGAGAGGGTAATTGACACGTGGGGGCCGAACGGGAGTCGGCCTTCAGAGGCAGTGTATAAGGAGGAGATGGCAAAAATCAGAAAAGACATTGTTGATTTTCACGGTGAAATGGTGCTTTTAGTAAATTACAGCAATGTTAATTACACAGGTACTCAAATCTCTCTCTCCACTCTATTTATTAAACAAGTTTTAGGCAAGAATGGTATCCCTTTTCATAGATTCTTTCTTCAAATTATCAACATTTATAGAGTTTGAGCAAGTACTCAAATTCAAGACAAGAAAAAAACAAATAATACATAAATTTCCTACAAATTAGTGTAGGAAAACTCCTACAACCCACTTTTTAAATACTGTCATATGTCATTTAACATGTGATAACATATTCTTTTTTTTAAAAAAAAAAAAAAAGTTATTTACAACATTTTTATCTTATTATTATAATGCTGATATGACAGGCTCTAACCAATCCTTGGATTTTTTTTTTTAACAAGGACAGATCGAATGCTAGATATTATAATTTTGTCAAATATTTATTCAACAAGGCTAACATGACATTTCTAACCAACCATTAGATTAATCTATGTTAAATAATAATAATAAAAAAAAAGATCTAATGGTTGATTTGTAGTGTCACATCAACATTATTGAACAATTATATGATAAAAATAGTATTTAGCATAACTCAGGATTGATTCGAGGATTAATTGAGATTGTCACGTCAGCATTGTAATATTGTTGTAGGATAAAAATATAATTTCTAGCATTATTTATTAAAAAAATATGTGTTTCTCACATGTTCAAGAGACACATGATACTTTTAGAGATTGGGTTGGAAGAATTTCTACAACCCAGTTTGTAAAAAAGTTTTATAAAAAAAATGTTAACGAGAAACTTAATTCAATATTAGAATACTAAAAGGTTGAGTTTTGTAGGGCTGGCCAAGATCCTGAAGAAGTATGATAAGAGAACAGGGGGCCTTTTGCGCTTGCCATTCATTCAGAAGGTATTGCAGCAGCCCTTTTACACAACCGATCTCATCTCAAAACTTGTGAAGGAATGCGAAAGCACCATAGATGCAGTATTCCCAGCTGAGGACGAAGAGGAAACCAGAGAAGTAAGGGAAGCCATAACAGTTGCTGAGGAAGGCATTTTTAGGAACACTGTTGCAGCCTTGCAGAGCATGCAAGAGATTAGAGGAAAAAGCTCTACTTATGGCCACTTTTCCCTGCCTCCTCTCAACTTGCCAGATTCTGAGCTCATTCAGTCATTCCAACTCAACTCGCCTATACCCACCGTCTAATTAATCGGGTTGTAACATATAATACTACAACATTTGGATTAGAATTCATAACAATTACCTGTTCGAATTGTTAGCAATTCGGACAGATAATGTGAGAAAGTCGATATGAGATCCTTTTGGGCTGACAGGTCACTTACCTAAACAAGTGAGTATCACATGGACTATCTTACAATACCTGCCTGAATTGCTTCGGGCAGGTAATTGCTGTGACCCCAATTCATAAAGGTTATATATATAACACATAGTTGGTCAATAACTTATAATTCTTGTGTTTTTGGGGATACAGGCTGCAGAAATTGTTAGTATATTTCCTTTCTCCTTTTGTCTGGTTGACAGATTAGTTTACAATATATATGGCTTGTGATTCTGTATTAGATTTTCCCCCAAATGTAGCTGAAGAATAGAAAAAGCATTTATTGTGATCCATAACAAATCATACAACACTAAAGCTGCGTTTATTTTTATGTAAAATTGTTTCTCAAGAACAACGTTTTTGGATGAAAATATTTCCAAAGAAAAATCACTAAGACCATAAAAATGATATCCAACATATTTCTGCTGTTTAATTGGTATGAAAACCAATAAGAAACCACTCAAAATTGTCGAACAGGGTGTTTGTGAGAGAGTGGGGACACAGCAATGCAGGGGGAGTCGCAGGGGAGGGAGAAGTTGTTGGGAGCCTACAACCCCCGGGGGGTGGGGGGCGAATGTACCCAATAATTTTGAAATTTTCTCTAAAATATAG
>FXXK01000645.1:162551-173726 GCA_900184695.1 Betula pendula
ACATGCCTTTCTCTTTTCTTTTAGTACCTGGGCTGGGCATTTGTTCATGTTAGGCTCGCAAATATAAATTATTTGTGATTGGATATGGTCAGTGATATGTAGAGATTCCATCTCATCGCACCCTTCTTTGGGGTATCTTTTTATTGGGTTTATATGAAAAAGAGGACAAGAAACAATTCTTTAAGGTTACGTTACGTATAATGGCTATTCATTTGATTTATTTGATTTATTTATGACTATTTTAAGTATTAAAACATAAGTATACTTTAATACTTAGGCTATATTATTCAACTTCTTTTATTCTTAATAAAAGTTATTACAAAGCATAGTCATTCTGCGTACTAAATATACCCTAAATTTTTTAAAATTGGTGATATTTCTATAAGGTCTAAAGTTCAAATACCTTTTGAGTGTTAATAATTCTTTGGGGCCATGCCCGTGGCAAATTTGAGTCTTATTTAATTTTTTTTTTTTTTTTTTGTAAATACATCAGGTGGAACTACAGGACAGCAAAACAAGTAGGAGTAGAAAGCTTACTACTAAGGGGAGGTGGAGCATGTCCACTACAATGGGGAGAAAGAAAATAAATGGGAATGCAGCCTGTGTGAGAACGGGTTGCGGCCCAATAAGCCACATGATGGGCTCAGAAGTTTGCACTTCTGTGTATTTTCCTAACTTTCCAAGATGAAGATGCTGGGATGGAGCGGAGAGTGTCGGTGATGATGTCAGCTATTTTCCAATCTTGGACCATAGAAGGCTGTTGAAGTGCCGGAATAACCACAAGAGAGTCACCTTCTAATATAAAGCAACTGAGCTCGAGAGAATTAGCCAGAGAGACAGCCAACCTAGCAGCTAAGGCTTCTCCAAAATTTGGATCACAGTGGGGGTTGACTTGAGAAATAGCCTTGAGAATATGACCATAAGAGTCTCTACAAACTGCTGCTTGCACTGAGAAGGTATTTCTGATAGCAGTGTCGAAATTGATGGTGAAATATCCTGCTGGAGGAGGGGACCATTTTTCCAAGAAGGCAGAATAAGGAACCTTCCAAGCGTTGAAGTGGTCTATTGCTGTCTTCTTAATAGAGATAGCTAGGTCCAGAGGATTGGGGATGAATCCCTCGTGAACTGCTTTGTTCCTGCTAAACCAAAGGTCACACAAAACCGCAGCAAAAATTTGGAAGAGGTGGGAGTCTCGAGGGTGAATTCCGAATGAGTTGGAGGGGGAAAGCAGACCTTTGATCCATTCAGCCATATCAAAATTTGCCCAGGCTAGAGAGTCTAAAGGCCAGTAGGAATTCCTCCAAGCAATTCTAGCAAAACTGCACTTGAAAAAAGAGATGAGAAATGGAGTCTACATCAGTTTTGCATAGAGGGCAATGAAGGTCGCTTGGAGGATTACAAAGAAATTGATTTAGCCTAGACTTGGTGGGGAGAAGGTCCCAAGCTATTTTCCACAGAAAGAGAGTCAACCTGGCATTTAGGTTTAACTTCCATAGAAGCTTCCAGGAGGGGGAGGGGAAGGATGGGTGGATGGGGGTAGAGGCCCGAAGACTGCAAGATAGGGAGTAGGCCGATTTGGATGAGAATTGGCCATTGGAGGATGGGGTCCAGATGTAATCAGATAAATTTGGAGTGGAGACCGAGAGCTTGATGATTTCTCTTATGGTATGGCTATCAAAAAGAGAGCTGAGAAGTGGAATATTCCACGATTGGGTAGGAAGTAACAAGTCTCTCACAACAAGGGAAGGCCTCGACAGGTTTGAAAAAGAACTGGGAATAGGTTTAAAAAAAAGGGATGGTGGGAATCCAAGGGGAGTCCCAAATAGAGAGGGAGGAATCCCTGTGAATGCGGTGACAGACTCCTTGGGAAAGAAGAGTCCTGGATTTTAGGATTCCTTTCCAAAGCCAAGAACAGGAGGGGAGAGAAGGGGCAGAGAAGAATGAGAAGGACGAAGATACTTACCTTGCATCTGAGACACCCAGCAACTGGCAGAATTATTGAGCACTTTCCAACCGAGTTTGGCAATGAGAGCCAAATTTACATCCTTCATGAGGCGAAATCCTAAGCCACCCAATGCTTTGGGAAGACAGATAGACTGCCAAGACTTGAGGCAAAGATTGTGGACCTTATTTGGGGGAAATCCCCACCAAAATACTGGTCCACAGTATACTGGTCCACAGTCAAGGCAGATATTCTGGATTTTGTTTGGAATTTTTTTTTTCAGAACAACCGACTATTAAAGGAGCAGAATCATACCTTTATAGCCCTTGTTCCAAAGATCAAAGGACCTCACTCAGTCAACCATTTCCACCCGATTAGTCTTTGTAACATCATCTACAAGATTATCACAAAAATCTTGGCTAATAGGCTAAAGCTGCTTCTCCCCAAGATAGTCTCCCCTCTACAATCTGCCTTTGTTCCTCATCGCAATATCCAGGACAACTCGATTTTGGCTCATGAGTTAATCCACTCTTTCAAGAACAAAAAGGGTAAAGGGGGGTATATGATTCTCAAAATGGACATGAAAAAGGCTTTTGATAGAATGGAATGGAACTTCCTTCTAGCAATTATGCTGAAGCTTGGTTTTAATCCTACTTGGGTGAACTGGATCAGAATCTGTATTTTCACTCCCTCCTTTTCCATCTTGAATTTATGTGAGTAGCGCTTTGCACGAGTTTGGAGTTTACTTTTCAAAATATTATTATTTTGATAGAAAGCATGACGAAATGTCAAATTAGAAACTTGGGTACGTTTCACACTGCTTAACACTCGAAGAATATTGAGCAATAACCCTTGGGATAACTCTAAAGCTGAGGATCACATGATTTACATTGGTGTACGACTTCCATTTATGGGATTTAGTCAACTCCAAGACTTTTGATAGAGGAGGGACAAAGTCAAGGGTAGCAACAAGTTCAGAATTATAGAATATTGCAAGTGTACATCTTACCTTAAGGGAGCGGAAAAAGAGACATTTGATTTAATATATTATCCTGTAATTGAATATTTTTGAGGATCGAGCGTGGATAATATCTAATATTATAAGTAATATATATTTAATCGAACTTGAAGGCTAAAACAAAATGGAAGGTCGTCCTGTAACTTCCTGCAAAGTACTTTTTCTCTTTTTCGATTTCTTAGCTCTTCATCACATGGGTCTATCACATCCCAAGCCGTGATAGTAGATCTTTGTTTTATTGTGGGGTTTTGACTTTGCTGGGGTGATGTTCACTCCCAAATAAATCAAATTTTTTGAAAATTTCTTATTCTCTCCCTGAGATATATATGATTATAGCGCGCCATTGCTCTGGAGGAAGCTGTATGCAATAAAGATGGCTGCGAAATTGGAAGTGTTTACATGGGAGGACATAAAAGCTTGCACCGACAACCTCAACAAGAAGAACATGGTTGGAGTTGTCCAATTAGGCAAAGTATATAGAGGAAGGATTGAAGGAGGCATGAATGGAGAAGAAGCTCGAGATGTGACAGTGAAGATATGGAATAAGTCATCCGAATACATAGCCTTCACATATGATGAGTTTTTGATGGTTCAAGTAAGTTCTTGAATTGGGTCTCTCTCTCTCTCTCTCTCTCACCTCACCTCCCTTGCTGCCCACCCCCTTCTTCATTTTTGCAGGTCGGTTTTAGTTAGGGGTTGTAATTTACGTTCACGATGTCAAGTTTGAATCGTATCGAAACATGTGTATATGATTATATAGGTAAATCCTAACCCGACCAATTTAATTAAACATGTCAGATCTATCAACCCTATTCCCCTAATTTTGTGTTGAATTCACCGGTCATATAAAAAATTGTCAGCTCTAGTATTGCATGTCGGGTTCAGGTCGTGTAAAGGCATAAGTATAAGATTATATAGGTAAACTCTAACTCGGTCTATTTAATTAAATAGGTCAAACTTATCAACCAAAACTCGCTAATTTTATGTTGGGTTCGTGTCGAATTTGTAAATCATGTCAAAAATTGTTGGCCTTAGTTTTAATTGTTGGTTTGGTTTGTTTTGTAGGAAGAAGTTGAATTTTTAGAAAATCCAACAATGAAAGGCCATCCCAACTTGGCAAAACTGATCGGCTATTGCTGTGAAGAAGTAAAGGGTGTTGTTTATGAGCTTAGTCCACGAGATACTCTGCGCAACCTAATGGTGAAAGGTAACTAGATCGATGTCTTGTTCTTTTATGTCCTCAAAAGTTTTTCTCCTTTAAGTATTAAGTTTCGAAAGAAAGTTAGATGGATGCTTTTGGTAATTACATGGGAAAAAATAGAGCAATGTGGAAACATTCTTGGCATATTTTAGCAACGAGTGTTGTTAGGAGTACTAAATCTTTGACGTGGCAATTTATATGACATTTATTACGTAAGCAATTAAATAATTAAAATTTATCAGTCAAATTTTGTTTATTTTATTTTACTTTCTTACCATTAAGATATTGACATGTGGATTTATAAAGAAATTGTAATAAAAATTGTAGTATACCATACATTTTCCTTAAGCAACACAAACATGTGTATGAAATTCATAGTATTATGTAAAGCAACTTGTGCAATGTGTAATCAGTGTTATTATTGTTGGGCTATGTGCCTTTCCTGTCCATAGCAGTTTTGTTTAATGGAATAATACTTAGAGTGGCTGTGTAGTTACCCCTCTCCTCCATTGAGGGTGGTCACATGGCCACTTTATTTATTTACTTTTTTGTCTTTTTAATTATTTATATGTAAGAGTATACATTTGTTTAAGTTTTTTCCAAATAAACAAGTGTACTCTATAGAAAGAACATTTTCAAATGTGAACTCGTTTTTACTTTTATGTTACATCAAAATATTTTTTTAAAAAAAAAAGAAATTACAATATACTTACCCAAATAATTTAAAGACGAAACTAGAATTGACAAATAATTTAGGGACCAAAATTTTATTGTTGATAATTATCTTCTTTTTATTTATTTATTTATTTGACTATATGTTGGATAAGTGTGATTATTTCTGGCATGTATTACATATAGGTTGAAATTCTGGTTAAGTTATTTTCATTAGGGAATCTAAAATTGGGGATTTTATATCTGGTTAATTAGTTGATAGAAATACACATATATATTCAGATGATCTCAACTGGGTTCAGAGGATCAATGTTATTCTTGAACTTGCACGCCTCCTTCAGTTTCTTCATTCTCAAGATTCTCCATATCTGGTCTCCAATGTCAGTGCATCTCATATACTGCTCGATTGGGTTCGGACTCAATTCCCCTTTCTTTAACACATGAGGGTTTTTTTTTTTTTTTTTCATGCATTTGTAGTTTATGCTGATGGTAGAAATCTCCTTTTGCTTTTCAGGATTTCAAGCCAAAATTAATTGATTTTGGACTGGTTAGCAAAGCGATCATGGGTGGAAGGAGTACTACACAAAAGAAGTACACTCGCTGTGTGGATCCCTATTTTAATCTACGAGGTACTTCTTTTTCTCTTTCTTCTTCTTCATTTTTAAAGACATTTTCTTTGCTTAGAATGTAATCATTCTGAATTGAAAAAATGATGAAAAAGGAAACATCCCTTCTACATAGGTGGGAAAAGAATTATGGTATCCGATAACCAATAGAATTAACAGCTCAATAAATCATCAGTTATCTCAGAAGTTTAAACTAATAGAAAATTATTGATCTAATCATTTAAGTAATATTTTAACACTCTCTCTTAATTAGTGAGACCTAATACATAAAATATTAATAGGTAAATGATAGAATAAGGTTTAAACTCAGGACTTTTACATTGATACCATGCTAACACCGGTTATCCCTGAAAGCAAAGATAATTGATGTTTTCATCCTTACTAATTATTAAAGGTTTAAAGTGTATTTATACAAGAGTTTGACGTATATAAGAACACAAGAAAACTTATTCAACTAAACTATCTATACAAGCACTTCCCTTATTCTTTTCACGTTTATTTAGGAGTTAATTAGTTTTCGGTTTTGGAGTTGGGGTTGGCTTTGACTTAGACTCCTGCGCTATCTGAACTTCATCTTCAACAATTTCAAAAGTTTTAAGTAGGTAAAAAATGATTAATTTAATCATTTAATTAATACTTTAATAAAGTTTAACAAAAATGAGAAAATAGACAAATTGTTGGCATGTAAATGAATATAGTTATTAACAAATATTTGACAACCACCAAATTATGCAACCTAGTTTTATTTTTACCAACATCTATCATGGTATCTAAAGGCTTGGCGTTTTTGAGAGTAAACCATTGAGTATTTGCATACCTCAAAAAACTCAAAATTGAAGGCATGCAATGTGTGACGCAGCACGGAAAGGATTTTCCCGCAAACAAATCATGAACAAGAAACATAAAAGATTAGCGTCTCACCAAACAAAAGAATTGGTGTCACACCAAGGGAATAGTGTCTCATCACAAGAGAATAGTACAAAGTATGTTTATTTTTAATTTGATTGACTTTGGGCCAAGTTTATTACTGATTTGTAAAATAACACTAACTCTTAAAATTTAAATAAAATATAAAATTAAATACTAATAACCTAAATAAAACTAGTATTCTAAATAAACTAAAAGATTCAATTATTGATTTTTCATCCAGAATCAATGTGCATGACAGGGCGTGATTGGGAAACAAGCTGTGAAGTATTTTCATTTGGTATTATTCTCCTGGGACTAATAGCCAAAGGAAATTCCGACCTTGAGAAACAGGAAAATCCAGACCTACTTATGGACCATCTGCTACATTCTTGGGCCAAGATGGAATACAAACCCCACTCTTCTCTTGTCCACAAAAGCCTCCAAGAAGACTGGGGTTATCTTGCTGAAGACGGCACTGCAATTACAGAGCTGGGGATGCATTGCATCGAGTTTTTTCCAGTGAACCGTCCTGCTATGGAGGATGTTGTTGAGCGTCTCGAAAGTTTACATATTTTTCAACGTCTTGTTGATTCAAGACCTCACAAAAGGGACAAGAAGTTTTATGATGATGCAATGTGCATGTGAAACTCATGAGAGTCCAGACTTAAACGATACCTGTGGTTTGTGGGCGACTGCAGGTATCCGGGGTTTACTCTGTAGAGGTGGGTCTGAAGGCCCTTTCTTTAGAGAGGTTCCAAAAAAAAAAAAAGAGATTGTTCAGGTTTTATTGATCACTTGCATGTGCAACTTCATATTATTCTTTCCTTCTTAAGTTATTAGTCTTTGTACATATATATTTTTGTCACCTTTCTTGGGGTAATAAGCAATCTAAAATACTTCCCTTTTCCCCTGGTTTCTTGATTAAAAAAAAAATAAAAAAAATAAAAAAAAAATTAGGTAAAGCCAAAGAAGGTTTACCAATTGAGGGCAAACCTAAACCAATGCTCGAGAGATAGCTGTTGATATAGATGTATAGATTCTCGAATTCCCTAGCAAATACAGCCCTTTTGGTCATTGCTTTGCATGTACTTGCAGTAGCATTCAAGTAATGCACTTTGATTTCACTTGTTTCAACCTGCGCTTTATAAATTGCTTTGGTACAAAATAAGAAACGGTCTCACCAACGCATAAATTGTTAGAAATTCACGTTCTCATCATCCTTGGTAAAATCAAGCCCACCATGGAGACATTCATAAATTACTTTACCGTAATTCTTAACAGAAAATCCCAATTTAGGATAATTTAGCTTCTTTTTACTTATTTGGTCTGTCAAGAAGGAATCTGATAAGGTCAATGGTGATTTATATTCTGTTGCAGCAAATTGAAGGGATTATATAGACAATTGAAAGTGATGAAAAATTTCAGATATTTTTTTAAAGTAATCTTTTAATGGATATCAAATTGACTTCCTTATTTACTATTTTATTTTCGTGGTAAAGGAGATTTTATTTACAGAGAACAAAGAACAGCCCAAACTAGCTGTAATGTCAGCAATTGTCACCTTTATCTGAGTTGCAACTCAAGTCAAGCCAACGAAATGATACTTCCAGAAAGGCAGAGAACCATAGAGTACAAACGCAACAAGAATATCCAAATCAAAAATAAATTTAAAACTCCAAATTTCACACATGACAAAGTTTCTAGGTGAGTCTTAAATAAAATAAATTAAAAAAACAATTANACCTTGACATCTTTGCTACAACTTGAAAGCATTCTTGCATTCTAAGTAACATTGAAAACGTGAGCAGCTTGAGTTATTCTCGATTTTTCATCCATGAAAAGGGAAATCTATCATTACAAAAAAATCGATTTTAATTTGTAAGTTAATAAAATGTGGAGGCATACTTGTAGCAGGGCAGGGCAGGGCATACCACGTTGAAGCTTGGGGGCAATCCCACACGCATCAACATGGTCCCTACAAAAAATTTAAAGATACCTTTAAATTATATGTTTTTTTTTTTTTTTAATGAAATTGACCCATCAAAATTAATTTTTTTATCCTACAAATGTTCTATTTAGTTTTACCCCATAAACTAATGCTCCGTTTATTTCAGTGTAAAATGTTTTTAAAAAAATTAATTTTTAAAAAAATATTTTCCGCTGAAAACATTTTTCAGTACTTGGCGTGTATGAAAAATCACAAATATTTTTTTTTTTATTTTCATTCAATGATATTAACCTATAAAAATCAATTTTTACTTAAAACAAAAATTATTAATAGAATTCTTTTAAAAAAAAATCAACTTAAAAATTTGAGTTCTAGCGGAGGTCTAGCCGCGGTTCAGCGGAGTTCAGCAGTTGCTCGGCAAAGTTCCGACGTTTGAAAATGATAAATTTAAACTCGAAAAATGGTTTATGGTTTTAAAAAGATGGAAACTATTTGCGGAAACTAAAGAAGTTTGTTCGGGCAAACCAAAATTATTTTTTGTTGCCTATTATTTTTCGTCACACTAAACACCAAAAAATATAAAAAAATATTTTTTAAAAATCATTTTACGTTGAAACAAACGGATCCTAAAATTCTAGTTTTACCCCAATGGTAGGGCATGACAAGAAAGAAGAGGACCCCTGTAAGGCCCTTTTTTTTTCTTTTTTTTTTCAAGCTTCGATTACTAGATATATAATAGACCCTGCAATAGTCTTAGGGAAAATGAGAAAAATCACAACCATATTTCAGTTCTTTTTCACTTAGGCTATAAACCCTCTATAGGGATCCAAGAATAGTATTTTAATCCCAATAATATTTTTGGGATAAATTATATAAATATTTGTTAAAGGCTGCTTCTTTAAGGATCCAAGAAGGGGGCATACACTTACTTCAAGAACAAAATAGGGCCCAACTCGAAAGGAGGTTCCCCAAGCGCGTGTTAACCAGCCAGTAAAAGAGGGGCCTTCTTGGGCTATTGTCAATAAACAAACCATTAAGAGGTTGTTATTGCATGACAACAAGGCTGAGGGAGGAAATCAGGATTTCTCATACGGAGGGATTAAAGTATGAATGGGTCAAACCTACTTTTTATAAGGGTTTAGCCTAATTTTTAAGCAAAATACATATATATATATATATATATATATTATATATATATATATAACTTCATTAATTTTTTTTTTTTTTTTAAAAAAAAAAGATTGAAACCAAGGAGGGCCATGATACATGGTTCCATCACCAACAAGGCTGCTAGACGAATGCAATCCCACAAGAGTGCATTGGTAAGCTTAAGGATTGATGTTGCACGATCCAAAGGTCGTTGAGCAACCATGATCAAGCAAAGGACAGAATCAAAGGCTTACGGCCAAATCAGAGTGTAATTGTTGAGAGTTCGTGATGTAGCTTAATTTACTATGACTAGAAATCTGAGAATCTGGCTCACAAAATACTATTGCCAGTAATTTATGGCTCATATTACATTGGGCAATTAGTTAGTGGTCATGAACCCTAGATTATCTCAGGCAATAAGCCAGGATATGGTAATGTACCCGATATCAGATTGTATTAGGCAATTGACTAATATATGGTTCTGTGTCCTAGATTATATTCGAAAATTGGCTAGTATATGGTCCTAAACTCCAAATCAGCTTGTATTGGGCAATTTGATCGGTACATGGCAATCTACCTCGAATTATATTAGGGCTGAAAATTTGTGTTGGTGCGTCGGGTCAAGTCATGGATCAACTTGAACCCAACCTATTTAGTTAAACAGGTCAAACTCCTCAACCTTGACATGACTCATTTAAATTAGCGAGTGACACGACATGACCTACTAACCTGTTTTGTAAACAGGTCATGTTAGTGTGACCCAATCCGACCAACATAACCTATTTAATAAATATGTCATATTGGATTGTGTAACATCCCGAATATTTAATACAAAATACTGACTCATTTGAAATTTTTGAGCATCTCCCGAAACTTACATACTTTCGTAAATAAGTCTGAAAAGATCTAGACATATATTAGAGAGAAATAAATGCGGAACCTATACATCTATTATTAGAGTGAATAAATGTGGAACTTGAAATGATTACAATGATTTGATCTTTATACAATTTAGCTATTACAAAACTTACAAAACAACAGCTTACAACACAACAAGAATAAGCTACAACTTCTTGAAAACCTCGCTCGCCTGGCGAACAACTCTAGCCTACCAACTTTACTAAGAACCTGCTAAAACTGGAGGACCAATAAAAATTGTCCAACAGGTGGAAAAGGAGAAAACAACAACTGGGTAAGTCTACGACTTAGTAAGTAAGATACCTCGAAACCAAGCTCATGACTATGAGCCTAACATTTTAATGTAAATAAACAATATAAAACATTCCATCGTTCACAATATTTTCACAAATGTGTTGTCTCTATCATTATGCTATTAAAAGAATGAGTTTAGTAAAAGAGAACATATAGCATAATCTTAGTGACAACAGTTTCCATCATATAAAACTAAAACATATAACCTCATTTGATATCAACTGTACATATAATATAGATCATCGTCATATTTTTCCTTCGGGCCCTTATCCCTTTCCACTCAGGTTTGCGTGTTCTCGTAAAAACATCTAGTACAGCCCAGTACCCTAGATACTGCACAACATACCGTCTAATACTAATAGTCCGACCTTGGGTGGCCTACACTACTAGCACAACCGTCGTAGTAACCACCATGTAAACACGGTTGTGCTGGCTACATTAGTCTATTAGATCCAAAGATACATCATAGATTACTCATGGACTATAGGTTCAAGCCCG
>FXXK01000645.1:188172-201096 GCA_900184695.1 Betula pendula
ACATAAATCAGAAGAACATGATGACAATATATCAAATTCTCATTAGTAACATGTCATATTTTTAGTAGATAATATTTTTCAAGTCTTGTGATGTAAAAAAAAACATAAATTTATGTAATTTGAGAATTTATACTTTTAAAGAAATTGTAGAGGATCCATATCCGTAACAAACATATAGAGAAGTTTATGAATGGTTACTTTTATATTGTTATTAATTCTTGAATTTTCCAAACAACCACAAACTAATAAGAACTTTTGTTTAAGTTGGTTAATTTATCTAGCCTTCCACAATTTTCATATTAGAACTCTTTTAATCTGTCATACTATGTTTCAAAAACTGATTAATCAATTTATTTACACTTTTTTGTTAGGTAATATATTTATTCTCCTGAAAATGACATACGATAAAATAATTTATTATTATTATTATTATTATTATTTTTTTTAATTTCCAAGCATCAAATTGAATTCAAGTTGTTGACAAAACAGATGGATTAATTGTTTTGCAATATTACACTGGAATTGATTTACCATGTTTTATTTAGTAAAAAGAAAACCAAAAAATATAGTTGAAAAGTCAAAAATACCCATCATTGGAATTGTATGAACCGAACAAGCAGATACCGGAGGCAACAACGACCCGAAAGCAAAGACAGACAAAACCAGCGCTGTCCCACGTTGTGGCTTTGCAGAGCTCTCTCTCTCTCTCTTCTGGAATTCGAAACTCTCTCTCTCTCTCTCACCGCAAAACCGCTTTTCTTCACCGGAAACCGCTTTATTTTCTCTCTGGCGGTCTCTCTCCGATCGCCTCGGGATGAGTACCGGCGAGCTCCTCAATATCGAGCCTCAAGAGCTCCAATTCCCTTGTAAGCTTTCCCAAAAACCAAAATTTAATTTTTTCTTTTGCTTTACAAAGTGAAACAAAAATGTTTGTTTTTCGGCTTTCAGATCCGTGTTTTTGTTTTAGCGTCTCTTTTTCATGAATTCTAATTGTTTTTGTTTATGAAATCAAAACAAATTTTTTTTTTAAAAAAAAAAGTTGAGGTGAGGAAGCAGATCTCGTGCTCTCTGCAGTTGTCGAATAAGACCGATAGCTATGTGGCTTTCAAGGTTGGTAGTTGATTAATTCACTTTAAAATTTCACTTTTTTTATTAATATTTTCAATTTTTTGTGGTTTTTGGGGATTTTTGCGTTCTGGGTATTTGTAATAATTTTGATTTGTGTGGAAACGTAATGGGTTTGCTATAGGTGAAGACCACGAATCCAAAGAAGTACTGTGTGAGACCCAATACTGGAATTGTGTTGCCGAGGTCTACCTGTGATGTTATAGGTCTCTCTCTCTCTCTCTAAGAAATGAATTTTGTGCTCAATTCATTAATTTGTGCTTGATGATTATTTTTATTTCGTTAACTTTTTTCTGCGTTACCCAGTTGTTGTTATTACTATCTCTCATTGAATTTGTGCTTAATTAGTGAAATCATTAGCTTTGTAAATGTATAGAATGAGTGATAGTATATGTGATTGTATATATTTTCTTTTGGAAATCATATATGGTTCAGTTACAATGCAAGCACAAAAGGAGGCCCCGCTTGATATGCAATGCAAGGACAAGTTCCTGCTCCAAAGCGTGGTGGCAAGTTCTGGAACTTACGCTAAGGATATAACCCCAGAAATGGTACTAATATGAGCAAAAATACAATCTCTTATGCGTGTATTTTTAAGCTTAATTAGGAAAATGTATAGATTAACCAAATGGGTTTATATTTTGTTGCTCTTTAGTTCAATAAGGAATCAGGGCATATTGTCGAGGAGTGCAAATTGAGGGTTGTTTATGTTGATCCACCTCGACCGCCATCCCCGGTTCGAGAAGGGTCAGAGGAAGGTTCTTCACCAAGGGCTTCGGTATCTGATAATGGGAATCTGAATGCTTCTGAATTTACACTGGTGAGTATTTGATAGATCAGTGTATGAATTCAAATAAGGGTGTAAAGGCTCCTTTTCTTTTCTTTTTCTTTTTTTAATTTACATCTATGAGTATTTGCCGAATTCTACTCTATTTTAGTTCAATAAATTTTGTTGTACACGACTGTGATTGTAGGCCTCAAAAGCTTTTGTGGAGCGACATGAGCCTCAAGATAACTCCTCGGAGGTAATTTTTATTTTCCTTTTTCATATTGAAATACATAGTTTGTTGTCAGTTGTTGATTATTAGAGCACTGTACTATTGTTGGTCATAGATTGTAAGAAAAGTAATTTACAATGAGTTGTGAAGGTTGTGTTGGGTTCATGCTTTTGTTTATTTGGTACAGCTTAACTGATGGGATGTTTGACCTCTGAAGGATTACAAGTCAAAATTTTCAACATTTGCCACCTTTTAAAAGAGTTTTAAAAATCTTTGGTCAGAAAGTTTGGCTTTGAAGAATTCGGTTCCATCTGTTAGTGATTTTTAGAAGGTGGGTTGATATGACATAAAGGTGAACGCAGTTTTGATTTTTGTTTTGAAAAGAGAAAGCAAAAGGGAGAAGGGAAAATTGTTATCAAAGCCTTCTCTAAATAGTCAATACTTGGGATAATTCCGTCTTAGTTGGGAACTTTCTGATCCTTGATCGAATTGTGCTTCATTTAAACATTCAATGATCAGGTCCACTAAACTTAAGATCTATTTTTTTCTGAGTAAATAATATTCATTAAAAATAAAAATAAAATAAGGGTAGAAACCATGACTACTAGATCAGACCAGCAAGAAACGATGCCTGTAAAGTACAAAATGACTGGAAATGTTGCTAAAGAATATGGTAAAAAGGAAGAATAAAAGGAAGCCAAGATTTAATCCTAGATGGATAATCACGTGGGACCCGGGAAAACAACAAACTTCCATTAAATTAAGTTTTACTAAAACTTTAGGTTTGTTGAAATTAGTCTTTTTCATCTTAGTAAAATAATAAAAAAATGTAATTTTCAAATTTTATCTCTTTTTTTCCTAAGTTTGCTTGTCAACCAAAAGAAGGCTGATTTTAATTTTAGTTTTAGTTTTAGTTTTTTTTTTTAAGATTCTCTTCATCATATGATGTTTGATATCTGTAATATGGCAATTTCATATGCTGCTCCTACTTTGCTCAGTCAGTGTATACTACAAATCAAAATTATGTCTTAAGGGAAATGGTTAGAATTGTTGTAGACTCCCGTCTTTTGCATCACATTCTTCTGAACTGCTACCTTTTCTATTGTGGGTCTAAACAGTCTCCGTAGCCACTGAGCTTTATGACAGAGAAAACTTTATTTTCTAGCTTTCGGATGGTATGATATGATGACTATAAATACCTTGGGGCAAATCAGTGAAATGAAATTTACATTCATGCATGCACGCACATATTTATGCATATGGATAGACATATGCATACAAATATCATGTATATGTTTATTTATGTATTTGACCATTTAGGAGGAAACATGCTATCTTACTGGGGATCTTTTAAGCCTCCCCCCAGCCATTTGATTTAACTGATGTTACACTGTTCAATGGCCCTGTTTCTGATTTTGCTTAATTACCCAATTTGGACTATCTGATCATGTGAGCTTTCTGCCAACAGAAATAGTCTGGAATTGTTTTCCTATGCTACCCTTGGGTTCCAAAGAACTAATTATTACATCTATGTTGCTTCAAATGAAAATAAAACAAAATTGGAAAAAAAAAAAAAAAAACTAGTTTGTAATTCCATGAAAGCATGTCTCCTTTGATTGAAGGATGTTTTCTCAATGATGTCCTATGAACTTGAGTGTTATTTCAGCTTGTATGTGCAGTTCTTTTCATGTGTCATTTTGCAATTAGTAACTAAATTTATTTTTATGTTCATTAGCATTTACTTTCATGCCCATTCTTTTTGCCCAATCATTACTAGCCTTGAAAAGAAATGTACTAGTATTGTGCGCTGGAGGTTGTTTCTTAATCATGGGAAGAACTTGATGAATCAATTCCTGGGATATTGATAGTACTAATTGGTACTTTTGAGTATTTTGTGATTCCAGGCAAGGACTGTTATTTCAAAGTTGACCGAGGAGAAAAAGTCTGCTATTCAGCAAAATAACAAGCTTCAGCAAGAACTGGTGAGGGATTTTTCGTCTCAAATCATTTGAACTTTTTGTTGCTGAATCGCTTCTAAACAACTCCTTATTTTCTAGATTTATGCTTAAGTGCAAGAGACATGGACATGAGAAAAGCCAAAAAAGAATCATCTGGATTTATGTTTGACCATAACAGACCCCATAAATAATACATCTAATCTAAGCATTCGTTTTGTAGCTTTCTTGGTCCAGTGTTTCCAATAGATCAACATATTTTAGCATGATGTACTGATTGACTTATCTGAAAATAACTTATTTGTGAATTTATTAGTAGTTATTACTAACAGAGTTATAGCTCCTTTCTTATCATTTACTGATGATAATCTTGAAATGTTTAGTCATAATCTGAAGCTACTTCTGAATTTCTACATGGCAAACCATTCATCAAATCAAGCATTTCTCCAGACTTCTAAAACTTTTGCTGATGCACTGGATTTGCATGCCAGAAGAGTTTATACCAGAGCAAAAATTCACAAGTTATGAAATTCTTGAAATTTGACTAATACCGCTGAGTGCTGATTTGAGCGATTTTCTTGAAATCATTCTCATAACTTCCTGTGTACTTGAGTGATAGTATTTTGGCTCTTCCTAATAAATAATCTCAGGTAGCACGAGTGATAGTTTGTGGAACCTACCAGTCTTGTCAATATATGACAGTTTTGGTTTTTCTTGCAACTATTTATGCCTTCGCTTAAGTGCCACTGGCCAGGTCTGTGCACTTTTGAGCTTTTTCAGAGGTCCTACATGACATTCAGGATCTTTTTCCATATCTTCTTCCTTATTTTCTTTTCCCGGTAATAAGTTTTGTATTTCTCTTCATGACCAACTTTTAGAAAAGGAAAAAGAATATGAAAGAAGACGATCTTCATTTCTTTTTCTTTAGTTTTTTGAAGTTTCTAACAAGCTTGCTGGCTCTCCATCTCTCTCTGGTATGTCTCAAGCAGGAATTTTGATTACCAGTTTGAATTGAGCTTCCAAGGGAAGGTTAAAACGTATGAAATGGTTAGACTCTCCATGTGTTGTTGATAGAAGATTGTAACACAAAGGATGAAAACAAGCCTCTTCATAACACTGATATTCTCTTAGAGAAAATAGCAAAAAGTAGGGTATTTTGGTGGTGGTGGTGGGTTTTTTTTTGGTGGGGTGGGTTTCAATTGTCTCTTGCTTGTGTTTGGAGATCTTAGTACAAGAGATGCTAGCCTATACTACTCGTCTTTAATCAGTTTCCCCCACCACCAAGCGTACATCCACAATTGAGGGAATTATGCAACCTTGAAAACTATTACTAAATGAGAAATGCTATACGAATTTTCACTTTTATACTTCTAAGTGCTTATTTCCTAACATGGCAATTGAAGAAAGAGAGTAAGCAGATGAGATTAAAAAACCATTTAGTGGAAAGCCGACATGACAACTGCCACATTAGGAAATAATCACTTGGGAGTGTAAAAGTAGGAGTTCGTGTAGCATTTCTTTTACGTAATTATGTTGCTCGGATAAAAATGGTCTTCCATGTTTGTTGTCATCAAATTATAGGGAGAGCTTATTGTCCAGTAATAGTGGTAGTAAATTGTGAGAAGTATGACTCTTTCTCATCTACTGGTTTATATTTCATTTTGTTACCCCACAAAAACCAAGGGGTCATCCTCATAAGCAATAACATAAATATTGTTAAAATTAGATTAATTGATGGGCAGAGTGACAATAGCCTTTATGATTGCTGATCCTTTGAATAGTGGTTATTTACTGTCTAGTTCTTTCCATAGTCAAACCATTCAAAGAATTGTTACAGCCTTATTAAAAGGTGGACTCATTTCACAAAAAAAAAAAAAAATGGACTGACTTTGAGACTTGTGCAGGAGCTCTTGAGGCGTGAAGCAAGCAGAAGCCGTGGCGGTATCCCGCTGCTGTACGTGTTTCTCATCGGCTTGGTTGGCATTATTTTGGGATATCTTATGAAGAAGACATGACCAATTGAATTAATCCTTTATTCCTCTGTGGCAAACGAAATATTGAAAGCCAGAAGAAAGCAGATGTGTGACTGATGAGTCTTGTTTGTTGTATTATCAAGCTGTGTTACACTTGGGGAATATATTGGAGATGTGTGAACGGTAAGAGGGAACTTGTGCTCGTTGTGTTAGCAGGTATTGACAGTAGAGAACATGGTTAATGGGTTTTACTGGTTTTGTAATTGCTCCAGCAGAACTCTTCATTATTCATCGTGTGATCCACTTTTTCATGAACATATCTTTTACTGTTAACCTCTTCTCTTTTTTGGATTTTTCCGTTGAATACCGAATGGTAATTGACTGAAGCGTGTAAAAAGTAGTTGAATTTCCTTATGGTCAAGGTTTCCTTTGCAACGGAGAGCTCTTGCCACTGTTATTTGCACTTGTGGTAAAATACAAAGGACGCATGAAATGACAGGGTGATTGAAACTTTTTGAAGTACTTATTATTTAAGCCAAGTACACGCATTGTACGGCCAATAATTTCATTGGTTTTTGATCTCTGATTCGTGTTTAACCAATTGCCCAATCATTAATCGTAACTATTTTGCCGGATGATGACGACTTTTAAGTTTTAACGGTCATTTTTTTTCAAAACCTGTTTCATCTGTCCTTTTTTGGTCGTTTTGTTTTCTGGTTCTGAAAGTTTTCCAATTACTCAGTCTTTTTTTTAACGCTTTGAGCCATGCTTCTTGTACGACTTGTATGTACAACTTTGTCAAATCTCTTTCATATTGGCTTTTTTTTTTATAAAAAAAAAAACAATACAAAGAAGTTGGAGAAAGTTGAATTCCAGTTCACGATGCAGCTAGAATGGGGAGAAGTTCTAACTTGACTTGTAACCCCAGCATTTTGAAAGACTTTTATTTGGGAGAAAGTTCTAGCCGTTTTAAAATTAGATCATTGTGGCCACTTATACCTCTCTCAATTCCTCGAACCACCACTCCGTTATGGTTAACACCCTTGGGCAGCATTCCCAATTTCCCATCATTTTAGAAGGAAAATGTGTCATGCGACTTGCATGTGACTATTTTGGCCGAACTTTCCAAATTGCTTCCTACTAAAATTTATATGCTAAAATTAGCCCTAAAAACTACNTCAAATGACGACTTTTGAGTTTTAACGGTCATTTTTTTCAAAACCTGTTTCATTTGTCCTTTTTTGGTCGTTTTGTTTTCTGGTTCTGAAAGTTTTCCAATTACTCACTCTTTTTTTTAACGCTTTGAGCCTTGCTTCTTGTACAACTTTGTCAAATCTCTTTTATTTTGGCACTTATACCACTCTTAATTCCTCAAACTACCACTCCGTTATGGTTAACACCCTTTGGCAGCATTCCCATCATTTTAGAAGGAAAATGTGTCATGCAACTTGCACGTGACTATTTTGGCTGAACTTTCCAAATTGCCTCCTACTAAAATTTGTTTGCTAAAATTAGTCCTAAAAACTACTAAAAAAAAAAAACCTAACGATTGGCCGAACCACTCTCATAGACTGTAGGGACCACCCCTGAAAATGGAAAGGTAGCCGAACCATCCCCACATGTTGTAAGAGTGGTTTGGGCACCACCTGTTACGGGTCTACAGTCCTACGGCAAAATGAGTCTTGTGGTAGCAATACTTTGTTTAAATACAGAATAAGATATATATTATCTCTTTAGGACTTTAGTACTTTAGTAGTTCATTTTATACTTAGGTAGTAATAGTAGTTTACTTTATCTTTATCAAGTATTTTATCTCTATCAGATTCAGTAGGTGTCTTCTAAAGACTCTTTAACTTTTGTAAGACTATAAATCCTATTGTTTGTGGAATAAACATAATCGGAGAATTATATTAGCAAACTCACGTTTGTTTATAGGGATTCCTCTAATTAGCAAACAAGGGTGGCCAAACTGAACCACCCCTTATGACCGAGGGTTGGTTCGGCCACCCTTCACATTCTTTTTTTTTAGTTGTTTTTTATTTTTTTTAATAATATTTAAGGGCTTTTTTGAAAGTTACTTAAAAAAAAAATTATGTGTGACGCAAGTGACACATTTTCCATCCAATTTGATGAAAAATGCTAATGGAATGTGTTTACCATAACAAATGGTAGTTGGAGAGGGATGAATATCACTTTTTAAAGTTTGAAATTGTAAGTGCCAAAAGGGTGTAAATTTGAGGGGCTGTGTATTTTTCCCCTTTTATATTTGTCCGTTCATTCAAACAGTTGCAAAAGTCCCTTGGAGCCACTTGAAGCTAAATAACATTATGGTTACCTCATTGATTGCTATAGTCTTTGCAAGTGTTTATTTATGTCATCATGTTTCGACCCATGTTCTCACACTCCTGAATGAATCAAGTTGAGCAACACAAATTTCATGGCAATCCACCAGGATTCACAATCAAGTTCAATACGGCATATTTGATTAACCATTGGCTCTTCTACCCGTAGTAGGTGATAGTGATATCATCCCAGATCTGACAATTGAGAGACTGCTCTTTACTTCGTATCCGTATAGAGATGCACCTGCACAATGTCATCCAGGTACTTATCGCTTCTAATCCTAGCCAATGTAACTTGGTCATGGTGAAGATCACGATTAAAATCATTGCGCTTTGGTTCCAGAGCATGATGTGTTGCTGGGGTTGAAAAACCTACTTTCACTGTAGGAAAGAAAGAGATGAAAACTTATCAGTTTTATCCTGATTCTTGGTAGAAAATAAACCAAAGAAAGAAAAGAAAGCAGTCAATTAGTCATGTGTATCTCAGAGTAAAATTTTCATATAACACAACATCACCACTCCTTCCGCATACCTGGAAAATCGAGCAGTACAACTAGATTGCTAACACTTTGAACCTATCAAGAATTTTCAGGCCCTTTTATCATGTTGCATCGACACGCAATCTTCCGAAAATCATCAAGACTTAGCTGCAATAAAACCAGTTTAGCAAAAATAGAAATTGTATTCAACAGAAATTCTGAATGCTTTTTATACAAAGGGAAACTCTTACAAGCCTTAGACAACAGAACAATTCAAGAGAATTTTCTCTCTTTATCTTCTTTTTATTTTTTATTTTTTGCAAAAAATGCTGAAACATTAATTACTACATGCAATTCTCTGAAATATTAATTATTACAAGTAAATCCAAAACCAAGCTTTATAACTCAAGTAACACAAAAATTAGGTGCCGAAAACTTCAATGTAGTTCCAATGCCAGCCCGATGCAGGCAATATCTAACTGTCAAAGATAAAAAATGCATTAATCATATTCTTTCCCTAGACTAAACAAGATAGAATCTAGACACATTGAGACTGCTATACATGTTTCCCATTTACATAAATATCTCAACACATTTGTGTCAAAGTGTTTATAGCTGAGCAAAGTGACTTCATTTATTTATTTTTCTTTTCCACGCACCATATTAGCAACTAGGCTGAGGATCTAACTAGAAGCTCTCAAAAAAGTGCCAAATAAAGAGTCCCAATTTGCATCTCCATCTACAACCTTCAATTACTTCTCTACCCTTTCTTAACTTTATTTTTTTGCTCATTTACCAACAATTTATAAGACGAAAATTACTTATCTCTATTTTTTAAAATATTAATTGAAGAAAGAATTCCCAAAAGCAGCAGGAACTGACCTTCCCATCTCCGTCACTATCAAAGCATCGGATCATATCAGCCAACTCCTTCTCAGTCCACAGAAAATCATGAGCCATTGCTACTCTTTCTATATCCCTCATAGTTATGCTCCCCTTCCACTCAGCTGCATGCCAATATTCCTCTCATCAATGACCAAAAAATCGTCAAGAAAAACAGACCAATACCACAAACAGGGGTGTGTTTGGTAAATAGTTTTGAGAGGGAAAAGGATGAAGAAATTGATTGATATGATGTAAAGTAGAAAGAAGTTTTGAATTTTTTGTGAAAGAAAAGTGAAGAAAGTTGTTTAGTAATGGGAAAAAATGAAGTTCAGATTTTTTAAGAGAAGATGGTAGAGTTGTTTGCCAAATGGGCCTCTTTTTGGCTGGTTAAGATTTGAAATTAAGGCCCATTCAGTCCAATTAAAATGAAATAAGTTTCAACTAAACTTACAAAAATGAAGTCACAGCATAAGTTGAAGAACTCACACCTGTTATATTCTAATATGAACCTAAAAGATCTTACAGCCCAAATATATACAGCATATATTCTAATACGAACCTTGCACTCACACCTGCATTTTTCAAACCTTGGAATTTTGTTTTCTACAGATCTTAATATCGATCCCATTTATTGGATCTTTGAACACTTATATGTTTTCCACATGCACATACACACAAAAGACAGTGGTGGCAGAAATTACCATCAAACTGAAAGAAGTGCACGACCAGTTCATCTTCAGTCATTTGCAGCCGACTAGCAAACTGCTTACCAGAAATTAAAAGCAAACCACCATAAGACAGTAAGGGGAAGAAGAGGCAAAAGATCTGTGCATTGTAGACTAATCTAAAGCCCAAAACATACCGATTTTTTTCTCTTCCTCCCTCCTTTATCTTCCTGATCGCGAGTATTTCCCTTATTTTTATTACGACTAGCATTCCCTACATCAGCCTCAGAGCATTTCAAAGGCCCGCAATGTCCCACACCTGAAACTCCAGCAGAACCTTGTAGAGACAGAGCAAGTGCCTGCATATGGATGCTAGAGAATTAGCATACTTCTTTCTGTACAATCATGTAGGGCCATCATTGCGGCAGTTGGTTGATGGTCTATACTGAAACACAAATTCAACCTAAACCTGCCAATGTAAAAGAATATTTTTATCCAAGAAGTATTGAAATGTACCTGCTTCAGTGCATCATCATCATCAATGTAATCTGACTCACTCAAACACTTTTGAGCAGGAACTTTCTTCTTAGGTTTTGAACCTGTATTCTTCACCTGGAGCAAAAGTAAAGCAAAAGGAGAGTATTCAGAAATTACTGAAAACACGCGCCGCCAATTACAGTAGTGAAACTTACTCCCACACTAATTTAATGAAAGTGACCTTGCAACACTCTATAGTATACTAATTATTTTTCCTCGTAAAGGGTAGCTTCATCAGAGTTAAGGACAGAACTAGAAATTTTCATCGAGAGGGCCGAAGTGTAAATGAGAAATATAAATATTTATTCTGTTGTAGATGAGCATGGAAGAATAGTTGGCCTAGTGGATAAGGTGCAACAGTTTTATTTCATTGGCACCGATTCAATTCCCAGTAACTACATAATTGCGACTACATTTTGGCCACTAAGCCACTTAAACATATTTACGATATTACAATCTAATAATAATATATTTACTTATCCAGCACATGCTGAAGAACTTAAGGAGACAACTCATGCCTCTCCATAATTTCCACTTAAGGAGACAGCACATACTAGAGCACCGAAACCCAATCTTCTTTTCTCTCTAATGTATTTTATAATAGGTTCTTTGTAAAGTAAGTGTTGTGGGCCTGTGGCACACTTACAAGGCCCAACACTTTGTAGTGCTCTTTCTTTTCTTTTTCAGTTGTAAGAACATATAAGTCTGTTGGATATATATATATAATATACTATTTATAGAACACTTCAATGTACTTGAATGTTCTTGGATGTTTATCCAAACAGTTTTTCTTCACGTTTTCAGTTACTTTACATAAACATGAGAGGCCCGAATACAAACTAAAAAAAATTTGGACCGGGGCCAAAAAGCTTTTATATATTTGACTGAAAAAAAAAAAATTATTAAGCAAAATTTTATTTAAAAAATTCAAACCATTCAAATGTACTTGACTGTTCTTGGATATTTATCCAAAACAGTTTTTCTTCACGCTTTCAGTTACTTTACATAGACATGAGAGGCCCAATACAAACTAAAAAAATTTGGACCGGGGCCAAAAGCTTTATATATTTGGACTGAAAAAAAAAAAATTAAGCAAAATTTTATTTAAAAAATTCAAAACCAGGGGGGGCCATGGCCCCCCCTTGGTCTGGGCGTAGGTCCGTCAATCATCAGGGTTCCTTCTCTTACTCTGAAGCTTGATTGAACTCTTTATAAAAATGAAATGCACATGAAATTGAAGACAGAACCCATTTTCACAGTCCCTTTCACAAATGGACTTCTGCGACTTCGTTGACTAGTGGGTTCTTTTAATTTCTTCCTGTACACTAAACAATATACTGTATATATAACCGAAAAAAGAAGAAATTTCAAAGTAAATCACACAGAGACAACGCACAGAGATTAAAGAACAGACCTTCTTTCTACGTGACCCAGAAGATTTTTCACCTAAATAGCCTTCATCATCATCATCATCATTCTCTTCCTCTCCGCTCGAAGAACTCAGTCCCTCCTCCACCATATCAAGCCTGTAATCCTCATCATCATCCTCATCATCAACCTTCTCTTTCCCCTTCCTCTTCTTCCTCTTCTTCATCTTCTCGCTCACCTTTTGAGCCGAACCCCACAACGCAGAAGCAATCTTGGGCAGGCCCAGAGCCTCCATTCTCGACCTGTTCTCCGCAATTCTCGACAGCCTCTGTCTCTCGTACTCTGCCACGCCATTGCTGGGCGTTTGTAATTGTGGGTCTTCTTCTGAGCCCGAGTCTTCCGGGGCTTCTTCTCTGTCATCGGGGTTCCGGTTGGGCATTTCGGGTCAATGGGTGTTATGTGAGTTCTGAAATTTATTATATACTTTGGCGAAATTTTCTATTTTATTTGCGAGGAATGTATGATGTAGTTGTAAAAATGAGGATGAATTAATGTAATTTGAGAATTATTCTTTAATTACATTAGTGCAAATTAAAA
>FXXK01000645.1:203478-253018 GCA_900184695.1 Betula pendula
AAAATGTAACCCCATGTGTTTTCAATAAGAAAAAAATACCTCTATAAATTTGGGAAAAAGAAAAAAACTAAAAAACTAAAAACTACCCTTCTACAGTCAAGTTGTCAAGACTCAGATCATCATTTGTCTGTCCAAAAAGAAAAAACGAATGGTAATCTTGAAAAGTTTATTCGTCTTCTTCTCCAATACACGACTTCGTACACTACCCTGATTTTTTTTTTTTTTGATGAATAAACTACCCAGTATTGGGATCGTTCAAATTCCTACCTCGCTCATATTATTATGGGTTTAATCATGATTAATGTATTTAATTAGTAGTTTTTGAATTAATGTGTTTAGTAGTTGTGACACTACAAAAAAATTGCTCTTTTGTCTCACTTAATTAGCATCACTTAAAGGGCTACAAGCGATGTTAAAGAGTTAACATCGCTTGGCAAGGGATACTAAACCTACGATTGTTGAAATAAATTTGCATCTCTTGCACAATAGGTGATGCAAATTTACATTGCTTGTAATCAAGCGATGTAAAAGTTTACATCGCTTATTTTTCAAACGACGTAAAATTTTTATCATTTGAAAAACAAGCAATGTAAAAGTTTACATTGCTTTGAAGAACAAACGATGGAAAATTTTACATCACTTGTTCAACAAATGACATTAAAATTAATGTCTACTTAAAAAAAATAAAAATAAAAAAATAAAAATTTTAAAACTTAATAAATGAATTTTAATAACCTGAGAGACGATGCAATTCGACAATTTAGATTAATTAAATTCCAATGTAATTCACTCGTAATAAGTGTACAACACAAAAGCCCTATGGTTTATAAAATGCAATGTTTAATTAAAGGCAGAATACTAAGCTACATTACAAGTACAATCAAAAGACAAGTTTTTAAAACGAATACAAGTCACTAAAAAAATAAACATCAAAACTCGCTCTATGACATTGCACATATGAAGCCAGTAGTGGAATACTCTAATTTCCCATAATACGATTAGTCCAATCTTGCAATGACAAAGAATAATATCAATAGCTAAATGAAGAATAATATGTAGACCTAAGATTTTTTTTTTTTTGATAAAAAAGTCTCTGTACAAAAACTTCAAATTCGAGCAAACCTAGATGAAATGTAAAAGAGCTGAAGTCATTTACCTAATAAAGCTTCAACCTCCTATATGTTTTCATATAAATTTTAGGAGTCATTTTTTATACAACAAACTTCATTTGTATCTACCTGCTCTTCAAGGACTCTTTCCAAAGGTACTTTTAAATTGCTGTTGTTGATTTGTGATAAACAAACCTAGTAAGTTTCCAGGCCCCAAAGAAAAACTATTAAATTTAGAACAGATTATTGTAAATAGAACAATGGGACCTGCTTTCACTAGGTCCCATTTCAATTAAGTTGGAGAGATTCAAGAAATTCCCTCAGGGCTGCAAAGCTTGAATCAATAATTTAATACTTCCCTAGCACGTCTTATGGAAAGATTACAAGCCAAATCATATGTCTAAGAGTATTTATCATAGTAGCATTTTTATACAAAGACTTAGTCATGAAATATCCAGAAAATCAAAACAATGTATTGTAACATAAAATCTCAAAGAAGTTTACCAGTTCAATATAATGAAGAGTGATCAAAACATAATTATAATACATCCCAGAAACAGTGTATTTCTTGAGAAATAATCACCAATCACTTTTTAATGAAGGGGACGGTCAATATTCTGACAGAAAACTGAATGTCAAGGAAAAATGCATTTTCTCATAATTTCTCACAAAGTTTTATATGAAATCCTGGATTTGGAATTTGAACTTGATCAACTCAAGTACATAAATCAAGGGGTGCCTAGGAATTGGTTTGATGAGCATATATGTATGTATTAGTACAATTACAAAACGTACAAAAACAATCAACGGAACAGGAGTTGATTTATTGAATTTTCTTTTGCACCAAAAAGTTCAGGTTAGAGGGAAAAAAAAAAACAGTAGAAGAAAAATCTTCAACTGCGCTACTTTTATAGTCTACCAAACAGTCCAAATAAAGAGATGCTTATAAACAGAAATCGAAGGTAGTGTGTATATGTATATACCCACATATAGACATATATACATCCATTCAAAGTTATCAAATTCGCTTATAATTCCTGCTATATGGCCAAAATGTGCTCTTAATTCTAAAGGTTTTTTTGCACACAGGCCAAGACAATTGCTTCTTCTCCTTCTCCTCGGCTCAACATAATTAAAAATAAGAAAGGTTGTTTTGCATTGTTATTTCATTAAATCTAAAGGGTTATCCATGATTTTATATTACTTCATAACAAAAAATAGAAGCCACTAATTCAAGTTCAAGGAAGAATTATCGTGAACTTCGATCAAGCTCTTATGCTAGAATTTCTCTACCTCTGCCTCTGCATATGAAATTCTAACGCCCAAGGTTGAAAATCCTATAATCAATCACAATTTCAGACTTACATTCAATCAAACTTAAGAAACATTGAACGAATTCCTAAGATTATATATACATGCGTGTGTAAATCAGTAATTGAAACCTTCAAAAATAGTAAAACTAAGAGCGAAATAGGACCTAGACAAGGAGGGGAAGAATCGATCAGCGAAGAGAAGTTATAGGACCTAGATTTGATTGTTTATGGGCATTTATTGTTAGCAGGAAGTTGTCTAAAAGAGAAGTTAAGTGTTGGCGGGTCCTAGCTGTTGAAGTTATCCCATGTTCGGGAGAGGGTATTGGGTAATTATTCTCAATATTCAGTATTCTTGCTATCATTTATAATTCTTTGCCAGGTCTTTCTTGCCATCAATCATCAATTTGAAAAGAGCTTTGGAAATTAAAATTAAATGATAGACTCAAGTTGTTTCTTTGGAAAATTGCTTGGAATATTTTACCTACTGGTGATAGACTCGAGTTCTTTCAACCGGTATACTGTTTAAGGCTATGCCCCTTATGCCAAGCTACTGAAGACTCTCTACATCATTTGTTCTTCAAATGTGATATTGCTCGTATGGTATGGAGGAACTCACCTTGGCCCCTTGACTCTACGGTTTTTAATTTTCCCAGCATGATGGATTGGATCAAAACAATAATCTCCCCAAGATTTTCTCTTGGCATCAATAGTAAGGATCTCCATCACTTCCAAATTTTTGTTGCTGTGCTCTGTGATCTATAATGGTTCTACAGGAATAAAGCATATCATGATGGTCTTCTCTTTGGTGCCTTGTTGATCTCGAGGAACATCAATCGGATCACTCGTGAACATTATAAGGCATGGGCCTTTATCCCTCTTCCACCAGAGAAATGGAAATCTCCTCCAGTTTCGTGGTTCAAAATCAATTTTGATGCAGCAATCCGGAATTCTCACTCAGCTCAAGCTGTAGTCTGCCGGAACCATCATGGTTATATTATTCAAATGGTAACAGAGATTAATCCCCCTTGTAGTCCAAATATAGGTGAAGCTATTGTTGTCTGGCTAGCCTTTCAACTAGCTTCATCTTTAGATCTTAATAGAGTTATAATTGAATGTGACTCCCAAATAGTTATCTCTAGATTATCAAATCCTGTTATAACTCAATATTGGCGTATCCATTCCCTTATTATCAACATTATTAATTCCATCCCGACTGGCCTACTTTGGAAAGCTCGAAAAATTAATAGAAGTGCAAACTTTTGTGCTCATTTTGTGGCACATTAGGGCGCAGCCAGATCTTTTTCTGGCAGCATTCCCACCCTCCCTCTTTCCCCCTCTATTGTAAATGGGAACTTACCTTCCCATCCTTATTTTAATCTGCTTTAGGCTTGTTTAGTTGTAGTTTGCTTTAGGCATGTAATCTTTTACTCCACAAAAAAAAAAAAAAAAAAGTATTCTACTTAGTATGAGAAGTAAATAGGAGTTGACTCTTCACTTAGAAAAGCTGATGCTAATGTTCTTAGTTTTTTAATAATGATACGAGAAGTATTTGCATTTAAAACGGTGAGCTTATAACCGTGAGCTAGAGGAGCAATTGGCCCTTGAAGTATCAAAATTGTTTTTATATTACTTTGATTTACTAATTATTATTCTCATATATCTACGCCCATATCACAAACTATAATAGTAAAACCACTGTAATCCATCAAAATTAAATTCCTAATCCTAAAAGGTTCTTAGTTCCGTATCATATGACTTCAAAATTTACATTATGTCCTAATTGAGACAATTCATATCAAAACAGTTATCTAATTCTACATTCCTCTTATAAACCAAATTAAAGCATAAAAGACAAATATAAACGATTGGGCATTTTTTGACTCAATTACAGTTGCATTCAAATAAAAAATTTATTCAACACTTCTACATTTCTGATGTAGGACAGGCCCGTGGGCCTAAGGTGAAAGAGAAATTACTGCCGGGTCCTCTTGATACCGACAAGATTAATTGGTTGATTAATTAATAATTAAATGCCAACATGATTGATATTAATGAACCAAATCAAGAAGATCATGGCACAAAATGAAAGAGTCAACTACGAGATGTCATCCAAGAAGAATAGATCCGACTAATTGATTATGAAGATCTCTAGCATAATCCCTCAAATAATTCCCTTTAGGATATTTTAATAAATTAGGTTTACGTAGCCACCAAGTATTTTCATAATTATTATATTTTGTTTCTTTTCCATTCCTATAAGATTTTACCCTTTTAGTAACTGTAGTGTTTTACTATAAATTCAGATCAATTATAAGGGAATAATTAGTTTTTTCATCAATAAGAATATCAGTTTTTTTTTCTCAACTTGTGTGTTGATTTTGTGTATTGAGAACACAGTTTCTCTTTCACATTTATCGCTTCCGCTACATCAATTGGTATCAGAGCCTTGACTACTCTGGTCTAATGGCAAACAATGGAAACGTAGGCAACCACTCTGACGACGAAGAGCGTGGAGTGCAGGCCCTTTGGGCAGCCGTTTGCACTTATGGGCAGCAATTTGACGGACTTGAACATTACTTGCAGGAGATCCAACAAGCCATCGTTGGTCTTGGGTTCAGCGGCAACAGGAACCATGTTCTCAACCGGAATCGCTCCAACGAAGAGGCTCATGGCCCTCTGGTTGGAAATCGTGGCCCTGAACCTCGACGGAGGCCCCAAGCCTTCGAAGAGTTATCTAGTGAGAACGAAGTTAAAGACTTCGAAGAGGAGAATGATGGCGGTTGAAGAAGGCAAGAAAACCCCTACAGCTTCCGGGTCAAGATTGACCTTCCATGTTTCAATGGTCATCTCCATGTTGAGAATTTCCTTGATTGGATTCTCAAGGTAGAGAACTTCTTCGATTACATGCAGACTTCGGAGGCACAACAGGTAAAACTAGTGGCATACAAACTACGAGGTGGTGCTTTAGCCTGGTGGGAAGAGACACAGAGTAATCGGCGGAGGCAAGGTAAGCAACAGGTTCGTACGTGGCTTAAGATGAAGAGATTGATGAGAACTCGGTTCCTACCACCGGATTATAAGCAAATACTATATCAACAATATCAAAACTGTCGGCAAGGATCTCGATCTATTACCGATTATACTGAGGAGTTCTATAGGCTGGATTTGCGAAATAACCTTTTAGAGACGGAAGGGCAGCAGGTTGCACGATATGTCGGGGGACTAAGATTAGCCATTCAAGATCAAGACACCCTACATACCGTCTGGACACTGTATGAGGCGGTGAACCTAGCTATGAAGATTGAGATGCAGCTCGCACGACAACTCTCACGATCACAACCCTTCAAACAGGCAGCAAAGACAGTGGAGTCCCATACACCATCGAGCCAGCAACAAATCCAACAAGTCTAGCGGTCACAAGGAGAGAGTAACAGTATCTAAGCACCTAAGGGCGCTACCATCCAATCTTAAGGAAATGGCCCCAACAGTAGCAACCCATGAAATACGAAGTTGTATAATTTTGAGTCATTTTTCCAACGCCACAAATTTTGCCTTAACGGAGTTTGAAATCAAAACTTATGATTATTTTAGTCCGATTGGGTCAAAACTAAAACCACTGAAATGCTTTCCTAAAGCTTTTTTTATGTGTTTGTCCATTCTTTTTACTTTTAATTTTCTTTTTACCCATGATTATTTTAAGTGATTTATAATCCTTATTTTAAATTCTTGGGCGTTTCAATAAGTATCAAAGTAGCTAATAAGCAACCCATAGCATTTAGGGTTCAAAATAGCATTTTAATAATCTACATAGTTAACCCATAGAGTTACATTAGGTTTAAACATCATAAAACCCCCAAAATGTATAACTATAGAATATCTAGGGTTTAGACTTATACATCAAACCTTGAAGAATCTGGAGTATGTGCACAACGGAACTTCAACTCGATAAAGGATGAACACAACCCAACAAGAATCCTAAGGAATTATTCAATATTAAGTCATACATTTAAGAATGTAGTCCAAACATTGAGAAATTAGGGTTTCAAGAGTTTTTACCTCGAAATGATCGGTAGAAACGACTATCCAACAATGAGGATCTTGATTCCGGTATTAGAAATTATGATCGAAACTCCCAAAGATCAATATACTAGGGTTTAGACCAAACCCTATAAGAGAGAATGATGAGAAATCGTGCAAAAGGAGGAGAAATGTGAGAAATGAGCTGAGAGGTTTTTCGAGTTTCAACTATTTATAGTGTCTACCAGACACTACCGGTCGAACGGGTAAGTTGCGTCGTTCAAACGCCCCTCTCATATATCGACACGAGAATTCCAAAAATGTGCTATTGTTCAAACTGATTTTAACCCGATCGAACGGACACCTTACGATATCGGTAGAATGGCAATTGAAACGGGGATTGGAATGGGCATCACTGGTTTCAACAACCCTAGACCCAGTCAAACGAGAATTAGGATGGCTATTGGAACGGATCACACTTACTCAATTGCTAATTTTTCAAAAGTGATATGTTCAAACGCCACTTAGAACGAACATTAGAACGGATGTTACTGGAACATGCCCGTTTGAACGGAAATACCACCGTTTCTAATAGAGGGTCACAGATTTGACTTTTTCTTGAATTTTCGTAGTTGTTTATTTTTTTTACTTTTAATTACCATTTTACCCTTGACTATTTTAAGTGATTTATAATCCTAATTTTTAAAATCTTAGGCGTTACATCATGTCTTATTTAAATAAAAACATACTCAATAAATAAATAAATAATAATCAAAGCTCATAATAACTTAGTCAATTTACAACAGCTCAAGGAGTGACTCGGAAGGAAAATAGAATTAGCTTCCAGCTTCCATAGTCTTGTGAAATCTCGTCATTCAATGACTTATTATCTTGACTAAAAATCATAGATAATTCCATTAAATAAATGTGACTGCACTCTAATTCATATTTTAATATAAACAAGTAATCATTCGTGACATACTTATTAAATTATCATATTTCCCATTCATGGAACATATTCCGCAGTTGAATGAAATATGATTAATTGTCACTTTATTCACCACATCTTTTTCCTTAAGTACCCGGATTCAAACCTTCATGATTTATCTCAATGTACCATGTGAGATTCTACTCACCTTGTAAACAGTTTTAGTTAGATACCACTGAAACTACTTCGGCCCGAGATACAGGATCATCATTCTTATTAATTCTAAAACAATAGAAATTTTCTTATCACTTTGTTCTCCTATAAAGGATTTAGACTCTTTCTTGAAGAATGATCTTCCATAATACTACGTGTTGATTACCCAATGTACATGAGTGTTGACCCATATATTTGATCTCACTTTATTACATCAAAGTAATCCCCCACTTGACATTTGGTTCACAAATTTCTTAGGATTTAGAGTAATAGTTATAAGTCATCATGCACACTCATCATTCTCTACAACAATTATTATAGAGAATGATAGCTTACGTGGTCCTGTTCAGTGCACAACCATGTATATACATACCTTGTTATAACACCAACAATGTCAACCTTAAGCCTTATCTGCTTCACTAGATGAAGACAAATCATCAAAGTTGACATGTTATAGTTTGGGTGGATTTTCAAATTTCACCTACGACTACGAACAATATTTTTAATAAATTACAAAGACTCTTTGACTATGGTCTTCTGTGTGCTAAAAATCATTACTCACACCACAGTCAAATACAATACAACTTAGGGACTGTTTACATGCATATAACTAGTAAATATACAAACCCACATATATGTTATGTAAAACAATAATAAGTATGCCCAATGTTCAATAAATAAATCAGGAAATAAACAACAATATTCATTACTTGTAAAACATCTTATGATCAATTAAATTTTTTTAGACACTAGTTCTAACAATATCAAGGGTGACCATGCTACCATCGAATTACTTGACAATCACATTAAATTTACTTGATGGTACACACTTGACTAATTTAGGATATTAACATCCTTAAATGAGCTATGTTATCCTAAAATTAGAGACCAAAGGGAAAACAACAGTTTGTTAATGATGTGGTAGTATTAATAATGAGTTTTCTTAATAACTGACTAACATTAATGATGATATATAGACTCCCCTAGTCAGGGTGATTAAAGGCACCTCGCCTTGGCCATGGGCCTTACTCCCTATGGAGAGTGTTTTTAATTGATGAGACTAGGTTGTCATTGCATTTGAAATATTATATGTTTTCATTGGGTTTATATATTTTATTTAATACTAAATACATATGCTTGATATATATGCTTAATGTTAAATTTTATTAGAACTAGAATGTCTTCATTTAGCAATTTTCTCAACTATTATGAATGTTGTTGATTTGACTGAACCAAGTTATGTTGACTGGAAATATAATTTGGATATAGTGAGTAAACATTCGAAGAACAAGTTTAATATTTTGAAGAGCTAAAAAGAACCCATACTCTTGGTTATTTCTAGTTATTGGTGAGAAGATCTGAATGTCTCAAATCCCTGAAGCTGCCATTTTTCTGAGCAGTAAGGAGGAAGTTTTTTGCTCATAAGCCAAGGAGTGGCCGATATCTTCAAATAAGTAATTCTGTTATTGTAGTTTAATTTTAAATAGCATAGTTCTTCGCATGTTCTTCTTAAAATTTGATCTTAGCTAGGGAATTATTTATTTTCTGTTGCGCAAACTTGTTTTTGCAATTATATTCCTAGCATAAACATGATTCACAGACTAGGTAATCCTCAAAATTCAAAGGGCCCGATAGCCCTTATTAACTAGTCTTTGAATCTTCTTTGAGTTAATGTGACCAATATGTAAGTGCCAAAGATATACTTCATTAATTGAAAGAATTTTTCTTTTTAATGGTAAAACATTTTGAGTAGGTTCTAAAATAGAATTATTGACAAATAAATAAATTACCACTCTTTATTATTGCAATGTCCCTCAAAATAGAGGTATAACCACATTAACCCAAAAAAAAGTCACAGAAATTAAATTCATGCTTATACTGGCTACATATAGACAGGTTGATAATATTAAAACTTTTGAATTAAAATAAAGTTCAAAAATTTCAATGAAGTGGACCAGAACCCTCATCCCATCTCCTAGTGTCAGGTACATCTCTCATTTATTCAATTGCCTAGTTACTTGAAACCCCTACAATGAATTGTAGACATAATTAGTTGATCATGAATTCACACACTAGGAATTTGTGGGATTTGCAACTAAACATGTTTCAACTAAGAAGGAAGATTTATTACCTTGATCTATGAATGCAATAAACTTGGTGCAGTCTTTCTTCTAGTGCCTTGGCTTATCACCGTGGTTAATACTTTAAAATTTGTTTGACTTTTGCTCATTTTCCAGCTTTCTTAAACCTCTTAGCAAAATCTTTGCTAGTTTGTTTAACTTGCTTTTTTTTTTTTTTAATTGTAGCCAATATAAGTATGAAGTCATTTTTATTCATTGATACATTTAATCTGAATTGATTGAAAGAGCTAAGTAGGGGTTGGATGATCATATCCATTTGAGATTTACCATCAATCTGAGCAACCATAACTTCCAATATATTAAACATTGTTAGTATTCATCTTCATAAGAGAATAACTATTTCATGAGGATAGCTATTCTTAGAAATAGATCTCTACCAAATAAAAGAATGACTATTTCGAAGAAATAACCATTTTATTCCAAGGGCCTATTCTGCGAACCAAACTGACCCTAACGGTTTTTTTTTCTTTTTCGAATCTCCAATCGAATAATAATCTAAATAAAGGAAAAAGAATAATAAAAAGGAAAAAGAAGTCATTGCATATTCTGTATCGTACGTGGCACATCATTTTTTATTTTTATTTTCTTTTTTTTGCTTTCCCATACACCTTGTTAGGGGTGTACAATTGGTTGTGATTGCGGTTATTACTTTGGGCAATAATCACAATTGCAACCGGAGTCCCGATTACAGTTGCTAATAACCGATTATTAGTTCAAAATAACCATAAAAAAATTAAAGAAAAAATAACAACATTACAAATATCATAATATATATATATATTATATACATATAAAATTAATTAATAATTACAGTACGTTGTTTATAACATTTGTTTAATGTAAGTTGTTAATATTTCATGTTCAAATTCTTCTTCAATGTTATTCCCAAATATTCTTCTCCAACGTATCAAACGTACGTTGTATTTATCATAAATTATTATTTTATATATATATATATATAATTTATATATATAAAGACCGATCAGTCTATTACCCGATTAATAACTGATTTTTAAAAATAATAAATATTAACCGCAATCAACTTATTCGATCATTCGGTGATTTAGTTACAATTATTTTCGATTTTTTAATTTATTCGATTATTCGGTTAATCGATTATTTTTAATTATTCAATTATTTTCGGTTAGTAATAACCGGAATGTCCACTTCTCTGCCTTATGGCTAATAATGGCGTGGGAGTCGGCCCACAGAACCCTTTCATCGACGTTGATTACCTCTCTCCCACTCACTCTCCCTCACCAGTAAAATATTTTTTCTTGCTCTCTCCGCCAATGTGAAAACCATTGGTTCAATACCAACACTACTCGCTTCCATGGCGACAACGTCTTATTCGGGAACTGGACGGTACAAGCTCCTTCCCTTATCTCTGTCTTCTTCTCTACGCGCTTGTCCGTGCCCTCCCTCACCGTCGGAGGTCCCAATTCCGGCTCGGCCTGGCTTGAGAGTCTGCAACCTTAGTTTGGTACACAAACCCGTGCTTCGGCTCGGCCCAAACGGCGTCTCGGCTCACCGGCGCGTCATAACCGCTGTGGCCCGAGCTGAGTCGGACCGGCTCGGCGAGGAAAACGCTAAACAGGTATTTCAAAATTATGAAATTGGAATGTTTTTGAATTTAATCTAATATGTTAGTGAGTGTGTGTGTGGATTTTGGTGAATTTAAGTTAAAAGTGTGTGTAATGATAAGAAATTTAGAGAGATTTGTAGTTGTTTGTTGGTATTAAGAACGAAAAAAAAATGTGATTTCATTAAATGTTCATGGTTTATAGGAATTGGAATATATGGTGTAAGTTCAGGTTTTGTGATATGGATGAAAAGATTGTGGTCTATGTGGGATTTTGAAGCAAATTTGGAAGTATTGTTACCATGGGTTGGTGTGGAAAATTTTGGAAGATTGGTGGTTGGCCAATAATGTTGGGAATGTGGTTGAATTGAGTTGGGTTTATTTATATTTTACTTTTTGAAATAATTATGTGATTTGTGAGCATGCATGGGTGATTGAGTGGAATTGCTGAAACGGGTATGTTACAGGAAGTCCACAAAGGGGAAACATTATTGGCAAAAGAGGATTCGGCCTCGGAGCATCAACAAAAAGCTAGTCAGTTAAAGAAAAGAATTGTCTTTGGACTTGGCATTGGAATAACTGTTGGCGGTGTGGTATTGGCTGGAGGATGGGTTTTCACGGTGGCCTTGGCTGCTGCTGTTTTTGTTGGTTCACGTGAGTATTTTGGGTTGGTTAGGAGTAGTGGAATAACTGCAGGAATGACACCTCCTCCTCGATATTTGTCGCGTGTTTGCTCTGTTATTTGTGCTATCATGCCCATACTTACCTTGTAAGTTATGCTAATGTGTCTACATTTTTGTTGAACTTATTTGAGATTTGTCAATCCAAAAATCTCTGATGATATCTTTTTGTCACTTTCTTTATTTTTTTATTCTGTATTTTGCCTTTTCTAAATTTGTATGATTCAAATTTCTACTTTATTATAATTTTTTTTTACTTATAAAAAAAAAATCAGAAAGTAGAAATAGTAGTATCAATAATCAAATGCCATTTTTTGTTCGAATTCCATCTGTTAAGTAATTTTTATGGAAATACTTGCAGCATGTTCATCTTAAGATTATTTCCTGAACTGCATAGCTATGACTATCTTTTGAAATGGTTTTTCTCTTTGGTATGTAGTGCCAAAGCTGGAGTTCATACCTGAGATATTTTTGTTTCACATGCTGTTACGTTTTAGTGTTTGTAATTGTAAGCTACACATGCAATCTTTAAAAGTAGGAACAACAAGACTTGGTTAGGGAAAATGGGCTGACTGAAAATTTGGTGGATCTTAGTCTACTAGCTACCACGCGTGTTGTCCATGACATTTATGATGAAATGGGTTGCCATGTGAGGTGCTTTCCGTCTAAGTGTTTGAACCTTTCTTTTAAGTCCAAAAATTCTTTTATATGCAAGCTGTCTTTCAATCAAGATGGATGCTCAAATCTTTATTGCAATGCAATTCATTGTTGGTATTATCTGAATTTGACTGTAAGAGAGGAGGGAAACAGTGTAACTAAGAATGAAAATTGGGTTATATGAGTAAAATAGAAGAAGAAAGATAAGGAGAAAGAGAAAGAGAAAGCAAAGACTCAAGAGCAAATCCCTTGTCAATTAAGTCAATTAAGGATCAAATGTTGGAACCTCATGGGTAAGGGGAAAAGGTAATGTTTATCGGCTCTTGGAATCACATTGAGCAGAGGTTGGAACACCATGCAAATTGCAACCACTTCACCTACTTCATTGCTCCCCCACCATATCTTGTACCCCAGGCAGAACCACATAAGGGATCCTGACATACCCCAGAACAGAATTTAAAAGATTGAATACAAGAACCATACAAATGTGCATCCTACTCGGTGGGATAAGTTTCTTATCGCAACTAGAACTCTCAGTAAAGAAGAGTAGCTCAAATTTGAAGACATCAAAAGAGTTGTTGTGTTTGGAATGAGTGAGAAAATTCGTTAAATGAGTTTAAAGTATTATAGAAATCCTGAAATGGTGAGTTTCAAGCACTGAAGTACAAGAAATTGATGTTATTTTTATAACTATATATTTGCTCCTCAAACCCCTCACAGGATAATCCCACGAAATGACAAAAGTTTTTCACTCTTCGAACTACCCAATCTGAAGTAATTAATTTTGGCTGCTCCTGGGCATCTATAACTGCCACAGGATTGACAACCAAAGGCTCAATCTCTGTCAACTCATCTCCCCTATAAGGCACCATAGCCATCTTCGAACTAGTAACCAACGGAAAAACTCTCGACGCCTCTTTGTCATTGGGACAACCCGAACACCTAGAAGCTTCATCGACACCATCTGTCACAAAAACAATCTTCGCAGTTGCCGTCTCCATGCTTCGGTGTGTCCCTGCTGTGGAACCGGGCGATCTTGTCTTCACTCTCCACTGAACCATATGTTTGGGTTTTGTTTGACGACTATACACAACTACTTTACTCGAACCAGGCTCAATGTCTTTCAATTTGGCTGAAAGGGCTTCCATACCATCCTGAACGATATGCTTCACCCCTTGTAAGCAACTCGGGTCCTTTTCCTTTAACTTATGAGTCCCAAGATCCTTGAGGCCCATCACTGAGTTTTCTTCACTTACGGACAAAGCCTTAACTCTCTGGTCCTTAGAATTCCTTTTGTTGGGCCTTCAACATTCCTGGCCCCATTTAACACCAAGCCCATCTGTAATTTGCCCAACCATCTGTCAACTTCCTTTCTAAAAGAAAGCAGTATATTCTTTAATGGCTGAAAATTCAAGACACCTTCCAAAATAGATTTCTTTCAAAAAGTCAATCTCCAGCTTGAATGTCAATTTTCCTCCTTCCTTACAAAACCTTCCATGGCCTTCAATTTATGTTCTTCGTAAGTGCGCATAATATTCCTGCTCGAATACTCTATCCTAAAAATGCCCTTTCCATTCCAGCACAAGTATGACTGCCGTTGATGCTCCACCGTTTGCGGCATCAAACTCAGATTAGAACAAGACACCTCCCCATTCCTACTCCCGAAAACACCTTTCTGCTCAAAGTGCTTCACCACCCACCTCATCTGAGAGATGCAAGTGACCCACCCACTGCCTTCTTGACCCTCCGGGACAATGATAAAGATACATCGCCTTTCACCACCGTATTTTGAAAGATCCATAAACCTTCTGTGATTATTCTCTTGCCTCTGCACAATGTACGCTGTGCTTCCAATTTGAAAGGTCCTACAAAACTCTCTCAATTCATCTCCTTTAGTCAAATCCTCCATCGTTCATCAACCAAACCACACTTGACCTGCCCAACACCACTACTTTGAATATACCTCTACTCCTCTCGGCTAATTGAACACCACCATTCCCAATCTCACAACGAATCTCATAAGACTTTTCTTCCATGTAAAAAAATCCCAAGTAGTTCATCACTCAATTACAAAAATAATAAAATGACAAAAATCCAGTGGTGAAAGCTCCCGTATGAACCCTCACGTGCCGAATCTCACCCTCACGCACTATTTGATCCTACCGCTGCTATCTTCAAGTTTAGGTGACTATCAGATTTCGAAGCCTTAAGCTTATGGCCCTAATTATGATGGGGATATAAGCCTTCTTTGGGATGAATTGGCTGGTTTGCTTAGTTGGTGGAACTTGCCTTGGTGCATTGCGAGTGATTTCATCGTCACCTGTTTCCCTAGTGAGAGATCGGGAGAAGTCCGTTTTTACCTAGCTATGGTGGAGTTCTCAAATTTCATTATTGATCACGGTCTGATGGATCTCTCTCTTGTTGGTAGAACTATTACTTGGTCGAACAATCAGGATCTTTCCTCCTGGTCTAGCATTGATAGATTTCTTGTCTCTCCGGATTGGGAAGCCTAGTTTCTTGGTGTGTCTAAGACGAGGCTTCCTGGACTTTGCTCAAACCACTTTCTGATCCTTCTTGACTACGGAGACTTTCAGGGGGCAAAAGGTATTTCAAATTTGAAAATATGTGGCTAGAATTGGAGGGTTTTGTGGATAGGGTGAAACCATTGTGGATTTCTTATCACTTTCAAGGCTCTCTGAGTTTCATTTTGGCTCATAAGCTCAAGGCTTTGAAATCTGGCTTAAGGAACAATGTAGAGAGGCAGAAAATGATTCTTTTGGAAGAGTTACGAGGTCTTAAAATTGTTGAAGCCCTATGTAACAAGCAGAGTATGAAGAAGGCAAAAATGTTAAGTGATTTAGAGAGGTCCACTCTCATGGAGATTGGAGGCAGAAATCTAGAGTTTTGTGGTTAAGGGAGGGTGACAAGTGCACATAGTATTTTCACCGAATGACCATCTCTAATAGAAGAAATAACTCCCTTGAAACTTTGTTACTTGATGGTATAGTTTCTACCAACTAGGCAGAGATCAGTGAATACATTGTGTAATTTTATAATAATGTGTATATCGATTAGTTCAGTTGGTGGCCTAAGTTGGACGAGCTTTCTTTTGACTCTATTGGTGAGGTTGAGGCTGTTTGAGGAAGTGGAGCTTTTGGAGGTAGTGAAAGCTATGAATAGTGATGAAGCCCTGGGCTCTGGCGGTTACTAGATGGAGTTCTCCCAAGCTTGCTGGGATGTGTTAAAAGAAGACATCGTGAAGGTTTTTCATAACTTCCATGTTAGAAGCAAGTTTGAAAGGAGCCTAAATGCTACATTTATTGCTCTCATTCGAAGATTTTAGGGGTTCTTGATCTTAAGATTTTCGTCCGATTAGTCTAATGAGTGACATTTACAAGATTATTGCCAAAGTTCTTGCTAACAGGCTGAAAATGGTTTTGGAGAAGATTATTTCCAAGCCTTAGAACGCATTCATCCAAGGAAGGGAGATTCTTAATCCTGTTTCCATTGCTAATGAATGCCTTGATAGCAGAATCAGATCTTAGGAGTTTGGTGTGCTTTGCAAATTGGATTTAGAAAAAGCTTATGATCACGTTAGTTGAGATTTTTTGTTGTACATGCCGAGCAGGAGCTGTTTAGGGGGGGAATGATGTACTTGGATAGCTCATTTTATCTATTCGAAGTGTTTTTCTGTATTGGTGAACATTACTCCCACCGATTTTTTTAATAGCTCTCGTGAATTGAGACAAGGGAACTCTTTGTCTTCGTTGTAGTTTGTCATTGTGATGGAGGCTTTGGGCAAGATGTTCTCTCCTGTAGTGAGTGGTGTTTTGTTGTCTGACTTTTTTGTGGGGACTGGGAATGTTGGTGAGATTGATATCTCATTTTTTGTTTGCGGATGACACTCTAATCTATTTGTGGGGTGGACCCAGATCACCCTCGTCATTTGCTATGTTTTTTTTTTAAAATTTTTTATTTTAAATTTATAAAATTTTTATGTTTTGAAGTTGTCTCGTGTTTGAAGATTAATTTGGCTTAGTTAGAATTGGTTCCTGTTGGAAATTTCAACAATGTAGAAGGTTTGGCTAGGATGGGTTGCAAGGTCTCTTCTTTGCCTATAAAGTACCTAGATCTTCCGTTGGTGCTTCTTTTAAGGCCAAATTTATTTGGGATGGCATTATTGAATGATGAGTGTTGCTCTGCTAGTTGGAAGCGGCTGTACTTGTCTAAAGGGGATAGAACATTGTCTAATTTTCCTACCTACTTCATATCTTTGTTTCCCCTCTCGGCTAACGTATTGAGAAGTTATAATGGGATTTCTTGTAGGGAGGTATGGGTGAAGAGGTCAAATTTTACTTGGTAAGTTGGTCCAAGGTGTGCGCTCTGATCTATGAGAGGGGTTTGTAATTTGCTCATGTTCAACCGAGCCTTTCTAGGGAAGTGGGTATAGCATTATGTTGATAAGGTTGGGGTCGTATGCGGAGGCGCTCTGGTAGGATCGGGGTAGTCTCTGGAATTTGCCTCAGAGCTTAGGGGCAATGTTGGCATTTTGGTTGGTAGAGAGTTGAAGGGACAAGGTGTTAGCAGTAGGGGAGCCCTTAGGGTTGTTTCAGGGCATCAAGATTTCATGCTAGCAATATTAGTTCGAAGGATCCCAGGGGTGATTTGGGTGCAAATCTGGATTTTCGCAGACTTAGGAACATGTTGGTCCTTCTAAAAGAGGAAGTGGAACGTTGCATTGACATGTTAGTGGTGGACTGGGGTCTCCTTGGGCTTGAAAGTAGTGCGGGTCACGTGAAGGGAGCAGTTGTTGAAACGAAGCCAAACTAGTTGGCTTTGTTGTGCAACCTCTAGACCCGTTTGTGGTGGCTAGTCTAATAGGGTGAGAGTTGAAGCTTTAGGTCCAGGTCATGTTGTTGAGCCAAACGGTCAGTTTCGGCCCAAGAGATCAGGAGGGAGGGCTTCTTCTGTGGGCTTGGGTGTGGGAGCAGGCTCGAGTCTCCCTTATACTCAACCTATCGGCCCTCTGAAGTCGAAGTCCATCCTTAATGGGAGGGCCCTCTCTAATCCGTATGCTGGATTGGGTGCACATCATTGAGAACCACCTTGTTTGACTTTTGCCCTATTTCCCGCACCCGAGCCTGAAGGTGTGTCTAGCCCCACTTTAGTTTACCGAGTTTCGGGCTTTAAGTCAGCGTTAGCCTAGGCCCAAATCCACTTTCAAGTGGAGAGTAAGATCGGGTGTGGGGGGTTCACCTTCAGGCTCGGGTGCAAGAGCAGGTTCAGGCCTCCCTTTTGCTCAACCCGTTGGTTCTCTTGTAGCTTTGCCACTACCTTGCGTGATTCATGCCGGTTGTGGGTTGATGGGCTTTTGGATTTGGGTACACCTTCAACCAAGTCCATCGTCGACGATGCAGCAGTTCCTCTTTTCGACGTTGCAGATTTCGCAGGTGTTCCTAAGACCTTGGAGTGGGTGTTAGAAGTTAGAGATGGGAAGAGGGTTTTGATTCCAGGATTAAATCTTGGGCCTTTTTTCCTCGTCTTAGGAAAGCGAATGGGGGAAGGCAGTAGCGTGGGACAGGAGCAAGAGGATGTGCGGGCATCCCTATTGGCGGGAAGTGATGCTAGGACAATGCTGACCAGCTACAAGGGATGTGGTGCCTTCTTTGTCGGAATTAGTTCTATATTATGGGGAAGAGCCTAGGAATAGTGAGCCATTGAATGTCTATCTCCTTCCTGTAATTGAAGAACCAATTGTGCATGCTTCAGATTCTTTAGATGGGTGGTTTAGAAAGTTAAAGAGTTTATGACACTTTGTGTGGCTATCCTGTGAGGGGTTTGAGGATGAGTTGATGGCTTTGTCCACTACCATTGAAGTGAGTTGAAACTAGAATGGTTTGGCTACTTCCTGTAGTTCTCTTTCTAAGTTAGTGAATAGAAGGCACTGTGAATTAAAGAGGTTAGCTTGTTCTATCAATTATGATCTTAGGGAAGTCATTCTAGTAGAGGCAAAGGCGAGGGGAGGGGTTCTACTTGTTCTTTATGAAGTAGAAGATTTTGTCTTGGAATATGAGAGGGTTAAATGAGTGGTATAAAAGGTTGAGGGTCAGGAATCTACTTAGAGAATGGAAGGCTGACATTGTTTGTTTGCAAGAAACTAAACTGGAGCTTGCCTCTATGGCTGCTGTGCGCAGTTTATGGGCCTGTCAACATGTGGATTAGTGCTATTTGAGTTTGAAAAGGGCTTCTGGAGGGATCTTGTTAATGTAGGATAAGAGGGTGGTGGAAAAAATTAATGTGTGTAGGGGGGCTTTTTCTGTTCCTTGCTCCTTTAGAAATGTCAACGACAATTTTGAGTGCGCTTTCGTGGGTGTTTATGGTTCTAATGTCGTCAATGTCAAAAGAGTGTGCTTTGGGATAAATTGGTTGGGTGGATAATTTGGTGTAATTTACTATGGTGTATTGGGGGTGATTTCAATATCATTAGCTACCCGAGTGAGAGATCAAGGAACATCCATTCTTCCCCATCCACGTTGAAGTTCTCTGAATTCATTTTTGAACACGGTCCTATAGATATCCCTCTAGCAATATCCCTCTAGTAGGCGGAAACTTAGCATGGTCTAAGAACCGTAATCCTCCGTTGTGGTTCAGAATTGATAGGTTTCTTTTCTCTCCTGATTGTGAAGCCCAGTTTCCATGTATTTCTCAGAGGAGGTTCGCTAGATTTTTATCAAATCACTTTCCCTTTTTACTTGATTGTGGTGATGTTGTTAGGAGTAGAAGGTATTACAAGTTTGAGAATATGTGGTTAAAATCAGAGGACTTCGTGGAAAAGGTGAAACAATGGTGGATGTCTTATAGTTTTCAAGTCTCCCATAGTTATATCCTGGTGTGTAAACTGAGAACTTTGGAAATCGACTTGAAAAAATGGAAGGAGGAGGTGTTTGGCAATGTTGAGAAGCAGAAAAAAGGTTCTTCTGGATGAACTTCGACATCTTAATGTTATTGCATTAAGAAGATCCTTATCTAATCATGAAAAGTTGAGAAAGGCCGAAATTACTAGTGACATAGAGAGGACTACTCTTGTGGAAGAAGTGAGTTGGAGACAAAATCGAGGGTTCTTTGGTTAAGAGAGGAAGACAAGAATACAAAATTTTACTGCTATGTGGCTAATTCGAAGAAAGGGAACAACACCTTTGAATCCTTCATTGTTAATGGCTCGGTTTCTTCAGATACTGCGGAAATTAAAGAGCATATTTTGCAGTTTTACACTCGTCTTTATTAAGAGCAATTTAGTTGGCGACCTTACTGGATGGTCTTCCTTTTAATTGTATTGGTGCTGAGGAGGTTGCGCGGATGGAAAGAGCTTTTGAGGAGAGTGAGGTCTTTGAGGTAGTGAAAGCTCTGAATGGTGATAAGGCCTTGAGCCCTGATGGTTTTTCTTTGGCCTTCTTTCCGTCTTGTTGGGAGGTTCTTAAAGAATATTTCATGAATGTTTTTCATGAGTTTCATGCTCGAGGTAAGTTTGAAACGAGCCTCAATGCTACTTTTATTGTCCTTATTCTCAAGAAAGTTGAGGCAGTGGATCTTAAGAATTTCAGTCCTATTTGCCTAGTGGGTGGCATTCATAAAATTATCTCTACAATTCTAGCTAATAGGCTAAAAACGGTGTTGGAGAAAGTTATTTCTAGGTCTCAGAATGCTTTCATAAGGAGGAGACAAATTTTAGACTTAGTTCTTATTGCAAATGAATGCCTAGATAGTAAAATCAGATGGGGGGATACAGGTGGGCTATGTAAATTGGACCTATTAAAGGCTTATGATCATGTTAATTGGGGTTTCTTGCTCTATCTATTGAGGAGATGTGGCATTTGGGAGATATAGTGTGAATGGATAGGACATTGTATCTCTACAGTGTGTTTCTCTGTTTTGATTAACAAAACTCCCTCTGGTTTCCTTCATTGCTCGTGGCCTAAGACAGGGGATCCTTTATCCCCTCTACTTTTTGTTGTTATCATGGAGGCTTAAAGTGGAATGTTTTTTGCCATTGTTTATGAAGGGGCTCTTTTTCAGGTTTTACAGAGGGGTCTAGGAATAATGACCAGCTCCTCGTGTCTCATCTCCTATTTACGGATGACACTTTGATCTTTGTTGAGGCAAATCCAGAGCATTTTTGTCATTTGCGTTCTCTCTTCTTATGCTTTGAAGCTGCCTTTGGGTTGAAAATTAACTTGGCTAAATCAAAGTTGGTCCTTGTTGGCGCTGTGAAAGATGTTGGAGGCTTGACTTGTATCCTTGGTTGTAGGGTGTCCACTATGCCTATGAAGTACCTGGGTCTTCCGTTGGGGCTTCGTTTAAAGCAAAATCAATCTTGAATGGTATTTTTGAAAAGATGGATTAACGTTTGGCTGGTTGAAAGTAGCTTTATTTGTCTAAGGGTAGTATGATTACTTTGATTAAAAGCATTCTTTCTGATTTCCCTACTTATTATTTGTCCCTTTGCCCCATCTCTGTTGGTGTTTCTAACCGTATTTAGAAATTTCAGTGGGATTTTTTGTGGGGCGGAGTCGGTGATGAGTTTAAATTGCATCTAGTCAGTTGGTCTAAGATTTGTACTCCAATTTCCTTAGGCGGGTTGGGAGCTACAAACATGCTTCTGTTTAACGAAACTCTTTTGGGGAAGTGGTTATAGTGTTATGCCATAGAGAGGGAGGCTTTGTGGAAATCGGTGGTGGAAGTTAAATATGACAACATATAGGGATGGTGGTGTTCCAATGCAGTATTTGGGCCCTTCGGGGTTGGGGTGTGGAAAAACATTAGGAGGGGTGGAGGGATTTTTCTAGATTTGTTAGATTTGAGGTGAGAGATGGGTCTTCTAAGAACAGGTTTTAGCATGATGTGTTGTGTGGAGATCTTATGCACACTGTAAGGAGTCTTCTCGGTGGTGTTTAGTATTGCTCACTGTAAGGAATCTTCAATGGCAGATCATATGCAATTTTCTAACGACACTTTACAGTGGAATATAGCTTTTATTAGATTACTGCATGATTGGGAGGTGGAGTTGGTCACTTCGTTCTTTAACCTTTTGTACTCTTTCAGGTTGAGATGAGGTGTTAGGATAAAATTTGTTGGATCCCTTCCAAATGGCGGACGTTCGAGGTCAGATCTTTTTATCATGCGCTTAGCCCCCTTGCTGACTCTCCCTTCCCTTGAAGGAGCATCCGGAGAAATGAGGCTCATTCAAGAGTAACGTCTTTGTGCAGCCAACAGGTTAGGGGAGATTTTAACTTTGGATAACCTAAAAAAGAGGCACATCATAGTGATAAATTGGTGTTGCATGTACAAGAAGAGTGGATAATCCATTGATCATCTTCTGCTCCACTGTGAAGTGGCTAGAGATTTGTAGGATTGATTTTCCATCTAGTTGAGATAGAGTGGATCATGCCCCAGCAGGTGGCGGAGCTATTGACTACTTGGAGAAGTCAGTTTAGTAGCCACTGGAATATAAATGTCTAGAGGATGGTTCCCTTATGCTTTATGTGGTGTATTTGGACAGAACAAAGTGCTCAAAATTTTGAAGATTGTGAGTGATCGATGATAGAGCTAGAAGCTATTATGTTCAAATCTCTTTATGTTTGGATGGCTGCTCACAATAGTTCCTGCTTTTCTGATTTTTTAGAGTCTCTGGATTTGTGTTCTTATTCTCTCTAGTTGGGTCTCTCTCATGTATGCCCTCTGTGTATTTGGGTTGTGCTCTTTTACGCTTTTTAATAAGGTTAAATTACTTATAAAACAAAAAAGTGCGCTTTTCCGGTTTGGAATGGTGATGGATATATATTTCTGATGAGTGTTTCTCATATGTGGCCAGGTACTTCGGTCATATTGATGTTTCAGTGACATTCGCTGCCTTTGTTGTTGCTATGGCATTGCTTTTACAGAGAGAAAATCCTCGTTTTGCACAGCTGAGTAGTGCTGTGTTTGGGCTTTTTTATTGTGGCTATCTTCCTTGTTTCTGGGTGAAACTTCGATGCGGTTTAGCAGCTCCAGCCTTAAACACTAGTAAGAAACTGGGAATTTATGGTTATCTGGTACTAAATTTAGATTTTAAGGAGATTTTAAAAAATTTGACACTTAGCTTTTTTGATTTATTAATCAGTAACTATGCTATGCATATTTGTGAAAGAGGATCTGTAGTCACTATCTATGCATATTTGTGGAAGAAAGGATCTGTGGATTGTTTCCAAACACAAAGCCGATAAAGATGATTTAATTAATCTTTTTCCACCTTGGGTAGGGTGAGGGGACTTCTTGACAACTGAGGGTTTTTGGGGTTTTTAGTGTTTAAAGAAAATTCAAAAAATTGTAGAGTAGTTTCATTCTACTTGTTTGTTTATATGGGTCCTCACCATATGCTACTTTTCCAAAAGATTAAAAAATAAATAGGATAATAGTAGAGAAGAATGCATTGCCTTTTACAAGACAAAGTTTCCTTCCTTTCTCTTTTGTTCTCTCCTCTCTTGTTCATGCTTCAAACACACCTTCTATCCTCTTTCTCTTTCTATACTATTCTTCTTTGATCTCCATGCACCATCTCAAATCCCCCACCATCTTCCCCACATGACCATTCAGGTCTCCCCTAACAAAAATCTTTTCTATTTTGGTATCCCTTGGATCAACTCATCCGTATCCTCCTAAAATTGTTGCTTAATGGTTTCTTCTAAACCTATTCTAGGAGCATGCGCGCTAATAAAACTAGTTCTATTAACTAAATTCTATCTCCTACCCTCCTAACTTCGATGACTACCCCATTTCTTTTCGTATCCTCCTGGTATACCACAATCACTTGAAAATACTTACTTTTTCAATTTCTCTTGATTTATTGACCCACTTTGTCAAAAGCAAACTATGTTTATCCTCCCCCAAAATGCCCTGGCTAATCCTTGCCCTCTTCAGCGGGGGTCCAATGCATGAGTCACTTTTAGGGGATGCCCCAATTCATATTTGTAAAGGATCCATTCATATAAAATGACTAAGTTTTATACTGTTCAACACATCACAACATCCTCCTTTCTCAAGGCTTGAGACTTACTGTAAGCCAAATTTTAGGGCATTAAGCACTAACACATGCAGAGTTGAGATGCACTAGTAACTGGGAAAAATTAGAAAAGAAAAGAAAATCCATTTATTTTCATTGTGGTAGTCGATATTCTCTTGCTGATACAATTTTGATATGTATATGCAACAGTTCTTTTTTTTTTTCCTTGTTACTATTGACCTTTTTCTCTACCTCCTTTGTGCACCTAATTCTCCCTGTATATGTGTGGCCCTGTGGGTGCTTTTTTCCAGCTGTGTTTCCTGAACAGCTTGTCTTTGGCAGGAATAGGAGCAGCGTGGCCTGTTCTTCTTGGTGGTCGAGCTCATTGGACGGTTGGTCTTGTGGCAACCCTGATTTCTATCAGCAGCATAATTGCAGCCGATACATATGCTTTTCTTGGTGGGAAGGTATTTGTATGAGAAATATGATTGATTATTACATGTCTTTTTTAAGTATGATTATTACATTTGGTGATTCTTATTGCTCTTATCCTTGAGGTTTGACTATGCTAGATTTTGAAGATTGTTGTCTAATGCACATGAAATTGCCATGTCACTAACTTTTATAGGGTATGTGGTATGTTCCACCAACAGAATGTCATAGAATGGCTCTGGAATCAAACAGTTACTACTACGATTATAAATTCCTTAGTGAGATGACCAATCAACAATCAGCCATGTATAAAACAATGTCAATGATTTTTTTTTTTTGGTAACAAAAGTGATGTGACGATTCCATGCAAACGTGCATGGGACGTGCTATTTTCACACCATTTTTAGCTTGTTCTGCTCCCTAAATTTATCAGTCATCCTGATGGGGACACCAGACATGAGCCACAGATCACATCAGCCCATGACCTTGTGGTTGGGTGATTGAGGGCTGGATTATTATTGGGCTTTTTGTTTGAATTTTATTTGTTTGATTGTTTATTTTTCAGACTGGTTGTAGTATTTTTATTTTGGACTCTATGTTATTTTAGCTGGCCATTAGCCCAAGTAGGGTTAGGGTTAGGGTTAGGGTTTCGGTTTAATTCCTATTCTATTTAAACCTATTTTTCTATTGTATTAGCATTTTATGATGAATTGATAAAAGTGAACGAATATTTGTTGTCTCCCTCCTCTCTCTCTTCTTTTTTCTCTCCTCTTCGGTGTTTCTTCTTCTTCTCTATTGTTTCTTTTCTCTTCTCAGCTTCTTCTTCCTTTTCACACTTTCTTCTCGATTGCTAGTTGTCCTGCATCACATCCTTTTTGAACAATAATACCCCTCTTCTCCAATGGAGACCAAGGAACTCGATAAGGTGACCATCTGTCTTCTCTCACATTGATACCTTAAATAAGAAAATAAACATCAAATTCTAAAAACAAAGGGTTAAATCCTCTCTCTCTCACAGACCCTTGAGGCCATATCTCCTCCTACGGACCTTAAGCCAAAAGTCAAAAGGCGCCCTTTTTCCATTGCAAACCCATGCATTTATCACTTTTCGCCTCCTTCTCATGTGTTCCTTGGTGTGTTTCGGAAGAAAATTGTCATATGGACGATAGGGGAAGAAATTCTTGTGAAAGAAAAAATGAAGGAAAGTGGGGAGAAATGGATTTTAAAACAACAAAGATGAAGTGTAAGGAAAATGGAAAATGATATGTAATAATGAGAACGGATCATTTGACTCTCAGTATTGGAGGATTTATGGACGTGAAGGCATCAAGGCTTAAAGGTAAATTTGAGGTGGGATAATCTCAGGGAGAGGTTGTTCTGAAGAAAGTTATAAACAATTTCCATAAATCTAAAGTAAACTATAAATGATTACTTCCAACAATCATACAGTGTGGAACCAAACGCAGGCATAATTGATTTGTTTCTAAAATGAGTTTGGGATCTCTCTTTTGTTGTTTAGGAATTGTAGAGGTCATAGGTGCTTCAATGCCTTGCAGTTCTAGAGGAATGGGTTCCTTAAAAAGTTGCTTATGAAGAGAGAAAAGGTTATGCTTGTCTTAAGAGAGAGAACTGCTTTAGTGAGTGATGCAGAACAATCATTAGAAACCAAGAAGAAGATTGAAGGGAAGAGAGAAAAGTGGGAAAGAGGGAGAAGAAATAAAGGAAAGGGGAAGAAGAAGAAAACAGAGGGGAAAAGAAACTGCCGTCAAAAAGTTTTATTCATCAATAGTGTCTGACAACAGTACAAAAATATGTTTAAATAGGCTAGGTAACTAAACCCTAGTCACACTTGGGCTGACAGCCCACTAAAGAAATGACATAAAGCTCCAACTAAAAATAACATAAAGCCCAAAATCTGATAAATAATTAAAATGAAAATAAAAATAAAAATAAAATGCAGAATAATAAACATGACAATACATTCCAGCTCTCAATCACCCAGCTACAAAGTCAACAGCTGAGCCGTCCTGTGACGGCGGCATCCATAATTGGTGGCCTGTATCTATTGTCTGCACCAAAGAGATAGAGAGATGAGTGAAGGCTTTTTGTTGTTCAATTTAAATAGGTCTGCTTGTGTTGGATAACACCCTTACTAAAGGACTGTTTTCTTGTTTCTTCTCTGGGTGGTGTTCTAATTTAGTAGTGGGTGTATTATGATCAATAAAAATGACTCATGAACTAGGGCGTGAGAGAAGCTAAACTGATTGGAAATAGCACCTTCCAATGTATACGCCAAGGCTTATCAGTTATTCTGCCATTTAACCTTGTAGAATCCTGTTACTTTTCATTCTCGGGAGACCTTCATGAAAGTAGTCCTTTTTTTTTTTGTTCCATAAAGAAAACAGTGATGATGGCATAGCATGTTCTTGGAAGGTATTGGTAGCAAATCAGTTCGTAATTCACTTCGTAGTTTTGAAAACAAAAAAATATTATAACAGAAGTTCTTCAAAAACATTGAGATTTCCTTGATTTACTAAATACAGTTCATTCAAATTGGCAATTTTCTATTGCTGTAGTTTTTGTCTATTGATGTTGAAAAAATGGAGTGGTTAATAGGTGACATATTATCTTTCCTTATGTGTCAATGGGAATGCAAATTATTAGTGTTTATTCCTATGCCTCGGGAGAATTTTTCTTCCTTTTGTTTGTGTTGTGAAAAAGAGGCACAATTGTTTAGGTCCCTTGGTTGCTTTACACAAGGACTTTGTTGGCTTTGTGCTGAGAACTGGTCAAATTCAAGTTAATGTTTAGTTTTGGTTATTTTACTGTAGCATTCATTTATTATTATCATTGGGAGTTGGGACAGTGTACAGAAGACTTCTTTACTACATAATATTTGTTGGGCCTATAACTATGGGAGAAGTTGAGATAGTTTGGTCCTTCAATGCAGGCATTTGGTAGGACACCACTTACTAGTATCAGTCCAAAGAAGACATGGGAGGGAACTATCGCAGGCTTGGGTGGTTGTGTAGCTACTTCTGTTGTATTATCAAAGATTTTTTGCTGGCCAACATCTTTGCTAAGGTAGTCAATTTTCCTCTATTGAAATCTTTATGTTGTTGGAAACATATTTCCTTACTTTATGAAGTAATGGCTTCTCTCTCTCTCTCACGCACACACGTGCACCCGCGCACACACACAAGTATCAAGGGATAATATTTTGTCCTTATGCTAAAGGTCACAAGCACTAGGACAAGTGGAATAATATATAAAGAGACATTTTTTGTTTCCATCTTTTGCCCATCTCGTCCATCTCCATACAAGAGATGGGCAAATCCACCATTGAAACTGGGGACTCAATGTGAATTTCACAAATTCAATGGTGGATTTACAAAATAAATGGACAAGAGATGGGTTATAGATGGATGTGTAAATCTCTCATATATAAATTAGCTTGTTCTTAAAAATTGACATTTATTAAGATACGAACATGACTTTAAGCTGTAAATGTATTCATAATTTGATTTTACAAACATCTTATGTGACAATTGTATACATTTAAAATCACCAGGTGGGTCTGGTAAAAAATTGTCACCCCTATGTGTTTGCAGTGATGGCAGCACCTAGTGCAATATGCACTGCCTTGAAAAGTCAAAAGTCAATTTAATTAATGGTATCTTCAAGCTTTCTTCCAAGATTGAAATTAGGAAATATTTGTGAAGCTGGTCATATCTTCTGTTTGGATTAGGACAGAAAGGATATGATTGATCTGTTCTATCTGTATGTTGTACTTTTGCTGGCAGCTGGATCTAGCGATGGTACTACTCAAGACATGTCCTAGGCTAGAAGTTTCATTTGTTAGATTATCGTTCTTTTTGGTGTTTACTGTTTTGGGAGTGTTCTCTGTGTGTTTGTTTGCACTTTATAGACCTTCAACATACAGAGCACAAACAAATGGTGAGTATTTCTCCTTTTACGTTCTATTTTATTTTCAATAAGATGAACGTGCATGCTTTACCTCTTTCAATTTATATCATTGTATATCTCTTTTTAAAATTTTTGATGTACATTTGACCTATCTTCCTGGTGGTGGGCAGTCCAATCGCTTTTGGGTTTCTGAATTTCTTTGGTTCCATTTTTGGTGATCTTACTGAATCGATGATCAAACGTGATGCGGGTGTCAAGGACTCCGGATCCCTAATACCTGGACATGGTAATTATCTTGAGCTTATGGCCTTAACCTGTAAGAAGACTTCTAATATGTCTTTTGACATTGATAATGAGCACATTAAATTAGTTATTTCACTTGAAATGATTTCAACAATAATTTTTGTGTTATTCCAGCAAAAGTTGGGTAGCTGTTTTAGTGTCTTATTCATATACTGTATGGAACTGATTCCACTGTGTATTATAGTCATCATGATTATGTTTTCATACTACTTGAATTAAACCTATTTTCCCTGCTTTAATATTGTATGCGTTTTCCTGCAATTCTCATAGTGCTTGATTCTAGGTTGTCATACTCTTTTTTTATATTATTTTTTTAATTAATGTCAAATTTTATTTTAAAAAAAAATCGTGAGGTGCCCTTAAATAAACAGGGAGTATACAAAAGGAACACCTAGAAATATACAAAAAGAACACCTAGAAAGAGAAAACAAAAAGGTAGGGTGTCATACTCTTAATCTTTCATGCGCAAATTATCACAAGGGATTGCTCAAGATATGCTTAAGGTCAAAAAGAGTTCCAAATTTCAACAGAAGTACTTGTTCATATATAGTGAAAACTGTAAAAGCTATTACACTTATGATTGGTCCCCAAGTTACCAAGGCATAACCTACCATGAATATCCAAAAAGCTATTACGATGTGTTGTGATTGGTCCCCTACTTACCAAGGCATAACCTTAAACCTTAATTGAACTTGCTATTCAAGAAAGCCCAACCCTGATTATGAAGCATAATATTCATCATGACAAAACCACACAGATGTAGCCTGTTCCAGTTTTTACTAGATTCCTAAAATGCTTCTGTTGACTAAATATAAAAACCATTAATTTATAGATATAAAAAATCCATGGACTAATCAAGCCTCTTCCTCTCTTTACTCCGTGCTGCTCCTAGATCAGCCCTATCAGTATTAATACGCCCTATAAAATTTATCCTACGGGTGTTGCTTATCAAAATAAATAAGAAATAAATAAATCAAGTTTCTCTTACACACTCACAATGTCATTATATATAAGAGTTTTACATTCCAGCCTTTCATACATTTGTCCACTTTCATCAACCAACTTAATTATATTGGGCTCGTTTGGGAGTTCGGTTTTTTTCTATTCTTTTGTTGACTTTTTAAAATTGGGAATACCAAGGACAAAAAAATTTGGAATAATGTTTGGGGAGGTGAATATATTTGGAAAAAGTACAATAAAAAATTAGATTTAAATTCAAAAAATAAAAAACTGAAGGAAAAAAAATAAAATTGAACCATCCCTAGGGGTGGCCGAGCCACCTCCAGCCGCTTTTTGGGGGTCGCTTGGCCACCCCATAAATGTCGGGGTTGGCTGATCCACCTCCTATGGGGTGGCTCAGCCACCCCTAGACACCTGGGGGTGGTTTGGTCACCACCCCCAGACACCTTGGGCTGGTCCAGCCACCCTTAGGTGTAACCATTTATTTATTTTTTTAATTTTTTATTATAGTTTTTGAGTTGGGTTGAAAAATTTGAGTTGGGTTACAAAAATTTGAGTTAGGCTGAAAAGATTTGGTTTGAGATAAAAATGTTAGAGACTTTGAAAAAAATTGAGTTGAGTTGAGTTAAATATGTTTCCCAAACAAACCCATTATGTTTTTTGTAGAATATAAATAATAAAAGGAAGAAAGTTTTGCGCGGGGGGGGGGGGGGGAGGAGATTAATTGTATTGGTCCCTAGGATTTTTTTATGGAACACTTACGAAATTACGATTATACCCATGGCCAAAAGAAAGAAAAAAGGGGCTGCCGTGAGCTGCCCCCTTTGGGTAGAGGTTGTAGATGAGGCATCCATGACCCACCCCCTAAGACAGGGGGTGGCTCTGGGTTGGAGGTTGCAAGCAACTGCCCAACAGAGGGGCTGGGTCACGGTGATGGGATGGCCATGAGCCACCCCCTCTAGGGTGGAGGTTGCGATTTTTTTTTTTTTTTTTTGGGTTGGGGTTGTTGCAAAGGCAGTTTTGATCCCCTATTTTATTTTGGGTTCTAGATCTTCTCTGTTTACTCTAGTAAGATAACGATTTGGATCTGAACGTGCTGCACATGCGAGATACTACATTTTTATGGTACAATAAGTGTTTATTATTTGTAGTAGTTATCACCCTAAAAATATTTTGAGATGTAGCAGATTGGTGGACAATTCTATACTAATCGCAAGTTCATATCGACCTTTAAAAAAAGTCTGGATGTGCATTATAGTTAATAATGTATTTCAATAGGGGAATTTCAGAAATTAAAGTTTCCTCAGCAGCACATTGAAAATGAATTCAGAAATCTGTAAGGAGGAAATTTCATAAGTAAAGGCTTGTTGATTGCTTTTTCAAATCTAGGGTATGAATACGAGTCTGCCTCTTCTTTATAGAAAAAGTATGAAACTTAGATAAAAGAAACTTAAAAGTAAACTGGGGATTGCAAATAGAATGAGAAAAAGCTATGCTTATTGTAAGTTAATGAGGAATGTGGAACAGGAATTGATAAACAAGGTATTAGGCATTTGACTGTGATTCTACATGAACCCATTTGTAAAACAAATCATTGTCTATAGCTACTTTATAACAATGCAACCCTCTCCCAGGGCTGTCATTCTCCCTCTTCCTACCTCTGTTGCTGTCGGGGTTGTGGATGAGTCGGTCTCTTTCCCCCTTGGGTTCATCTCTAAAGTGATGTCTGATGGTTATGGCTGCTGGCCTAGTCCACCAGAATGGGTTTTTGTTGCTAGGGAGGGTGAATAGCATAGGGTAAAGAAGGGGGGCAGAGCAGGTGTCATGAAGGACAGAGGCCTTGTTGATTCTACTGCATTGGGTAGTATGTTGGAGGTGGGGAGAAGTGGTGCTTGTGTTTCCCGGCCTTGTTTGGAGATGGAATTGTTCTCTAAGGCGGAGCCCACTCCGCTGAGCGTTCTGCCCTCAGCTTGGGTTTTACAAAAACGGCAATGGAGTTTCATTATGTCGTGGGGCTCTCGTCTCGTGCAAGGGCTTTGAAGAGCAACTCTGAGAAGGCGTCGACTTCTTGCTCTAGTTCGGGACAAAAAGGTAATAGAGAATTAAGAAGTATAGTTTGCTCCATAAACTATGATGCTTATAGTGGCAGTGCTAGCTGTGGTGGAGTCAAGGGGAGGGCTGCCGATGGTTTTTTATGAAGCCTAGACTGCTATCTTGTAATGTGTGGGGTTTGAATGATGGTGATAATTGTCTGAGAGTCAGGAATCTTCTTAGACAGTGTAAGATTGATATTATTTCCTTGCAGGAGTCCAAATTGGAACTCATTTCTAGCAGTGTAGTGCGAAGTCTGTGGGGGCGTGTGGTGGTATTTTGGGATATGTTTGGTGTTACTCTCCATGGGGGTGTCTGATGGTATTTTGGGAACTCATTTCTAGCAGTGTAATGTTTGGTGTTACTCTCCATGGGGGTGTTTGGTGGTATTATGGGATATTTTGGGATATATTTGGTGTTACTCTCCATCTAAAGGGCCTTCTGGTGGTATTTTGGTTATGTGGGATATAAGGGTGGTGGAGAAGATTGAAGAGTGTGTTGGGTAGTATTATGTTGGTTGTTCCTTCAGAATTGTTGAAGATGGTTTCTCTTGGGCTTTTGTGGGGGTTCATGGGCCTAATTATGATTGCGATAGAAGGTTCTTATGAGATGAGTAGGCTGGTTTGCTTAGTTGGTGGAGTTTGCCATGGTGTATTGGGGGGAGAATTCAATGTCACCCGCTTTCCTTGTGAAAGATCGGGTGTAGCGCATTTTTGTCCTGCTATAATGGAGTTTTTTTATTTTAGTTTTGAGCAGAGCCTCATGGACCTTCCCCATGTAGGGGGACATTCACGTGGTCCAATAATCAAGACTCTCTCTTTGTCAAGAATTTGATAGGTTTCTTGTCTATTTGGAGTGAGCAGCTAAGTTCCCCCATTTATTTCAGAGAAGGTTGCATAGATTATGCGCAAACCACTTTCCCATTCTCATTGATTGTGGAGGTTTTCAAGGAGGCAAAAAGCCGTTTTAAGTTTGAGAACATGTGGCTTAAGGCAGAAGGCTTTGTGGACAGGGTAAGGTGGTGGTGGTCTTCTTACCAGTTTCAAGGCTCTCCTAGCTTCATTTTGGCTAGTAAACTCAAGGCTTTGAAAGCTAGCTAATTTAAAAACCTAGAATGAGCAGGTGTTTGGCAACGTGGAGTCGCATTAAAAAAAATCTTATGGAGGAGATGTGTGTTCTCGATGGGTTGGAGAGTGAGAGCTTTAATTGCGGAAGAGAAGTTGAGAAAATCCTTGGTTATTAGTGAATTGGAAAAAGTCACCTTAATGGAGGAGATTAGTTGGTGGCAAAAGTCTAGGGCTCTTTGGCTTAAAAAGGGTGATAAATGCACAAAGTTCTTTCATCAGGTGGACAACTCGAATAGGAGAAACAATTCTATTGAAGTTCTGTCTGTAAATGGCTCTATCTCTTTTGCTCAATTTGCTATCAGGGATCACATTGTGCAATACTATGATAGTTTGTTTTTAGAACAGTTCAACTGGCGGCCTAAGCTGGATAGCCTTGCTTTCGATTCCATAGAAGTGGTGGAAGCCGCTAGGCTAGAGAGCCCGTTTGAGAAAAGAGAGAGGTTCTTGAGGTGGTGAAAGGTATGAACAATGACAAGGTGCCTGGGCCTAATGGTTCTATGGCTTTCTTTCAAGCTTGCAGGAATGTTATCAAGGTAGACATTATGGGCGTGTTCTATGATTTCCACGCTCATAGTAAGTTTGAAAAAATTCTTAATGCCACCTTCATTGCTTACATTCCAAAGAAATCCGAGGCTATTGATCTTAAGAACTTTCGGCCTATTAGTCTTGTGAGTAGAGTTTGTAAGATTATTGCCGAAGTCCTTGCCAATACATTGAAAAGGGTTGTGGAGAAGATTAATTCGAATCCTTAGAATGTGTTTGTTAAAGGTAGGCGAATCCTTGACTCGTTCTCATTGCTAACGAATGTTTGGATAGTAGAATCAGATCTGGTGAGCCAGGGGTGATTTGCTAACTGGATATTGAGAAGGCTTATGATCATGTCAATTGAGATTTCTTATTTTACTTGCTGAGGTGTGGTTTTTGGGAGAAATTGTGCTCTTGGATAGCACGTTGTATTTCTTCGGTGCGCTTTTCCGTCTTGGTGAATGGCGACCCATATGGTTTCTTCAGTAGCTCTTATGGCTTGAGACAAGGAGATCCTCTTGTTGCCTTTTCTTTTTGTTATTGTTATGGAGGCCTTAAGTAGAATGCTATCTGCCTTTGTTAAGGGGGTTTTCTCTTAGGCTTTTTTGTGGGGTCTAGGCATTCGGGTGTGGTTAACATGTCACACCTGTTGTTTGCAAATGATACTTGAGTTTTTTGTGGGGCTAAGCCTGACCACCTTCGCTACCTGGATGCTTTATTTTTATGCTTTGAAGCTGCCTCCGGCCTGAAGATCAACCTGGCCAAGTCAGAAATGGTCCTTGTGGGGTAATGTTGAGAATGTGGATGGGTTGTTTGGTCATTTGGGTTGCGGGGTTTTGTCTTTGCCTTTGAAATATCTTGGTCTTCCGTTGGGGGCCTCCTTTAAGGTCAAGTCTATTTGGGACAGAGTTATTGAAAAAATAGTACGTAGCTACGATGTACTTGTTTAAGGGTGGTATGGTTACCCTCATAGACCCCACACTCTCCAATTTGCCTACATATTTCTTGTCCCTCTCCATGCGGGTGTTGCGAATTGCATAGAGAAGCTTCATTGTGATTTCTTATGGGGTGGGCTTGGTGATGAGTTCAAATTTTACTTAGTTAGCTGGTCCAAGGTCTGCTCTCTTATCTCTTAGGGGGGTTGGACGTTCGGAACTTGTTGAAGTTCAACCATGCTCTTTTGGAAAAATGGCTTTGGCGCTATGTGCATGAGAGAGAGGCATGGTGGAGAGTTCTGGTGGACTCTAAATTTGATAGCTCGTGGGGTGGGTGGTGTTCTAATGAGCCTTTTTGTTCATATGGGGTGGGGATAAGGCCCTAAAGGAAGTCTTGCCAAATTTTTATGGCATTGCTTGTGTACATGATGCTTCAGTAGCGGTTTACTTGGAGTTTTTTGGTGATTCAATTCAGTGGAACGTAAGTTTTGTTAGAGCGGCTCATGATTGAGAGGTGGATGTTTGTGTCGCGTTCTTCAATTTGTTGTACACAGTTAGAGTGAGACGGGATGGTGAAGACAAGCTTAGGTGGTTCCCCTCCAGAAAAGGGTTGTTTGCTATTAGCTCCTTCTACGGTGTCCTTGCTTGTAATGATGGCACTCCTTTTCCTTAGAAGAGTATTTGAAGGACTAAAGTTCTCTTGAGGGCGGCCTTTTTTGCTTAGTGGGCAGCTCTAGGGAAGATCTTATTATGGACAATCTTAGAAAGCGGCATATCATTGTAATTGATAGGTGTTGTATGTGCAAAATGAATGGGGAGTCCGTGAACCTTCTTCTCCTCCATTGTGAGGTCGCTTGCACCTTATGGAATGCCTTTTTAAGTCATTTTGGGCTGTGTTGAGTGATGCCTGTTAGTGCAGCTGACTTGTTTGCTTGTTGGTGCACTAGTGGTAGAACTTGGAGTGTTGTTGTGTGGAAGATAATGCTTTCTTACCTCTTGTGGTGTCTTTGAAGGGAAAGAAATGACAGAAGTTTTGAGGACCGTGACAGATCGTCGGTGGAACTTGAGCCCTTTTCTTTTTTACTCTTTATACTTGGACAGCTGTGTTTGTAGCTCATTAGGAGCTTAGTATTTATAATTTTCTTGTTCTTTTTTTTTTTTTTTCCTTCCTACCTAGGTGTTTCTCCAATATACTTCTTGTGTACCTAAGTAGCGTTTTTCGCTATTAATGAAATTTTGATTACTTGTAAAAGAAGGCAAAGAGTGTAGTAATTTTTCCCCTGCACCTGGAAAGCAATTAGAGATGATCTTTGTGAGTTATGCCTTGTTAGGAATTATTGCTACCTATCTTAAGTAGTATGTCCCTTAGAAATTCTGAAGGAAAGAATTTAGGAATTATTGTTTGTCTTTCTCGAAATTAATCTGTCAAGTTAATTGCTTTGTTCGGTATTTTGATTGACTACATTATGCATCTCCATTGAAAGATATTCTCCAGTTCTGTGACCCATTTTTTGGACCATCTAGTTCTGATTTGGATATCAGTTAGTTTGTGAGCTGTCTTAATGAAAAATTTCCCTTGGACTTGAGGATGAACACCTGTATTTTGAAACCTTCTGCTGCCATGTTTAATCCTTAGAGCTTTGCAAAGGTATTTTTATATGTATTATTTCTGAACTCCAGAATCTATTCTACTGCTCATTTGTTCATTGTTTGAGATGGTCATGCAGGTGGAGTACTAGACAGAGTGGACAGTTACATATTCACGGGTGCGCTTGCATACTCATTTGTGAAAATCTTTCTGCCGCTTTATGGAGTCTGACACAAATCCTGTTCAATGCTAAATGAAACTACAAGGAACAAGTTTCTGCTCTTTTCTTCTTAAGAGCTAGGACAAACACAAGCTTTTATTCTGAACTTGCACAAGCATGTATGGATCAAGTGATTAGAGAAGAGGGTTGAGATTAGATTTGCAAATGCACCAGGTTTTCATGATCCTCACCTAAATGCAAGTTCAAAGCACACTATATACACTTCTTTTCGAAGGACATGAGGTCACTTCAGGCTAACCAGAGACTGTGGACCAGATTGTCAACATATTCATGCCCATCTCTACAATAGTGCCACTGTTGGCTGTGAATACGCTACCTTTTCTTGTAAGGTCCATTCCTGCTTGTGCCTTTTGATTTATGAGATGTCTTTTTTGCAATAAAAATGAATGGTTAGAACTGATCAAGTTCCTTCTTCTTTTGTCTTGAAATTAGAATCCCTAGTTTAATCATATATTTTTCTTGGGCATCCAATATTGTTCCTCCTGCTGTAATTCTATGGAGAGCAGGATGATTAGAATTTTAAGATTATTGTTGCTTTGGTATAAAATTTTTCATTTTGCATATCAATCTTACAACTTTCAGCGCTGGTATTTGTTTGAAATAACTTGATAGGATCTTTCCAGTTATTTCCAGTTAATTCTATGGGCAAAATTATCAAAAAAAAAAAAAGTGAAATGACAATTTTGCCTCTCGTATTTTAACTAACTGGCTCCTGGTCGGTTGAGATATATCAAAATCTGAATTTGGATACTCGAAAGCCTTGAATGGACTTCAGAAATATGTTCTTGGGCCTATATTAGCTTCAGTCCTTTCAAGATCCCATTTTTTTCAATACGTTTACAATATTGATTTATTTCAATTATGATTTCTTACCGCCCTTGATGTATGTTGCAGAAGCCATTATAGAATTTTTAAACAGCTTTTATTGCCTGCATACTTTATTCCAAAGAATTGCTCTCTAGTTCTTTCCAACAGCACGAAATAAATAGAATAGTGAACCAAAATGAGCTGAAGTTGAGATCGGATTGGTTAAATCTTTGGATGCTTCCTTTCCTTTTCCGGGATTATTTCTTCATGGTGGGAATTGAGTAGGTAAAACCCAATAAAAAACTAAAGAAAACAAAAATAATTAAATGCCGAATTCTACTAAATTGAAAAAAAAAAAATTGTTCTTTTTCTTTCCTAAGCAAATGATTCAATAACTTAAGACNGAGAAACAAGGGGAAAATGAGGTTTTAAAGGTTGTATTGGCATTCCTGTGGACTTCTGGAGTAGTTCATAACTTGAGTTAAGTGGAGAAGTCGGAGAATGTATGCACTGATTGGGCTTATAATGCTGATTGAGTCGCCTTCGAGGATGATATTATCTTAAGCCCAAGGAGATGACCTCGGGCTGCCTTTGCTTTTTCAATTGTGAGTTCTACGGGGACCTTAATCATGAACATAAAAACAAGGAGTTTTTCTTTTTGGTGTGTACCTAGATCTCACAAACTAGGATCTTTGGAAGTGCTCTAGACTGCCAAGTGATGCCTCTCGTGTTCAAAATGTTCAAAGAACTCAAATGGTGGTTTTTTTTTTTTTGGGAACAAAACACGTGCTCACAACCTAATGTTATTTGAGAAAGAAAGAAATGAGAGAAATGAGAGATTCTAATGTTCTTCGTTTTTTTTGTCCTAACATCCTTTCTCATTTGTTTTTTATAACCAACCAATAAACAGAACCCTTAGGTATGTTGGATGGGCGGCTCAAGCCTTAGGCGACTTAGGTAGTTGCCTAAGGCCCCAATTAATAATTACATATTTTTTTATATAAAAAAAAAAAGAAAAAAAAGTTAAGGCTCTAATATGGTAAAAAATTAATAAATACTCTATAATTAAGCCCTCAATTAAATAATTGTACAATAAGGATTCTTTCCAAAAAAATAAAAAATAAAAAATTTAAGGCTCTAAAATGGTAAAAGGTTAATAAATACTTTCTAATTAAGGCCCCCAATTAATATTTGTACAACAAAGGTTCTTTCAAAAAAAAAAAAACAAATTAAGGCTATAATATGGTAAAAATTTAATAAATAGTTTCTATTAAGGCCTAATTATGGTAAAAATAATTAAAAATTGAAAATTGAAAATCTCATTATTCACATTCTTGAAAAATCTCAACTTTCATAAATTCTTGTAAAGTACCACTTGTTTACTCTTTTTAAAAGCCTCACTTTTACATTCATGAAAATCCAACGTGTACAATTTTTTCTCCACCATTCATTTGAATTAAATGTTTAGAAGAATATGGAAAGTCTTCAAAGTGCATAAATTCTCATTGTTTGGGTTGTGCATAACAAATAGAATTACACCCGGTGAGTTTTCAACATCCAACGTTATTTTTCGCATTATATTCCTTTACAAATCACTCTTTATAACTTATTTCCATTTTTCTCTTTATTTATTTATTTATTTTTCTTTTAGTCTTATTATTTGAGGTCTTTGAATGAAGTGATAAAAGTCATTATATATCTAATAAGTTATAAAAAAAACAATTGAAAATAAATTTTACAAATAAAAGAAAATGCTCTAATTGACATAAGAAAAATATAATATAAACATTAAAATAAATATGATTTGATTAATATATCAATATAAGAAAAGGGTCTCACTTAAATTTTTCGCCTCAGGCCCCAAAATATATGGAGTCAGTCCTAGTATAAACCAAGAGATAGAACTCTTGGTAACGAATGTTACAAATCCGAGAGATATAACTCTAGTAATGGCTGGACCAGCATCACTGTGGGTATGCTATAGTTTAACTACTAACATCTCCTACTTACAAACAATGGGCTCGGGCTAACGATACATCTCTCATATTAATCTCTGACATCTTTCATATTGACAAATAGGTCGTGCAACCACTGAGCACACCTGTGAAAAGATCGGGAGCACTACACTAAGTCTTGTTAGAGATTAGCATAGCAACATCCCTAAAAGCAAACAAGGTCTCATTATGCCCTAGACTCATTCGTCACATTGGATTAAACATCTCACTAACTGTAATGTATTCACAATTATGTCACAACATTCAAGAAGGAACAACCTATTGACTGTAAATACGAAACGTGTGTAACCGAATAGTCTTCCCTCGCCCTCAGGTTACTTAGCATAGGTTTAATTGCTTTCCCAACCACATCTCTTTAGATCGCATTATTCATGGCCATAGACAATGTTATATCTCAACCTTAGATTAGTCTAATCTAGTCATATGGATCAAAAAAAGTCAACATGGCTGATAAGATTTTCAGCATGATTGGATAAAATTGATTTTTGGTCATGTGACATTTATTTTATTATTAAGCATATTAGTGCATAGTTTTCATGAAACTCGTACTCTATGCATTTTTATTTTATTTTGGCATGATGCTAGCATGATCTTATATATATATATTTCCTCATCTAGTTCTCTAAAGAGAAATGTAGTTTAAAGTCCATTTGGAGTAGTTCTAAATCTAAATGCATGAAAATGGCAAGAATTAGGTGAATCGAGGCAAACCTCATTACTGGGGAAGGTTTCCTCATAGTTAACACCCTCCTTTTGGGTGTAACCCTTCACCACAAGGCATGCCTAATACCTTTTGATTGAACTATCCATCTTATGCTTCATTTTTTAAACCCATTTGTTTCCAATGGCTTTGTATCCTAGCTAAAGGTCCACCAGATCCCAAACCTAGTTGGTTGTCATAGATTTTTTTTCTTCGTTCATTGCTTTTATCCACTTGTTACTAACAAGAGATGAGATAGCCCAATGACCTGTTGGAGATTATGCCCTAAATCCCAATGTATTTATCCATATGACATTCCAGTTTGTAATGAATAAAGTTGTTATTCGCTGATTTATTTAATTGAGCATATGTCATATAATCTTTTTACATGCTTATTTATAATTTTCATGCAAATGGTCATTGGATTACATTGATTATAGTATATGGTGTGAGTAATGAGATTATCACACAATATCTTAGACTATAAACCTTGTAGTCTAAAAATCCTTTTATTCGTAGCCGGTAATAGAATTGGGCATTCCATTCGCAAAGACTGTTACGCATAAATCATGATGATCTATATTTATCAAGTGAAGTAGAGACTTCGGTGTAATGTGTAGGTGCATTGAATGGATCATGTGAGTCGTCATTCTTATAAAACACTGTCAATAGAAATAACTTAGCTCACAAAGACTTCTTGTGATAGTGATTCTAAATCCTTAGAGGATTGTGAAATCAGATGTCAAGTGGATGTCATTTTAATGTATGATGGAGGGAGACCTTTACTGCGATCAAAATTCTCTGTGTGTTGGGTGATCTCATGTACCATTGTGAGAACACATTTCTCAATAGGGGATACAAGTCCTTTATTTAAAGGATAATAAATTTTCCCTAGATTTTATGGAATAAATTACTCTCAATCTCTGGTCCGAGCATTTTAGTAAGACTTAGTAAAATACTTATGTACATGGTGAAAAGAGTTTTTACAAGTTCGATAATAATTAATAAAATCAATTACTCAAGGGTAAAGAGATAGAAAATTAAAGTGACAGTATTCTTCACTTTAATTAGAATAAAACTTGAATACTTTCATAAATTAAATTTACTCATTACATCACCTTCATATATATACCAACTTATTGGATAACAAGATAAAGAAAACAAAGATAGAACTATTGACGAAACACAGGAGGATAAAATAAGATAACATAGACGTTTGTCAACAATGAACTTCCTCAAAATAATCACTAGTTCTAGTAGAACTCCCATTGCATAAGAAACTCGAAGCAATAGAACTTTGAGTGCATAAGTAACCCAAAGGAACCAAAAGACTTGCTGCTTGCTGACAGAATTGCTAAAAGGATAAAATTTGTTTATAAATAAAACTTTGCCATGGTGATGATAGTTGACTCTATCAATTTATATATCAATAATAATAATAAAAAAAAGAATAGCACCATAAAAGCAAAAGAAATGTTTTTTAGCTAAAGAAATGTTTTTTAGCTAACTTTGAAAACTCAATAAAGTCCTAGAATGCATCAGAACCATAAATACACAATGTCTAGAAAGCACATGGACCTTAAATCCACAATGCGATAGAAGAGAACTAAAATTCTATTAATAAAGTTATTGTCTAAATGCAAGGATTGAAGAAGTTCTAAATCATAACATATAGACCGGTGTAGATCACCAGAAAAAAGGAAAAAAAAAATCAATATCCCTTTAAATTTCATAATCTATGTTGCCATAAAATCATTCTGAAGTTTCGGTTCAAGAAGGATGCCACATTTGGTTGACCCTCTCTATTGTTTTTTTTTTCCTAGAAAAAATGAGAAAAAAATAAATAGTCATTTATTCTTGAAAAATACAATGAATTGAAATGAATTATCCAAGATTCTTTCTTGTATATGTCAAATATTATGCTTAATCGTCCATCAAGAATCAAGAATCGAGTTAATCATCCATTGCAAGCTCGCTTTTCCAAATAGCTTGAACAAGTTGGCATATATCAGAAACTACATATTGCATTTATTCGCCTAAATGAAGTCAATGCAACTAGCTAGCAAAATATAACTCTAAATGAAGTCATTGTAGCTATCATCATACCCGTATATTAACCTTCATACGGTGGAGGTTGTTTTACCATACCGAAACCCTGTTTCATAGGTGATCCGCAACATATCGGTACACAAAGTATCGTAATATACCGGTACACCAAGTACTGTATCTTATTGGCCATGCCATTATACCTGTATATTAACCCTCGTATAGTAGAGGTTAGTATAACTTATTGGGATCTTGCATAAGCAATCCCTAACATACCAGCACCCCCACCACGAGGGGCATAAACATACCAGCTATGCCGTTATACTGGAACTTCATTACAAAATAACCATAACCCATATCGAAGACCCATGATCATCAAGCCACAAGACGCCGTATCGAACACCCAATTACAGGAACCGAACGCATATCGAAAAACCAGCCACTAAGTAATCCGAATGCATTACTGATTTTCCTCTTGGATAATTGATACTTTACCGGTAACTCATTGGTAACCGTAAATCTCATACTCATACGCACCCATTGTAAGTTCGCACCTCAATACCAACGAACGGCACCCTCATTTGGTAACCGTCAATCTTATTCTCATACCCTTTAACATATACATAACCTTCCATCTCCTTTCATCTATTTCATTGTTAAAGCATGCTTGGTAAATAATACATGATTAAGCTTTAGAAATATAACTATGCAATGAAATACAAATATGGTTCACATCATGTCAGAAAATCATATGTTTCATGCTCTAAGAAAAGTATAGTTTTCATTTGCAATCTTATGCGTAAATATTTACATCTACTTCTATAATAAGTTTACGTGCCTCGAGACAAACGCTAATCACAAACCCAAACCACACTTAGAGACCTACAACACACAATAGAAACCTTAAAATAGGTTTTCAAGACAGTTGGGATGAACCTTAGAGGTTCTGGGATCAATTCGGACTGTCTTGGATCAATCCTGAACAATTAGGGATTAATCTTGAATGCTGGGATAAATCCAAAAGGGTTTGGGATCTATCCTGAAAGGCTGAGACCAATCTTACAGGGTGTAGGATCAATCCTACCCAGCTAGAATTGATCCTGCTCTAGCAGGATCAATCCTACCAGTGCCAGGATCGATCCTAGTGCTTTCCAGTAACACTTTTGAGCCTTTTTGAGCCCCAAACATGCATCCAAACAATCCTGAATGTTCCTAGGGTTCTTACAACACCTAAAAACGTATCGGAATAATTTTAAGATTTCAAAGTTACGCTCTTGATATGAGACTATCAAGAGTTTACTCTGATTTCCCAAACAAACATAAATATTAAAGCATGTGTGTTTGTGTTGGTTTAAAATACTGTTTGAATGGATACAATTGTTACAACGTCAATCAAATACAAAACCTTTGTCTTAAAATCATGAAATAATGAACAACATAAAATGTTGTTTTACTACTTTTAAAAATAATCATTTAAAACATTTATTTTGCTTAACACATTTATTCTTATTAAGGAAACATAATCCAAGCAATTACAAAACATGATAAAACACAATATAATAAGAACTCATAGGATCATGAATTAAGAAAAGAATATTGAAAGNCACCCCATTACAAGGTAACCGTACCCATATCCAAAACCTGCCACTAAGTAATCTGTAATGCATACTGATTCCTCTTTGGGATAATTGTAACTCTTACCAGTACCCTCATTGGGTAACCGTAAATCTCATACTCATACCAGCACCCTCATTGGGTAACCGTCAGTCTCATATCCATACCGGCACCCTCATTTGGTAACCGTCAATCTTATTCTCATACCCTTTAACATATACATAACATTCCATCTCCTTTCATCATACTTCATTGTTAAAGCATGCTTGGTAAATAATACATGATTCAGCTTTAGAAATATAACTATGCAATGAAGTACAAATATGGCTCATATCATGTCAGAAAATCATCTGTTTCATGCTCTAAGAAAAGTATAGTTTTCATTTGCAATCTCATGCGTAAATATTTACATCTACTTCTATAATAAGTTTACTTGCCTCGAGCGTTTAGATCTAATCTTCGAGAGACTGAAATATCTAACTCCCTGAGCTGCAAACCAATATATAATCAGGCAAACGCTAATCACAAATCCAAACCACACTTAGAGACCTACAACACACAATAGAAACCCTAAAACAGGTTTCCAAGACAGTTGGGATGAACCTTAGAGGTTCTGGGATCAATTCGGACTGTCCTGGATCAATCCTGAACGATCAGGGATCAATCTTGAATGCTGGGATAAATCCTAAATGGTTTGGGATCTATCCTAAAAGGTTGGGACCGATCTTACAGGGTGTAGGATCGTTCTTACCAGTGCCAGGATCGATCCTAGTGCTTTCTAGTACCACTTTCGAGCCTTTTTGAGCCCCAAACATGCATCCAAATAATTCAGAATGTTCCTAGGGTTCTTACAACACCTGAAAACGTATCGGAATAATTTTAGGATTTCAAAGTTACGCTCATATCATCAAGAGTTTACTTTGATTTCCCAAACAAACCTAAATATTAAAGCGTGTGTGTTTGTGTTGGTTTAAAACACTGTTTGAATGGATACAATTGTTACAATGTCAACCAAATACAAAACTTGTCTTAAAATCATGAAATAATGAACAACATAAAATATTGTTTTACTACTTTTGAAAATAATCATTTAAAACACATATTTTGCTTAACACATTTATTCTTATTAAGAAAACATAATCCAAGCAATTATAAAACTTGATAAAACACAATATAATAAGAACACATAGGATCATGAATTAAGAAAAGAATATTGAAAGCAATAGAGTGGTTAAACAATTATCTGACGAAAAGGGTTCAACCATGGCTTAGGAATTGACAAAGAACGTCAATTTCAGGCTTCTTCCACGTTCTACCTCCGCTCTAGAGCTTTGGACACAAGGGATTTCATACAAATGGGTTTTAAGAAGGTTAAGGATGAATAAATATGGTTTAGGGTTGATTTTCTAAGGTTTTGGATTTTCAAAGTATGGTTTCTAACGAGTTAAGATCGATCTTGAAATGAGAGGATCGATCTTGATTGGTGATGAGGTGGTAGGATCGATCCTCCCCCTCCCCCCTTTTTTTTTTAGAAATGATCAAAACTTTAAACAAAACATCTTTGCTTCAGAAACCATTTGTATTTTAAAAGAATTTATATTTAAAAAATGAATTTAACTTTTCGGGGTATTACATCAACGCATGATAATATGTCTTCCATTTATACTTTATTCATTAAGTCGTGAACTTACTCTTTTTTTTTTTTTTTTCCACGTAAAAAAATCTTTTTTTTTACATTTGGCCAACCATTAAACGATTAAACTTAGGATATCGAAGGCTTGGGAGGATTTGGCCAAGATGGCCTTTGAGTAGTTAGACCCGATTTGAATTATATCATGTGACATGATGATGATCATCCTCTTGATGATTCGATATTAGGCTTATTGTGGGATTATTACTAAGTGTTTTGTGATTCTGTTTTTACCCAAGCTTAAGGATATAGTCCTACTTGATAACTTTATGGTTTTGGTGACTTTTTTATGTAATGTTTTTGGGAGACTGTTTTGGAGACTGGTGTATTGACTAAGGTACTTGGTGATTAATTTTATATTATTAAGTTATGCTTGAAGTTTAGTATATAACTTTGGTTATTGTTATATTGTGATCAATTTGTATGGCTATCTTGTGTTTGTAAGAGATGATTATTTTTGCTAATTAGCCCTCTGTTAAGAGGTTTGAATCATCCCGAGCTTATTTACTTGGTAAATAGGATTGGAGAGATGCACTGAGTTAATTGCTAGTTAATAAATTTTGATGGCACTACAAATTTTGCCACAGACATCAAATATCCCATGAAGACATCAATATAACACAAAGACACCCAACAAGCCTTCGAGCTGTTTTGTTTCTTTGTTGCAGATATAACTCTTCCTCTTCAACCCTAACTTGTAACACCACCAAAATTAAATAATTATATTTACTTAACTTGGAGTGTTACTTGTAATGTTTTCAAACCAAGTAACTAGTAACTAGCTGAATTCATTATGCTTTACTGATTATCAGAGTATACTATAGCGGAAAGCGGATTTAAATGATCTAAGATAACTAACATATAATTTTTTTAGAGCATTACGCATCATTAATAATAGACTCAGAGCTTCCAAATGAACATTACTAAACATTACGAGATAACTACTAACCAATCAAACCTAACAATGCAAGCCATTCGTTTGGCATCGTCATCCTAGCGAATTTCTTATCCCATAATCTACTTGCTAGATTGTAAAACACCAAGATATTTCACAGGTGAAAGAAAAAAACTGCATAAGTTCATGACTTAATAAGTAAATTATTAAGAAACCGGTTTATGCAATGAACCTTAGGTGACAATTTATAATCCTTGAATATTAAATGTGAGTTTTCACAAATGTGTTGTTTCCGTTATTATACCATTAAAAATATGGTTTGCATCAAAAAGTGAGGTGCCATAATTCTGATAAAAATCATTGTTATTTTAATGCAGAGAGATTATGCAATATTATTATACATAATCGTTTAATTATAGCTTTCCTACATATGGTCTATCCAAGCCCTAAACCCCTTCTTGGTAGGGTTGGCACTGTCTCGAGTGACCCGTAAGTAATGACCCGGTTCATAATTACACGTGTTTTTTTTTTTGAATAATCGTGAACCACTAATCGTCACAAGGTAATAAAAATACCTCTGTCATACATATATCTCATAACATATTACGAGAATACATCTATTACATTAGAGTTACATAACACATATAATATAAACTTAGCGGAAGCATATACAATCAGAGTATGTAAAAAGAATGGCTATACAAAATGCGTCACATGCGACACAAGCCAAAATACATCAATATAGTATGATCAACATTATAATGTACAAAAGAATAAACTAAAACAACTAGTCTATACAAAAGATGGAGCATGCTACGATATCAGTTGTAATAACCCAAGTAGTAGGCCACGGGATTATCATTGACACCATTAGAACCTGCATCAATAGAATGTATGCAATTATAGAGATTATCCATGATAACATACGTGGATAAAAGTGAGTCAACAATTCTTAGTAAATAAAAATTCATTGACTTTTCGCAATGAACTAAATAGTCATTTTACAAGGGTTTACAATAACACCTACAAGAACTTTGCATTTAACTTTAAAAACAATATGCAGCTAATGAAGTAAACACTGTAATCATAAAATCATTCGAAACATAATATTTATCTAAGTACGTATAAACATATTCCAATCTCCCACTTGTAATCATCTATAACATAAGTATACCATATAACTTAGCTATACACGTTTACAAGCATTCCATCCCCTTTTGGCGAAACACAGGCATACAAGCAACTCTAAGCAACAAAACATAAAATTTCATATGCATCTAGCCGTAAGAATATACATATGTTTTATTCCATTCAAACTAATATGCATACTAATACATCTAGAAATAAAGTTCAATAAAGCATCATATGCAACTAGCTGTAACTACATATGTTATGTTCCATACAAACTCATATGCATACATGATACATTTCCTATAATAAACCCATATTAAATCATCTCATAAACATCACATAATTTTCATTTTTCCATATAAAACTATCCATCCTTACATGCCTTTTGTACTCATCATACATACAGTCATTTGCTCATGTTAATTCAAGTCCTAATACATATGGTTTCTAACCCCCATATCAAGGTCCATATACATACGGTTTCTAACTCCGTTGTGACGCACCATTCTACAGCAATAGGAATCGTAAGCAAAAACCTCCAATTTTCACATGATTGTATACATTCAGAGATATAAATCTCACAACGCAATATATATACTAAATTTATGCTTTTAGATGCCCTAAGAAAACCTCACATAACTACAGATGAGTTGATCAAATTACCCATATCATTAAAAGAATGTAATATAAGTTTGTTACACAGATGCAAACTAGATGCATCGAATATAAACAAGTGTCCTTAGCGCGCACATAAATACCAAGTATCATATAAATGGTGGGAATAAACATGCAAATAAAGAATTAAAGCAGCGAAAATAAATCTATTCCCTACTACAGATTTACTCCTATGAAAGAACATGCGAAGAACAAAGCTACTAATATTAAAATAAACAAGAACAGAAAATTACTTACTTGCTAACTAGGACCATGCCTTGGCTATATAAGCAATGAATCCTCTCATCGACGAACGCTTCAAGAACAACTCAGATCATTAACCAAATGTACTAAGAAATAAACCAAGAGTGGTGGCTCTTTCTAGCCTCAAATTTTAAGGGGAAATTCACAGAAGCCCCCTGAAAAACTTCCATGCGATTTGAAGACCCCCCTCAATCTTTTGACTTCTTTCAGTTTCACCCCTCGAACTTCAATTTCTATCAGAAGACCCTCTTCCGTTTGTTTTCACGTGAAAATTTTTGAAATCCAAAAATACCCCTGTATTTCAAGCAAACAAAATTATAAAAAAAAATCTAAACCTAAAATGAGGTTATTTTGGAAATTTCAAAAAAGTTTCACGGTGAAAAAACAGACGGTAATGGGGGCTTCTGATAGAAATTGAAGTTCGAGGGCGAAAACTGAGAGAAGTCAAGATTGAGGGTGGTTTCTTTCAAATCGCGTGGAAGTTCAGGGGGCTTCTGTGAAGTTTCCCCAAATTTTAATCTTAGCTCTCAGAATTAATTTTCAAGGAGGCTTTACAATCTTTAGAAAGGCTAAAAGAATTGTTGTTAGAGTTTCTTTTGGACTGAAGATACAAGGGTTTTTTTCTTTATTTATATCTTTGAAAGAGTAGCAGAGAAACTGAAAAAGCAATGTGGGACTACCAAGGGAGAGGTGGACGGCTAGGGTTTGCAAACCCTAGCCTCCCACCTCCTTAGGGGATGACGCAAAAGGCCAGGATTAATTCCATGGCCTTTGCGTCACTTTTCAGTATGGCTTGGGTAAACCCAAGCCTGGCTTCCCCTTTATTTATTTATCTGACAATTTTTTTCTTGGGCCTATATTTTATTTATTAAAAAAAACTTATTAAATTAATTAAGCCTATGTTTAAATAAAATTAAAATAACATGTCCAAGAAATTAAAAAAAAAAAGTCTCTCCATGGTTTAATTTACAATAGTCTGTGAGGACCTAAAGAGAAATATTTTGGCTTCAATAGTATCCGACTACCCAAGTCACTATTAATTCAATTAATATACTACATAATTGTAACTGCCTCCGGAGAATATCTTTGATTAAATCAACCAAAGCTTTCTTTGAACATTTATCACAGTTTGATTCCTCCATAAAGTCCTCCGTAGACGAATAATGACTGATCACTATCACATTATATCCTTTACCCTTAATTCTTGTGTACCGAATTTATTATCTCTATATATTTCTCTTCTGTGAGTTATCCTCCCACTAGGTAATATATTTTTTAGTTAACCTTAATAAGAATCTTTGGATCAAGACTTGAGAATAACACTAAATTAAATTCCTATTCAAGAGGAAACTCTTATCCTCTTTAAGAAATGATTTGATTTCCTATTGAGTAAACTCTACTCACGATGCTACATGTGATCACACAAATACAAAGATAATGTTGACCCACATTTAAAGGCCTCACTACAAGTATCAAAGCAAAGACACTTGACATCTGAGTTCAATTCCCTCAAGATTTTAGAATCATAATATAAATAGTTATGGAGAGTTATCTTTTCCTAGGAGACAGTATTTTAATGGAAATATATACTCCCGATCCGTCAGTGTATCCACACCTATAGACCTACACAATCAATCCGAAATGATTCTTTTGCCTGATTAAGATAAATCCACAATTTAGTTAACAGTCTTACTCAATGAAATCCCAGTTCCATCATGACTGTGACAAATGATTTCAAAATGCAATGCTTATGGCCTTAGACCTTGTGCTGACAAAAAACCTTACCCACACCCATAGACCAATTTCATTGCATTCCTTAGGATCTTTTGTATGAAGACAATCAAAAAGATCATACAAAAGATTATATGCTTATGCTGCATATATATTATATATATCAATAAATTATTATTTATTACAACT
>FXXK01000646.1:0-30553 GCA_900184695.1 Betula pendula
CCCTCTTTTTTTTTTTTTGTTTTGTAAAATGCCCCCTTTAAGAAAGAAAAAAAAAGGCGGGGGTGAGATTTTGGGCATTTTGTTTGCATGACTAAGGACACATTTGATATGCGGAATAGCTATTTCAAGAAATAGTCTTTATTAACAATAAAATTCATTTGCCTTAAAATAGTCATTTCAATAGTCATAAGAGGATGATTATTCTCTCAATTAAAAGAATAGTTGTTCTCTCATAACCATAAAAATGGTTATTACAAGATTTAATTCACTCAACTCTTTTTATTTTTAATAAAAATTATTCTTTAAAATAGTCGTTCAACGTCCCAAAAATAACTTAAAAGAGATAAAGCATAACAGAATTATCTCATCAGTACTTTGTTATCTTTATCGTTATCGATCAGATGCTATAACGTTGCTGCTCACTCTTGATTGGACTTTCAAACATTGCATCAAAGCTTCATGTTTAAGCATCCTACGTACCCAGTGCCCGATAAAAATCTCATATCTCATTTGCAAAAGGAATATTGTGAGTGCTACTGCCTACGTACTAGTCTACTGATCATGATTCCCGTCGGAAATTTTGAATGCTGATCATGACATCTTCTCAAATTTCTCCTATTCGGGCACACCCTTGAGTCTTGCAGTTGTATATTTGCATCCAAACTGAGGGACAAAAAATTCCCTATTCTCATGCTCATAAATAAGTAATTTTCCCCCATTTTAACATTGAATTTGAATGTTAAATTGACCCATGGGAGGGAGGGGTAGATTACCTCGCTATAAATAGTATAAACTTTTTTTTTTCTACACAGTCATGTTATAAACTAGTTGACAAAAAGAATTTGACTCGCAAAATATATATATATATATATAAAGAGGAAGAAAAGAATGTGCTATTGTCAAATGTCAATGCAGAAAGTTCATTTTTGAAGGAGGTGTCCTATGAATAGGACGATAAATATGTTTAATTAGTCATGAACAATTTTTAGTCTCCAACTTAAATAAGTGTAAAGAATCAAGAATAGTCCTTTCAAAAAAAAAAAAAGAATCAAGAATGGTGTTCAGTATACAATGGGCCGTGCTAACTAGCTAACTTTCTTTAACCTCCATTTCTGGCCGCAAATCTACTTAATAGGCTTTTAGCCCGATACTTCCATGTTTCCTGGGTCGGTCCAAAATTGTAATCGATCCAAAACCCCACGCGCGCTTGAAACCCATAACCTGAAAAGCACACAATCAAGAGAAGAAAACGAAAAACACCCAAATCGCAAAGAAAATTGGGAGCTATATATTCCATTGAAGAGCTAAGCTTGGAAAAAAGTTCGGTCGAAGCAGGCTCCTCTCGTTTCCATGGTGGCGCAGCATTAACAATTGCAGTACTCAGCTAATAAAAAATAAAAAATAAAAAATGGTACTGTCTGACGATTGCTGTTCTGCAAACGTACGTTTGCTTTAATTTCACATGTTTTATAACATTTTTTACTTCTCATGTATGGTTAAAATTCACATCTTCTGTAAGGTTTGTTGTACAAGTTTTGAAACATTGGGTGTACTATAAATTGGGACCATTATTGGGTTTAATGAAAACAGTTTTGATATCACGTTGAATCGAAACATTTTCTTCACTTCTTTCCTGTGCATTGCTTAGGAAACAAAAACACATATATACATATATATTGTAAGAGGGTAGGTTTGCCTCACACCTACTTGAGCGACAGGATGGTTCCACAGTAACACTTCCATAGGATAAGTGCTAAACCCAATCTTGTCCCGTAACTTATTAATAGTTAATTTCATAGCTTAGGGTGGCTCGAAGCGACAATTATTATGAAGAGTAATATTTTATGTTAAACTCTATTGTACAATTTTCATTTAACTCTTTCATATTTATTTAATAAATAAATAAATAAATGTAAAAGAGTTGAATAAAAGTTTGACAATAGAGTTGGACATTAAACATTACTCTATTATAAAACAAAAACGATAGCCCACCCTAATGATAAAGAAATGCTACTCAAAATTTTAAAGTAGAGTCCTTGCAGTGTTTACCAAAAATGCCTTAAAGTAGAGTCCTTGCAGTCTTATACACAACATACACATGTTAACAATAGAACTAATATTCTTATTTAGCCTTCATACGGAGAAACCCTAGCCGCTCCCGATGTTTTGGGCGGAGGAGGGAAATCGCTCCCTCCTCCACCCCCCCCCCTTTCTCCTCTCCCCTTCTCTTCTTGCCTCTTCGTAGGCAGCAACCGCTTTTTTGGTGGTCTTTCCTCCTCTTTTGAAGCTTTTCCTCCTCTTTGGAGGCTTATCTCTCCACAATCAACTTTATCGACTCCTCTTCCACCACGTGGTGGCCGGTCTCCACCTCCTCTTGCTGCTCACAACCCGGATCTACTTCTTTCGAGTTTTTAAATCTGGTTTTTTCAAAACTAGATCTGTAAACTTTGAAGAATTCCACCACCTCACGCCGGCACCTCCCTCCGTCCCGTCTTCAGTCGGTAGATCTGCTTTGTGGATTTATTTTTTTGCATTTATTTTTCTGTTTTCTTTAATTTTCTTGTATTTTGTCTGTCGTCCTGGGTCTTGGATCAAGGACTTGTGTGTCTCTTGCCCTTTAGGGTCGAGGAGTGTAGGTCGGGTGTGGGAAAATTACTCTCACGGCCAGTAATAACGGAGTACGTTTCGGGCTAATCATGTCCCGATCTAACTTTAGATCTAGTCTGCTGAGCAGATCTGCTCCTTTTCTGGAGTTGTTCTTGGGTTAGCGGTGGTTATAATCATAGACAGTTCTTTAATTGTTAGATGCTTTTGTCCAGTCTATGGCTGTGTAATTTCATAGCGTTTGTGCTATGTTTAATCTGCGTTTGATGCTTCTATTGTAAGAGCTTTATGCTCTTGATTTATTATTAATGAAAGTTGGCAGATTCTCACTCAAAAAAAAAAAATGCCTGACACCCCTATAGTGGCCACTGTGAATTTTTAACATTCTTGCAGTAACTACCATAAATTTCTGTCGATCATGCAATAATTAATAAAACTTTTGATTTAAATCTACAATAATTGATTCTCTTATTTTTTTCCTAGAGAACAACACACTTCACTTTTTTTATTTTTCAAAAACTCTTTTCAAAATTTTACATATACAAATGTGGTCAACCAAATCAATTATCAATTTTTACTTTTTTTCAAACACAAAATTCCAAGCACTTTCCAAAACTTTACCAAACCACCAACTTTGCTGCTCTCAAAAAAAAGAAAAAGAAAAATAAAAAAGGGGTCAAAACAAGGCTTTGTTAAGGCATCCCGTTTGACAAAAAAACCTCCTGCATATCCCTCTTGCAAATTTTAACCATTATACTTTTGATAATATGTGCAAATACTAGAGTTAAACACACAAAAAAAAAAGAGAACAAAATATTTATTTTTACTAATTATATCACGGTTCAAATTATACTATAATAGCAAAAGTTATAATATTAAGTACAACACTTTGTATTTAGACATTTCTATTGTAAAAACATTATATAAAATTGTTTCAATTAATTTCTTAAACTTAGCCTACCCCACTCAATGACACAAAACCCACACCCCGCTGTAACATTAAAGAGTAGTTACTACGCGTGGGCCAAAACCACCACGTGGTCAACACAACACGCCCGAATCCCGATCCACCAATCCCCCAAAAGTCATTTACAGCATCAAAAAAAGTTACTTTTCTTACTCGTTCATATAATTCTCATCTAACTTATGTGTAAAAAATTTTTTATTATTTTTTAATTTTTGAAAAATATAAAAAGAGTTAAATAGAGTTAAATACTTGAGTTAGACAAAATTTTTATTTATTTTATTATTATTAATTTTTAAAAAAAACATAAAAAAAGTTAAATAGAATTGAATACTTGAATTAGAGACCAATTATTTCCATTAGAACATTGTAGTGTGGCATCCTCGTTATTTCTTCCCAATCCGCGTGGCATTTTTAGCTGTCCTCGAACTCCCTCGGTCCTATCGACTAAGCCAGAGTTTCCAGTACCTTTAAAAACACAGAAATCTAAGTGAAACACACCCGAAGACACAAAACACCAACTGGTTTTGGAAGCGAGAGAGAGAGAGAGAGAGATGTTGAAGGTCTCATGCAATGTGGGCATGGACCAAATAGCCCTAGCCCAATGCGGCTTCCTGGGCCGGCCCATGCCCTTGCCCTTGACCGCATTCAGTTCCCGGAGAAACGCCGCCGTTTCGGGCCGTCCGCTGAGTAAAGCTCCGGTCCTGGCCGTCGTGTCGGACCGGGGCGGGTTGGGGCGGGCGATCGTGTCCGATTCGGGGAGCCTGGCGGACCGGTTGAGGCTGGGGAGCTTGATGGAGGACGGGTTGTCGTATAAGGAGAGGTTCGTAGTGAGGTGCTACGAGGTCGGGATCAACAAGACCGCTACAGTTGAAACCATTGCCAATCTCTTGCAGGTTGAAAACAAAACGAGAAACTTCATATTTTGATTGAACTTGGCTTGATTTAATTTGAACTCTTTGGTAGTTTTATGGGGCATTTTTGGGTCTTTGGCATCTGGGTTTGTTGGTGATGTTCTCTGTCGCATGCATTTGCAAGTGTTTGTTTTTGAATTTCGAGGTCGTAGTTGAACTTTTGTTGAGATTGTTTCAACTGGGTATTATTGGTTTTGCTCTTTTCTTTTAAATGTAAGAGATAGCAAATCTTGGATTCTCAGCAATTGGGATATGTTATAGATGTCCATATCTGTCTCTGTCCATTTATTTTTCATGGGAAAGTTATGTGGGTGTCAATTCTATTGATTTTTGTCTAATTTCTGACTTTTAGCCGCCGGGTATGTTGCATGGCTCTGTTTTTGACTTGCTTAGACCGGTCACTCTGCTCCAAAACTATCGATGTTCGAACATTTTCATCTGCTTTCTATTACTCCGTCAAGTCGTTTGTTGGGCTGTAGACTCTGCATTCATTTTATTTGCTGCCATACTGGAATTTGAATTCTTTTTTATTTGCTCTTATTTGGGTTCTATATAAACTGTGGTATGCTACAATGAGCGTGTAAATTCTCAACTACTATCCGCTAGGGAACTGCTGATAAATTTAACTTCCAAAGATTAGTATTTGAAGTTTAGGTTCTATTCTCTTTGAAGCTACCCATCTAGTAAAATTTTGGTTTCCCTTTAAGATTTTTTTTTTTTTTTTTTTTTTTTAAGAAAATCATTTTGCAATTTGTCATTCATCTTATTGCACGGGGGTAGATTCCTTCTATCTTAAATTACACTTATCAAATCGAATGATTGGCTTTTCTCAAAGAATTTCAATATAATTATTTCCTTGGAAATTTGTAATGTAGGAGGTTGGATGTAACCATGCTCAGAGTCTAGGATTTTCAACAGATGGTTTTGCAACGACCCCCACTATGAGGAAATTGCATCTCATATGGGTGACTGCTCGCATGCACATTGAAATCTACAAATACCCAGCTTGGTATTTTTTTTGTTCATATTACAATTTTGGTTTCGAATTCTTACATGATGAGTTTTATTTTGATACACATGGGTGTGTGGGACAGGAGTGACGTAGTTGAAATTGAAACGTGGTGCCAAGGGGATGGAAGAATTGGAACCAGACGTGATTGGATAATTAAGGACTGTGCTACTGGTCAAGTAATTGGAAGAGCGACAAGGTGAATATTAAGCCACTCTTTCTTTTCTTTTTTCTTTGCTTTGCAAGCAAGAATTGTAAGTTTAAATAAACAGAGTGACGATATATAACACATCTTTCTCATACTTCTAAATGGGGCAAATGTATACATGCATCACTAATTTAACCAGATTTCACCCGTACTTCCATTATCTGACATTCAAGTTCTAGTGTCACTTCTTTGAGGATTATTGGATGTACTTCTGGATGGTTTTGGGGAAACACACTCTTTTTCCATTGCAGTGTTATCTACTCTTGAAAGCATCTTGGATATAAATCTCGTATTTTCTGTAGCTGAAAGTTTTAGTCAAACTATTATTAAGTGTAGCTTGTTTTCTTTGGGGGAGCATGTGTGCAAATAGAAAGTTGTGAAACTTCTCTGCTTGTCCATGTGGTTTCTATTGCAATGAAAAAAAAAGGGTCAGATGTATTTATCTTTATTGTGTATGGTAAGAATCATACATCATAGCTTATGTCAGATTGCTGCAAGATGTAGTTGTTTATGCTTTGATATGTGCAGAGACCAGTTAAGAGTACCCAATGCAATACCATGTACATTGACAAAATGTAGCACCTGTGAAGTAGAGCTTAATAGTTAAAATGGTATTATGTTGGTGCCTTGCTGCATTGGACCTGGTTATGTAACAGAACATCCCCTTTTCAGTGAGGGATTCTATACCCTTCTGACCTTGTCAAGAATAATCCTGCAAATTTTATCTGTCAAAAATGGGTTCTAATATATTGTCCAGAGCAAAGAATGATAAGGGTATAAAATTACTGAAATTTCCAAAAGCAAATTGAGATGCCTTTGAAGGAGCAGAAGGAAGAATGCACTTAATACTTAATAATTTCCTTGATGTTTTTTTTTTTTTTTTTTTTTTTCTATTCAATAATTTCCTTGATCTTAATGTTACACTATGATGTTACCATGTTAATTTATTATATCGATTTGAAATTATCCAGTAATAATGTGATGTATATAACATTATTCTCTGCCTAAAATTGCCATGATAGAACATATATTATGGGATGTGTCATCATGGATTTATGTGTATTTTGTTGAACTACAACAATTCTGAGATTTTTGAGAAGTGTTTTGGGTTTTGGGAGGAGTTTTGGTAAAAGTGAAAATTGAGAATTATTTTGGTGGGGCCTACATTTGAAAAAGTATTGTCTTTGAGGTTCACAAAAGAAAATTTGTTTGGTTAAGAAGTGTTTTTGAAAAGCAAAAAACTTATTATTATTATTTTTTTTTTAAATTGAGTTTGCTGGAGCTAGCCCCCACGGGTGGCGGTTGGCACCCATGTGAAGGCTGCCAGACAAATTCAGCGGCCACCACGGGGCCACTTGACGTGATGGCCACAACCATCACAATGGCTGCCAAACATAAATAGCCTGTCATGTAGATTGGTGGATGCCGATCTGCAAGACATAAATAGGCCACCACGTAGATCTGTGGCTGCCAAACAGATCAGCAGCCACTGTGCTGGCCACCAAACAGATCGACAGCCACCGTGCTGGCCACCACATTGGTAGTCACCATGCAGATCTAGCGGCCACCATGGAGCCATCATGCAGATTTGACGGCGGCCACTGCAGGGCTGCTAAACCAATCGGTGGCCACTTGGCAGCCTCCATCTGTAGAAGCCAGCCTCCACTTTTTTAATCTTTGATAAATAACATGATCAGCCTTTGCCCCTGAAGAATGATTATGTATTTTTAAAAAAATTCCTATATAAAGGTGTGGGAACCTTTTTAGAAACTGTTTGGTGTTTTTCTTTTTAAGAGTGTTTTGTGTATTATGTTTTGTTTTTTGAGATGTGTTCTGGTATTTGTTTTGAAAAGTGTGTTAATGGTGAGTGTCATATTTGAAAATCTGTTTTGTTAACTTTTGTCTGGAAAGTGTATTGCAAATTTTGAAAATTGTTTAGTGTTTTGCAAACTTTGTCACATATTCTACTTTGACATTAAAATTCTACTACAACAACTTTTCAAATCCTTACTATAGTAGCATCTACCCAAATCAGAAAATAAATGAAGCTACTTAGATAGGTCAAGAGTTATCCTGTTGGAACAAAATTAGTAGTTAAACCTGATGGTTCTCTTGGCCATTGACACATGCTAGTCTGGCTGTGTGCTAGAATGTGCTTGCTTCAATTATCCATCTTGATCTTTTCCTTCTTATTGGTTTTTTTTTTAAAAAAAAAAATTCTTTTCAGTAATTAATCAATCTCATAAAAATTTGAAGATCTTTTTTGTGGAAGCTGTCAAACATCTGTTGTCAGATGAACTCAACAACATGACTTCTTAGCAATGCTTGACATTATGTTTAACTTTGTCTATCTGATTTGAGACGTATTCTCGAAGTTTAACGTGTGAACCTTATGTTTCAGCAAGTGGGTCATGATGAACCAAGACACCAGACGACTTCAGAAAGTTAGTGACGATGTCCGGGAAGAGTATTTAGTTTATTGTCCACGCGAACCCAGGTAGAGATTTTTGTTTGCTCTAGGCCTAAGATATCAGATTTTCTCATTAATAGTTGTATATGGTTTATAAAATGTAATGCATATGGAATATTGGCTGTGTCATAATTGACATTTGCAAGATGACATGGTTTTTCTTGGCATAATTTATTGTCTGGTTGTTGAAACGCTTTTGCTCACCGCTTTGTCATATGTATGACTGGACTGGGCAGCTTAAAGTAGCTTAAGACATTAAATTTCCAGATATTATTCATCAATATTTTGAATTGGAAGGAACTAATTTGTTTACTGAGCTGTGGAGAAATAGATAGTTTCACGATACATAGGTTTGAGGTGCTTACTTTTCTGTATTTTGTCTGAGATACCAAATTTCACCATCCTATAATTTCTGTACAAAGAAATGAGAGAGCATTTTGAAAATTTAGAGAAGCAGTTGGAAATGCATTAGATTAGATACATAACACAAGATTATGAGATTTTTTTTTTGGCTAAGTAATCGTTAGGAGAGGAGGGTGAATGAGGTCCATTAGTAAACTCAAAGCTTCCCCCCAAAAGGAGTACCCTAAGTATGAGAAATAGTTAGTTGTCATGATAGGCCGACTAAATCATTAATGAAGTTACTGAAGAGTTGTAGATTCGAACATGTCAGAAGATACTAGTGTACAGCTGGAGGAACTATGTTTTTGTAAATTCAAACTTGTCTCTACAATGACAAAACATTTAATCATGGAAAAGGACATTGCTTCAGAAAAGGCTCAAGAGTTACGCATTACACCTCCTACCTCAAGGAAAAAACATGTATTCTCTGTCAACATTCTTCAAAGATTGTGCTAGATATTGATACATTACACGATATGATTGGAAAAATTCCAATGGATATAACTTTGGTGTATACAGCATTTGTTGCTCAAGTCAATAAATTCTGCTTAACTCTAAAGCTCTAAATTTCATCCTATCTTATTCACATTATGGACTTTGAGTGGCATATTTTTCATTTTATTTAATTGGTCTTCTTTGGCTTTTGTAGATTGGCAATTCCAGAGGAGGACAGTAGTAGCCTGAGAAAAATACCAAAACTGGAAGATCCTGCTCATTCTTCGAAACTGGGACTTGTGGTAAGATCATTTGGTTCATCTAAATTCTTTGCACAGTTTTCCAAGTTCTCAGTATGCTTTTGGTTTTCTGCAGCCCAGAAGAGCCGATCTGGACATGAACCAGCATGTTAATAATGTCACCTACATCGGATGGGTTCTGGAGGTTGGTAGAAGTCACCTTTTATATATATTTGGGAACTCTTGTTATACAGATGCGATGCTTTTATTTTTCTTTTCATATTCTATTTTTTAATCCAAAGTAATCCTCATATAATGGAGCAACTGTCAAAAGCACCTCAGCACCCATAACTTGTATGCTTTGAATCAGGAGTATGGTCATATGGCAGTCCCCAAGTAGGAAGGTCAAAAATCATCACCCTTTTTTTCTGTATAGGCATTCAAGCTTTGAATTTGCTTATGTGGAGCGTTCCCATCAGGGAGGCTCTTTCACTTTATGGCAATTATTCTTGTCTAATGGAAACAGAAAACAAGAAAATCAGTAATTCTTTGCTGATTTGTTAAAGTAAAATAAGAAACAGGAAAACAAGCATTAAAAGAAAAGATATAATAATAAATATATAAGGGGAAACTATCGATGTAACAAACTCTAGATAGTTTTATTTATCACAAAAAAAAACTTTATATAGGGTGTGTGTGCTAAACAGGGCACCTTATATGAATAAAATGAAATTATTCGCATCCTAAAAATTTATTGCTGAAATCCACTAGCTAGTAGCTACCCAGTTTATTACAAGGAAATGGGTACCTGGTGCAGTGCATGCTGCCTTTTTAAACAGAATTTCAAATGGTGGTGTCTGGACTCCAATCCCTACGCTTCCATTTATTTCTTTTTAATCTTGAAAATCAATATGAATGTTATGATTAATCATGTGATTGAAAATTGTCTTTTTTCAACATTGAAAGATTTAAATTAAATAGCATTTAGGGGGATCTTCACAGCCTTCTCCACCCACCAAAAAAATTCATTATGGAGCTTCATTCTTAACTGACTCTTCTGGGTTTTGGAGCCCTTCTTGTTTTTTTTTCTTTTTTTTTCCCCCTAAACTATAAGTCCCTAAACTGTAAAGTTTCATTCTTATAATGACTCTTGTTTGTGTTGTTGCTGATACTTCCTGTCGATCTTGTAAAGCTGATAGATTAATATATTCTCTCTTCGACAGAGCATTCCTCAAGAAATCATTGACAGCCATGAACTGCAAACTATTACCTTAGATTACAGGCGGGAGTGCCAACATAATGATATTGTCGATTCACTTACAAGTGTGGAACCAGTTGGGGATGCTGAAGCAGTTTCTAAGCTTCAAGGAACTAATGGGTCTGCCGCTCGCATGGAAAACAAAGAAGATTTACCAAAGTTTATACATTTATTGAGATTGTCAGGTGATGGGCTTGAAATAAATCGAGGACGCACCGAGTGGAGAAAGAAAAGTGCCAGATGATATAATTTAGTCGGCTCTATCTTTTCTTGCTGTATCCAGTTTTCGTATTGTTATTTCTTCTCGTATCTTTTCCCTTTTTAGCTCCAAAGTTGTGTCATTTTCAGGAGCTATGTATAAACTATGAACTCTCTCATAATCTCATTGCATCATGCATACAGATTACCATGGGAGACTCCAAATTTTCGGTTAGATTGAAAGAGAGGAAGATGTACTTGATGGATTTTCGTACACCTTCCTAACTTCACGAGTCAATTTTTGTACCTTTTTTTTTTTTTTTTTTTTTTCATGTGTTACGTATATTTAAAAATGTTGGTAACCTACACTCCATTGTCGAATTATTGCCTTGTTTTCGAGTAAAATGCTGAGTATTACAGCTTTTACAACATTCTCTCTACAAAGTTGACGAATGAACCACTAATTAACTAATTTGGTAAGTAATTTTATTTTTTGTTTAATTATTTAATCAATTATTGATAGTTTGGATGGAAATTGTAGAACTCTAACAGCAACCGGTTTTCATTCATTTGAAATGGAGAGATCTTTTTTGCCATACAGATGGCTTATGGTTGCCTTGTCCCAAAGTTCAAGCCGCTTGTTATGGGTTTTAGGTTTTTTTGTTTCTCGGGTTTTATTTTATTCCTTGGGCCTTAGTATGCATTCTGACTCCTAGTCCGAAAAGATTTTGGGCTTTAGTATATTTTATTTTGTCCGATAGACTGAATGAAAAGAAACCCTATTCTTTGCGGATGCAAATACAGATAGCTTTTATTAGGAACAAAAATTTTCTTTAAAGAGAAATTATTATTTTCATTCTAAAAATAATGTAATTCTAAAAACATGTGATTTCTGCATATATTTTTTAAAAATACATGTCAATTTAATAGATTAGACTTGAAATATTTTTTCTAGTTTGACGGAATTTTTTTTTTTTTCTATTCAAATAAGGAAACCGGGAAAAGGGAAAACAGTTTGACGGAAATTGTGAGTTGGTTGGAAGAATTCTAAGGTTGCCATGAAATTGTGAGCAACCTTGTATCTTCATCTGCTCAACTTTTCCTCTAATGGTCGAAATTTTTCGCTTACAAGCAATCGGAAAATTCCATTTTAAAAGCAAATTATATATAAATGTCATTTTCATCCATTAATTAATCCAAGGGGTCATGAAGCCACCAAAAAAATTACTAATTTCATCTATTGCCATCAGACAACATTATCACAAGAACAATAAAAGAAATCATGGCCCATGCAAAATTAAACACTATAATTTCAATGGATCATCATCATATTCAAGTTGTTAATTAGGTTTATTGAACACGCCTAGTTTTTTTTTAATTAAAAAAATATATATTATAAGCTTAACATGGACTCTGTACTAACTCAAGATCGGTCTAGATAACATGCACGTTTATTCATAAGCTTGAATATGGCTGGATTAGTTGAGCCCTGATGAAGCCTGAGTTGAGCTTGACCTAGGCAAGAACAACCAAGCCATCTTGAACTAGGCATGAAAAATAAAAGCATAATGTTTCTTTCTTTTTTTTCTTTTTTTCTTTTTTCTTTATTTATTTATTTTTTTTTAAAAAAAAAAAAAGAAGAAAAAGGATGGAAAGAGTATATGAAATTAGCTATCACAATATTATTTCTTCTTGTATTCGCAATTTAGGGTTCACTTTGCATATACAAACCATGAATTTATGATCTATGGCCGGTTTGTCAACCACCACTGACCACACCATAGCTCCACCTACTCAACCTCTCTACTTATGGTCTAACGTTAACCCATCAGATCATTCCACTTAAAAAGGTAATTAATGCTTCAAATTCATGAATTATATAACCCAATCCATTTTATTCATTGGGTCATGCTAAATTATTCCCATTTGTGACTATGAGAAGATTCAGAACAACCTAATATCAAAACAATCAAAGAAATTATGGGCCATGCAAAATTAAAGACTACATGATCACCATGGGGCCACCTTATCGTTCTTTATTAATTTTCTCTAACAACCATTTAATTTCATTCCTAGACCACGTTACAAAGGGAGCACTATAAATTGGGGTGGCCGTGAAGCAATCTCTCCATGCAAAACGCAGCTAATTAATTATTAAGATTACTGCAGAGATATTAGAGATGAGTATGGAGAAGACTACCAAGGCATCTCTCTTTTTCGTCCTCTTACTTACGGCATTCCTGATTGGTACTGAGGGAGGAAGGGATGTTCCAAAGAAAGAAAAGGTGTACTATCCTCAGAATTTCTGGGGCTTAGGCATGGGTTTGCCATTTTTTGGCGGCGGATGGCCTTTCTGGCACCCTTTTTTTGGATTCCCTGGTGGTTTAGGTGGTGCTGGCAAAGGCCTTCCAGGTTCTGGTCCTGGTCTTGGAGGCCTTATTCCTGGTATTGGAGGAGGAGGGCCTAAGGGTGATGGGGGCATCCCTAAAGCTGATCATATTAATGGAGCTCAAGAAGCCACATCTCCATGACCGACCAAATGCTGCATGCTTCTACTTCTATATATGGTGTACGTCATCTTTGCAATTAAAGTGAATAAATAATGAGCCTTCAACGGGCAGTAGCTAGTGGCCTGTTTGGGGTTGTTCAGCCATCTGTACATGTGGCTAGTGCTAAGTAATATTGGTATATCATGATCAGTACTAATTAATGAAATAAATCTGCTATATATATATAGCTTTGTTGCCTCTCTCTCTCTCTTTATGCATGCATGATTGATGACGATCCGTGCTTACATATGCACGATTAACTCCTGAAGAATAGAAAGTTACATACTTAATTATTAAAACTAGAAGTCAGAATATTACATGTGTGTAAGAATGACTGCCCAATCCTCACCTTTAGGGGAAATAAACTATAGTTACATATATAAAACCCCTACAATTTTCTTATACACTAAACATTAAAGATCTGAGCAATATTCAAGCTTAATTGGCATAGTATGTTTTTTTTTCCAGTTTAATGAGCATAGTTCAGCTTGAGCTTGTACAAGAACATTTAAATCGATTGAAGATTTATACTTTGCTCCAAAGTTGCGCATGCATCCTTCAGCTGCTAATTTTTATTTTTGGAGAAGACATGATGGTGTTAGCTACCAGAATAAAAATTAGCCTTCGAAAAATTTACGCATAAACCATGAGTTTTAATGGCCTTTCCACACACCTCTACGGATATATTACAAGCCATCATTACTTTTATTTAATTTTTCTAAGAAAACAACAAGGGAAAAGGGGAGGGGAATTTACAACAAAACAAACACTAAAGGTTAGGCAACTCAACAAGCCTTAATACAACAATATCAGTGCAATGAAGCATAACATAAGAGGGACGGTTTGTGCCACATAAATGACGACCTTATAAATTCTTGACACATACGCCAAGAAAATTGGCCGCCCTTGACGGCAGTTTAAGGGAAAAGAATGGGCACGAACCCCAAACAGTCCCTCAACCCTTCCAAGAAGCACAACAAGGGGAACGAACCACAAACAGTCCCTCAACCCATCACGAAACTCCGCTATGAGTCCGCTACCAGAGCACATCTGAAGGAGAACCACATCAGCGAGAAAAGGCATTAATAGAGGTTGGATGAGAGTCACCTGCAAAAGATACTAGCTTGGTGTCCAAAGGACACCACAAAACCATCTGCAACCATTTTTGAAGATCACCATAGCCAAAAACAAAAACCCAACTATGAAGATCCGGCGTGGGAAGGAGCTGGGAGCCAAAGACCAAGCATATGGCTGACACGCGCGGAGGAGAAGGAACCGAAGTGGGGCATAAGATACCAGAGAATGGGTCGGTAGGGCATGTGCATGGAGGAGAAGGGCTGAACACTGCAAATCAGGCTCCCAAGTTGCAGAAAGGGAAAAAACAAATAATAATAATAACAATAAACCGAGAAAATGAGGAGGAGGGGGGAAGGGGGAAGCTCCTCCCTCCTCCCCAAAGGACGACAACAAGGTGATTTTCTCAAGTGTGAAGTATGGTACGCGGTATAGCAAACAGAGGAGGCGGCTCTTGAAAACTTTTGCTAATATCAATATTGCCAGCCATCATGAATGTCTATGGAATTTATCTGGCAATTTCCTGATGTTAATAGGCGTCTCCAAGTGACTGGAGATTTACTTGATCTTTATAATATATATATGCTGAAATTTTAACTTGTAATTAAGCTTCTATTGCTGAGATTTGAACTTCCATGATGAGATTTTACATATGCTGCAATCAGCCCTTCACTGATTGTGTTCCTCGTAAATGAAGGGCTAATGTATAGGCAGTGAGGCACAACCTGTTTTTGTGCCATGTAATAAGTTGTGAATTCAAAGCAATGACTTCTAATACAAAACCGTAGCCGTATAATTGCAAATTAGCTCGGAAAATGATGTAGGCTTGTTTTCAAGCAAATTACTTACAATAAAAAAAAGTCATATCTTGTGGTTCTAATATCAAATGAAGGCAATTTTGGTGGAGTTGAAAAGCTTATTTGTAAGGCTACAAAATTATATACTTTCATGAAAACTTTCAAATTTTAATGTTTACTAGGTCAAAACAGGCCGTCAAGAGAAATACAAAAACTGTTTTTGAGAGTTTCAGTTGGAGTCTTGGTTGGTTCTCGTCCAAATGAATAGTAAGCATGAGACAATTTAGTTGAAAGGTTGGTTGGAGGTGGTCCGACCAAGCATATTCATAACACTAATTCATCGCAATTCTCATCCAAATGAGTTTGTAGTCTTGTCCGAATGAGATCGCGTTTGGGTGTTTTAATTACTTGTTTTAGTAGGGTTACAAATGTATTTTTTATATAAACTTAATAATGACGGCCTTTGCCACAATTTATGATTGTTTTCTCTTAATTTTCATTAAGAAATACTCAAAGGTTGAGTTTTCTTTTATCTTACCTCAATTTCTTAATTTAATTCTTGCTTTTGAAAAGAATTTTTGTGATCCAGTACTACACCTTACATGCATCAATTGGTATAAGAGCTAATGTGCACATACTGCATCATAAATACATGCATTTGTGTGTTGTTATAAGCACCCTACATCCCTACCTCCCAAATGTACATACAAATACGCGTACGTATGTGGGTTTCTTGGCCGACATCGTGACCAACCTCCTACCTCCTTCTGCGCAAGATCTCTAACGGTCAAGTTTTTCACTTACAAGCAATCGAAATTGTTCTACTTAAATGATACTGCTTCAAAAGCTTTTCCCTTTCTTGACCCAAATCCATTGATTAGTCTTTTTTATTGTTAAGTTAAACCGCATGGACTCATGAAGCCATTAATGAAGTTACTATATATATATATATATTCCTATGATCAATCAGAGTATATCTGTAATTCAATTCGACAATAATAGAAGAGATCAACTAGGTCAAGCAAATGGTATAAGATTAAGCCTATATAATTTTATTTTTATTGATCATTAGGTTTTGTTTAATGTATACATTATTTTCAGCCATACGTGAGAGCATGTCTAACCTTTTATTTAATTTCACCTGCTAATCCTTTCAGATTCAGCTAATTGTCTATTCCTTCACACCATGATAGTTCCACCTAGAAAGCAATGCTTTAAACCACCTAATTAATTGTATCAATAACAATCGAAACGAGGAAGCGCCCCCATGCAGAGACCATTTAATTTGGTTGCCAAACCAAGTAAGAAAAGGGTGCCGTCATTTTCACCACCTGCACTATAAATTGAAACAATTCTCCGATCCATGTGCAAATTACACAATCAGAGAGATTTCAATGGAGAGCACTAGTACTAGTTCAACAGCTAAAGCGTGGCTGATTTTCCTTCTGTTTCTCATGGTATTTCTTGTTACAACTGAAGGGGGACAAGAAGATCCAATCAAGGATGGGAGTGCGACCGACGACAACTCTAATCACCATCATGATTTCTTTGGTTCGCCATTTGTCCCATCCCCTTTCTTTAACACTTACTGTGTTTTCTTTCCTGGTTTTGGTCCTCATGGTCCCGGAGGCTTCCCAAACCCTGGTTGGCCAAAACCCGATGGACCTAAACCTCACGGGCCTAAGGATAACTGCTTTGGCGGTGGCGGGCACGGAGACACTGCTAAAGGTGATGGTGAGCCAGGTGACCAATACCCCTAACCAAATGGCGCTACCATATCTTTGTGCTCCATCTCTAGCTATATATGTATGCGCCTCATCATATATATATTATATATATGAGTAAAAAAATGAAGACCAATAATATATAAATATGTATGTATCTAAAAGTAAAATAAGAGAGCCTTAGATAATAAGGCTTCACCGTTGTGGGGATGTAAACATCTACGTGGCTTGTGCTAATGTAATGGTTCAGTACTAAAATAAATTAAAGGCGGTGCTTCTCCTATATTTTAACTCTCTCTCTCTCTCTCTCTCTCAATAAAGCGTTACAGTTTGACTCCTTGTGTTGCAAAAAGTACCAAAAAAAGAAAAACTAATTAAGGCTAATCTCCTCGAAATGTGCATGGCGTTCAGGGCGACACCGAAATTTAGGCTAAGTATCAAGTCAACTATCATTTTTCAGCGATAGTAACTATTTTAGCTACTTAATATATATATATATTATATATATATATATATATAATATATATATATATATATTATATATTTATTTAGTTACAAATTTTTCAATACAAATTAACTCTAACACATTATCTATTATTCTCTCTACTTATTTTTGTTTTCTTTAACTCTCGTTTTCTTCCCCTCTCTTTCGTTTCTCTAATATCCATAGACCCTTCCAGGTCTTCTGTAATGCGCTGTTTAACCCCATGTGGCATCCCCCCGGGGGTCGCGACGAGCCTAATCAAGCATCTCTTATCATCATGATGCCTTAGCGAGTCCATTGCGGGATTGCTAATCCTGACGTGTTACCCCGTCTTTTGGTTCTTGCGACCTTAGTGACTACAAGCTCATCCAAAGTGTTGAGCTTACGCTCTGGAATTTGCCACGATTCACCCCGTCACCTTGGAAAGAAGTCACCGCAACCCAACATCGTGATGGGTCAAGATATTCTTTCGACCAAACCGCAAGCCCACTCCCAATTCCTTGCATCCAACTTGGTTTGATGATGGGACCCTACATTTCCTACAATTTATTCGGTTTGTTCGTATCTTTCCTTTTGACACAAAAAGAGGCTTTGAAATGAACCAACAATGAAAATGAAAACCAAGTCCTAGCGTTGAGAAAAGGAAGGGGTGGCAAATCGTATTCATGCACAGCTTTATGCCACTTAGTTTAATAGTGATTTTCTTTTCTACTCTGTTAGCTTCGGTGGCATAAAAATAATTTAGGAAAAGTCTATATAATCTCTTCAAATTAGGGCTGGATATAGGTTAATACAGTGTCAGTAGAGCTAGTTTCAAATACCGAACCTAAATTTTCAGTTAATACAGTTAAGTAGTTAATAATCAGTCGGTTAAGAATAAATTTCAAAATTAACGGTTAAGCGGTTAATTATCGGTCAACATAAAGAGAGGCGGAGATGGACTTGATGATCATGAGAGACTGAGAGAGAAAGTGAGACTGTGCTGAGATAGAGAGACCGAGACTATGAGAGACTGAAACAACATATTTGAAACTAAAAGACAGAATTGATGATCGTGAGAGACTGAGAGAGAAAGTGAGACCGTGCTGAGATAGAGAGACCGAAACTATGAGAAATTGAGACAACATATTTGAGACTGAAAGAGAAAATTTAGACCTGCTAAAGCTGGACCTACACGTGAAGCACGAAAAAAAAGGAGATTTGAGAGTCTGAGACAATGAGATTTGAGATATGGGTAAATGGGTATAACGACATCGTTTTAATTAAAAATATTTAAAAAAGTATATGTTAGTTCGGTTATTTCGGTTAACCAAACCGACTTTGAAATAGATTTTTATACCAACAACAATCGATTGCCTATCAGTGACAATTCGTTGGCGGTTAACGGTTAATCTATCCATCCCTACCTCAAACTACGAATTGACAATATTTTTTCCAAACTTTCAATTGTGACAATCTCTCATCAACTACTAAACAATTATCAATGTTCTAAAGCCAGCAAAAAGACAAATGACCTTCCAAATTTTCAAATATTCTTATAAATTCAAAAAAAAAAAATGTTTTAATTTTATTGTTAAAAAAATAATTGTTTTTAAAAAACATGAAAAATATTTATATTTTTTTAATTTTAAATTTGGTCAATTGTGCTGTAATGTTTATTTAAAAAAATAGCAAATTTACTTTGTTTTTTGTTTAATTTTTTGCTGGGTTTTGTTAAAAAAATATTTTATTTTATTAAGGATATTTTTATTCTTCGAGAACAATGATAGTTGTTCATTAGTCTGTGAAGACATTATCACGATTAAAAAGATATTGTCAATTGAATAATAATTTGAATGAAATATTTAAACTTTTCCCAAATAATTTTTATGAAATGATAAAACAGAAATAACAGGTTAAATAGAAAACAAGGTAGCCTCTATCGCACACGGACTGTTATTTGTAATTGGCAACTAAATGAGGGAAAGGCCATTAAATCTGCTCTAACCCCAGGAGCATTTATATAATTTGGCCTAATTATATATACCTCTCCCCGCCTCCCAGTCCGAACGCTAACTCAAATTTATACCTAAGCCAGACAGCGTATACATTACAGAAACTTAAGCATCTAACGACAACAATAGAGAAAAATAAACATGCTTTAGGGGTTCAATATGACGAGTACTCCACCCATATAACTTTGTTCTTGACAAAAACCCAACACAGTCATTAGGTATATATTAGCTTGAACTGCACCACCAGTATGAAAAGTTGTCTACTGCCAAGCCCAAACAATTGTTCCATTTTCCCTGCTATAGCCAAAAGAGAAATAGTGTTATTGATAGAAAAAGGCAAAACCCTCGTGCACTAAAGTATACAAGGGAGAAAAACACTCTACAAGTGTCTAAAATCTGAAGAGGAAACAAGTAAACCCTTTTTTTTATTATCATTCTCATCACTCACTCAATAAAGTTAAAAAGATTAAACAAATAAATAAACCTTTGAAAAGTTTCAATTCTCATCACTAACATACATGACATTGAAATTATCTTTTGGAATGATGATACGCCACTAAATCATCTGGTGTTGGGTCAATCATACAAATAAAAATTAGATTTCCAAGTAATTTGGTACCCAGAACAACTTCAAACAATTACACACCTGTTTGTCTTGTAAATGGTGAATATTTGTCAATGCACTAAGAGACCCTCCCAAGTGGGTTTTAAACCGCAACTTCTTGTTCACAAGATTTACTTCCTTTCAAGTGTGTACTTGTTCTCCATACTTGCACAGTACTATAGACATGCATTGTCCTAATCTACTACTACTACTATAAATTCAAAGAGATAAAGCACCTGAAAAAACTTACATAATCAGTCATCACGCCTGAGCCTCAACTGGTTGACGGAAGGAAGATTCTAATGAGTTCTCTCACTGTGACGTTTTTCCTACAGGTGGGGCATTTACTCTGTGTACTTATTGCAGTCTTAATACATGTCTTACAGAATATGTGACCACACCTCGTCGACATTTCCTCGACTAATGGACCCATGCAAATTGGACAGCTAAAGGTGGGCTCCTTTGGCGGTGAAGGCAGCTTTGTCACACCCTCTTTCTGCCAACAAGACATTAAAATTAGTTTTGAACCACACAGAGATACACACAGTATAACCAATCACATTATTCAGTTTCAACAACGTTTACAGACTTTTGTCCAAAAGGTGACATGAGAGCTCATTAAATAACAAAGGGCTTGGCTCATGTCCAATGCAATAGTATTGCAAAATAGGCACCACCATCAACAGAGTAATCATAACATGTATCAAACATTCCATGAAGAAAAGAAAATGAATGCATCATGTCACTTCAAACCTGCATGCTACTAAAATCAATGTGACAACAAAGGAAATCTAATAAACAAGTGTGCAGATCAACGAGAGCACCTGTGCCAGTGCCATATTATTTGTTATAAGAACCACTTCAAAATAAGTGAAGTAACCATTTCATGCATGCCACAATATGGTTGGTGATATAGGGATAATGGCAGGCACAATTCCAGATGTGTGATAAAAAAGAAGAGATACATATTCCAACTTTCATAGGCTTCGTTTGTTATTTATGAAGCATATTCCAAATAATATGGTTTTAATGTAGGAAAAGTTTTTCAGCCAATGGCCTTTGGGCCAAATGGCATCAGTAGCCCCTATAAAACAGGTTCAAATCTCATTGGTGAGTGAACTAATTGGCAGGCTAAACAAAAAAGGCATAATTTATTATGCATATAATTCAATTCACTAGAACAGAATGCAGTATCTAAGTGATAAACTCCTATCGGCTGCCAAAAGAGATAAAAAAAAGCCCCATCTACCATGTTCTATTTGCAGAAATATCACAAGTAATCTAATCCACAGGACAAGATGCACTACAGTAAATTAATTTCAAAAATGCCAAGCAATTGTACCCTACAGTTGCAATGTGTCACGAAACAAAAGCTTGGGGTTGGGTCAAAATCAAAATACCACTTTTCCTCCTTGAATTCAATAATACTCTAATGGATCTAAAAGCCATACCTGCATGTATTTAATTCAGGCATGTTTAGCTGTATGGCAGGTTCAGTTATATTAACTTTTAAGTCTTTTATTTTTTCTTTGAAAAAGGAAATGATTATGTGGACGCCTTTATCAAGCATAAAAGTTTCAACAAATGGAGGAAAGAACTAATATCAGATATAAAAGAGAAACCACAATTATTTCTATTAATTAGCCATCCAACGACCTAAACACATAAAATAAACTATGTCTTGAATGATTGCTTTTACCTTAGAATTGCTACCGCTTTCCAAATTTATGTATAAATCACAATTAATAATTGTTTGGTTGGGTGGAGCCCTTCTACGCTTGTTGCGGTTATTCTGGGTAACTCTAGTCCTTTCGTCTGCAATGATCACAGGTAAGGAGAGAGAGAGAGAGAGATGTGATGCTTGAAAAACCAAATAAATGCATGGATTCAGCTAAGAACAAAGGATATGAAACAGGATAAAACGACAAATAGACCATTTGGCTGCACAAGAATAAAATTCATATAAGAAAATGGGGCAACTACAACTTGCTAGAATAAGGTCCAGCTCATTCTTTAGAGATAAAGCAGAATCTTGAAAGAACAACCACCAAAAAAATTAAAAAGAAATTAATAATGATAAAACATTCTCTCCAAGATTATACAGGGTAGTCTAATATGACTCTGATAGTTTATGTAATTCAAACCACAGATATTTTCTCCCACCAAAAGCACACAAGAAAGAAGGAAAACCCAGGATTCCACCCTTGTTTCCACAAGTTGCACAATTTACAATAAGTTCCATCAATGGTACAACAAAAAGTGTTAGTGACACAAAACAAATGCACACAACACATGCACACACACACACAAACAAGAAAGATGTGCAGTTTCCACAATTCCTCTAATATACTTTTGAACGAGATCTATCTCTCTAGAATGTTAACTAAGTCCATCTACTGAATTCCTACAACAGCAAATCCCACAGAAGCCACTCATTGATACCTTCTTGGTTCCCTTGAATTTTGGGATTAGATTATACTTAACTTATTTTCATAAAATAGCCGTTTTCTTTTTCTCCAGTTAAGATACTCCTCTTTGTATATTCAGCTCCCTTCTAGTTAAACCCTTCTTCACAACTACAATTTCGAAAATGGAAAAACAGAAAGCACAATTCTGCATTCATTTTGTTCTAAAGATTGAGCTCCAGTATCCACTCACCATGCCACTACATAAAATCATCCGCTAGTCACCAATGCTAAATAAGCTTTGAACAATTATATTTGTAGATATGGAACCCAACGCAGATATCTTCTAAATATTGAGCTCCTTCATCCACTCATCATTAAGAAATCAACATAAACTAATAGGCAACATACTGCTAAAAGGAAAACTCAGTTTTCTTAGAGAAATCACCAGACCCCATAGAGACAAATACAATGATGAATCAATAAAGTCAACCCTCGAGGAAAGAACATCATTGAAAAATAAAGAGCATATTTTGCAGGGGGAAACAGACGAGAAAATAAACCCAAATATCCAGAAGCTCCCAGTTATGAAAGAGAACAAATAACTGAGGTTACCTATATCAACATCCACTATAGTCCTTCCACCATTCCTTCTAGAATTGTTTTTGGCCTAACATTACATAAAACAAAGTTAACAAGATTAATTACAACAGCAGCAAACCACATAGTGAATCAGTGATATCAAAATGAAACACAATTATATAAAATAAAAGAGCCATACTTCAGCAAAAGCCCTGGGGGAGGATTCAATGACATCATCATCAATGGCTTCGACATCAATCATAGCAGGTACAGACCGCCCTAGTTGGCCAGTTTCAATTTCATTAGGCACCACTTGAGTCGAAGTCCCCTCCTGATCCCGATTGTCACTCGGTGGTGCAGTGTTGAGGTCTAAGTCCAGTATCGCCTTCCTACGACGATAGCCTCTTACAGTAGCCCCCCTGGCCGCCCGAGTGCTCATACTAAAAACAATGAGATTCCTATCCAAGTTCCAAAGCCTGAAAAACATAAGCAGAAGAATAATATCAATTTTCTTTTTCCAGAATATCAAGAATAGAAAATACATGTTTAATGAATAAGCTATTCACAAACGTCACATACATAACTGTGTCCACATGTCTACACTATAGAGTTGTGTGTCTTCACACACAACCTCATGTCAACGTTGACAAAAGACATCAGTGTGCCCATAATTCATAGATTTAAACGTAAACCTTTTACCCAACATTTTGGCATTATGCCATATGCTACTACCGTGACACCAATGTACCCATACTCATTTTCTTTTTTTAATTTCTAAGTAAATGTACAAGTAATTCATGAATGTGCAGCATCGATCCCACATTCCCATTTAAAAAAATTTAAGCCAGAACTTTTTTCTAAAGTTCCACAGACCTAACCTAAACATTTATATGTACAGAACACAACCATCTTATGTAACTAAAAGAATAGTAGTTGACCAAGTGATCCTCATGATTCCAATAACACAGTTCCAAAAAAATGAACTTGAATCTTCACACACTTCAAAAGATTATCAACTTCATACAACTGAAATTTCAAATCAACCCTATTATGTCAAGCCAAACAAGGCCCAAATTCTGAGGGCACAACATAACATTATAATTGAAAAACAGGAAACGAAACCATATCCCAACAGACGAAGGCTTAAGAAAACCATATCACAATATTTATCTTAAAAAATAAAAAGTAAATTAAAATTAAACAAAATTTTCAGCCATACTCTGAGCAAAAACAGTAAAATTACGATTTTTTTAACGAAAAAAATCGATCTTTCCTAAAGATTTTTAAGCCCCAAACACAAACACGCAAATTGCCACAACTTCAGCAAGCATCGGACTCTGCAATCAAAAAAAGAATCGATTTTTCCCCCAAAAAAAAATAAAATCAATTCCTAAATCCCTAACATCACAAAAAGATCAGATATCAAAAATCGAAACAAAAACATAGAAATCAAACCCCCTGGCCTGATCGATTCACACAATGATATCCAAACAAAAACCCTAACCGATTACTTGAAACAGAAAATGGGAAAATACAAGCGAAAAATAGAGATTTCGATTCAAACAAAAAACGTACCTTTACTCGGCGAGTTTCAGAAGCAACACAAAGTGATCAAATTCTGAAACTTTCTTCGTACATAAACACGTATATGTATTCCAAAAGTTTTAGGGAGAGAAGGAGAGAGTTCGACACAGGAAAGCAGCATATAAGCCACAAGGAGAGTGCAACAAAAGAGGTAGGGGCCGGGGAGAGAAACAGGCTGTGACAGAGTTTCATTGTGACAGACGTGGGCGGTGCGGATGGCGTCCACGTTGGCAGAGCCTCGTTAGATGGACACATGTACGCGTAAGAGTGGTATGCAGAGCGTGTATTCTGACACGTGCGGTCGTGGGGCTCTTGTTGCAGTCTAATTTGAATTTTATAATAGGGGGAAATTCGAGAAATATTAACGTATGCGGTGACGGTGAATGATGATTTCATGGGGGGGGGCTCTTCGTTACGACTCGTGGACCCCTCGGTGTGAAGGGAAACGAAGTGGGGTTTCAATGGCGAATGAATACTTCAACAAAAAACAAGTAAGCCCGGCTTGTGCGTCTAACCTCTTTATTGGTATACACCGCCACCACTGAAAGCTATACAAAGCAGCCTCCAGCATTTCGATTTTCGTACCGAGGTTAGAAGTTTTTTTCTTAGAGGAAAACTTGCGGAAGAGAAGAAACCAGAGGAACAACGAAAGAAGCCGGTGGGGAAATTGAAAAAGGAAAAGAGTGCTCCGATGTCAAAGATTGAGAGTCGCGGCGTTGCCTCCACTCCACGGAACTGGCAGTGGCTGACAAGAAGAAAATGAAGGGAGATTACATTCTAGAGCATGAGCTAGCAGTGGAAAAAATGAATCAAGCCTGTTTGGGATTGCCCCTGAAAAAATAGAATCTTCGGTTATAGAAAAAGCCTGAAATATGATCTTATTTTAACCTTTTTTTTAAATTAAAAAATAAAATAAAAAATAAAAATAAAAAAAGAAAAATTTTTAAGTGTTTTACAAATGGTTCATTTAGCTTCACACAATTTTCATGCACTAAAAACACTTTTTAAACTTCTATACGAGCATCTCCAAGAGCCTCTTTAAAAGGACATTATTAGGAAATTAGCTAATATATGTACTTTTTTTGCTCCAGCAGTGTAGCTAAAGACTAGTTATAAACCTTAACTGCTACAGTTAAATAGCACCATGGAGCTATTCACTGTAGCACACATGTTACAAATTTTTAATTATTGTTTCTCTCTCCTCTCCTTCAGAAACGGTCCCCTCTCTCGTCACTTCGTCGTTGGGCTGGGTGTGGAGGGCAAACAGAGGAGTTGCTTCAAATCTAAAAAACTGAGCTGCTATATTTCAGAGCTTTATTTCTTTTTGGAAATAAACCCACTCTATTGTTTGGTTAATGAGAAAACGCAGGAAAGCAGAAGAAAATTAAACCTGAAATTTCAGCAATGGCGAGGAGCGAAAGCACAAGAACCACGACACCTTCTTCTATGTAGCCTTCTGTGCTTTCGTCTCCTCTCTTGATCCCATCATTTCTCTCGCACAAAAAGAAAGTAAAGTCTCTTCTCTCACTGTTTCATCTTGTATGCTTTTGGTGTTTTTTTTTTTTCTTTTTTTTTAAAAAAAATTCGGATCAGTTTCGTTCAATTCCAAGAAAATGCTTGAGTTTGAAGCTTCAACAAGTATTTTTTTTTCCAGGTCTACTGGGTGAGTGAATATAAAGTCCTCACCATGAAGGATTGGGTGGTGTTTATGGTGGTGCGGAAGGGAAAGAGAGGGGAGGGAAGATAAAGTTGCAGAGGCTTGTTTTGCGTAGGAGAGAGAGAGAGAGAAAATGAGAAAAAAAATATAATAAAATAGTTAAAAATAATTTTAAATAAAATAAGAATGAAATAAAGAACCTGTTGGAGTTGTATTGTAAAAATGAATAGGAAAATAGATAAGTTTGTATGAAAATGAATAGGTAAAATAAATAAAGAGTGTTTTTGACTATGTAAAATACCTCCAACTGCTGGAGATGCTCTAACACAATCACGAACAACTCAGAGTATCACAATATTGCATAAGAACACATATCAAAATTGCATGATCTCACATTTCTCCATCACATAGTTGAATTAATTTTTTATTACAAGTTAGCATATGAGACAACAAAAGCAGGAACTTTTAATAGAATTATATTTTATAGAGCTTGAGTTTGTTAGAGTAATGCTAGAGAGAGGATTCAAGTTCTCCTTGAATTCTTCTAAAATTAATATAGTTTTTAAAATCATTATTAGATTTGTGAAAGTTAAATATTAAATTTTGATACTATAATAATTTAAAAGTCACATTAATTTTAAAAAAAACTCAAAGAAGGCTTAAATCTTTCATATAACATTACTCAATTTTTTAAAGACATGATCTTATTGAAAAAAGAGCCTGTTAGTGGATGTAATATGATTTAGACCATTCATAAATTGCACATTAATGTAATTTACATATTAGTTGGGATTTAATCCCCTGAAATTTTTTTTCTTTTATTCTCTTTTATTATTTAAGGTCTACGATTTACTCTATAAATTATAATTAATTAGACGGTCCAAACTAAGTCTCTGGATGCTGTTAACCCTTCTAATTAGCCAAATTAATGACCAAAGAATGAAACAAATACGCATGCACCCGTGTTTCATTTGTGTTGACACTTGAAAAACATGATGGCATAACAGCATTGCTATTCGTTTTTCTATTCTAATATATAATGGATTCTTTATATTGATGGCAACTGTTGATGCTTTGTTTTAGGGACTTAAACTGAAGATGAACATTTCGCTGCAAATGCCTTCATCAATCACCTACGACTGAAACAAGAAATTTCACTTTGAATTACAGGATGATATATAAGAGTAAACCTTTTTTTTAAAAAAAAAAAAAAGAAAAGAAAAAAAGAAAAAGAAAAAGAGGTTCAATCGATCACTTGATTCTAACTTCTCGGGAGGTCATGTTACATCATCCAATTGAGAGGTGGCATGTTATTTTGGCAGATGTGGTCATGCAATAATGGGGCAAACTCGATTTGGCGTGGATGTGCATAATAGCTCTCCATTGGAGAGTATGAAGGACGTGACTTACCCAATGCTTTATAGAAGTTATTATTTCTTTTAATGGTGCATACTTGATATGGTGTAAACATGCATTTTCGATATTATATTTCAGGCTGACGCGACTAGTCTCCATTGGAGAGGGTGTAATGACCTAATTTGCAGTTGGCAAATAAGACTTAGTAATCAAGGCTGTAATAATAATACAACAAAGGAATTAAGTTTAGGTTGTAAGATATTTTCCTGAAATTAAACTTAAGGGAAAAGTTTACGTACCTCTTTTAAATTATCACTCAATTAACAATGTATTCCCAAACTTTTAATTGTGATTGACAATTTCTCTCAAAATTATCAAACAATTGTCAATGTCTCCTAAGGACGAAAATACCCTTAATAAAAAGTAGCTAATTATAAAAGAAAACTAAACTTAAAATCTATAAAATGTAGAAAAAAAAAAAAGTTAAAATATTTAGATAATTTAAATTATATTATATATAATTAATATATATCCAAACGGATCATTAAACAACCAACATATCGACACTTGAATTTAATAAACACAACCACATTGAATGCTAGAATAATAAAATTTAAAATAATAAATTATATAAAACGATTTTCGTTAGTTAAGTGATTGTAAGTGTAAAGCAAACAGAAAATCTTCCCATTTGTAGATTAGCATGCTTAAACTTTGCGACAAATATCTAAATTTTTTAAGACAAGTTTGCACATACGTATGGCGCATAGCATCATAGTATTATATTTTAGTGACTATAATAAAAAATAACTACAATAAACATTTAAATAAATTCATAATTGTATTTAAGGGTGAACTGAAAATTCATTAATTGGCATTATTAGAAAATTATAATTTGGGCGATTATAAATTAGACCCATATTTTGGTTTCTTCTTAGGTAGTGCTATGCTGATTCGGGTAAACACATTTGATTTATATAGCCTTGTGAAAAAGAGTTTTATTTAGGATGAGTGGACTCGACTAAATGAATAATTTTTGGAGTTATTAGTGAACACTTATTACCGTAAACAATATATACTAGTAATATATTGAGAGAGTAATCCTCATAGAAATTTATATTTGCATTTTTTATGATCTTAGGCTAAACCTAAGAACGCCTAATATATGAGCTGAGTTGAGTGCAAGAGTTTCTTCAAATCCAACAATTATCCAATTATGTTGAGGCTATGTGTGCAAATTTTCCAGAGCTATTTTTTAGTTACAACTAATTCAATGGATATTGATTGCGGTATGTGTTTTACATTGCTTTCACTCTTAACTTGTTAAGTCTATTTGTCTGTCAAGGTAGTAGAACAAAGCTATACTACAGTATAGGAATTAATAACACCATATCCATCCACATATCTACATTCTTATAAGCAGTGTTTACCTTCTGCTTGTAATCACCAAGCCGAAGAATGAGAAGCTCACGACTACTCTTGGTTCGGCTTGTTATCTGGCCCCTAATATATAATTAGACGTGACAACCATCCATTGATGATAAAAAGGTTGAAAAGTTGCCAACTATCAATTGGGATTCCTTGATATAATAACAATAACTGATATTTGCCCAAATTTAAATTTTAAAAAAATTNTAAAGATTTTCGTTTTTTTAAGTATTTTTTTTAAAAATAAATAAATTACGACTTAATTGGACAAATTTAATTTTTTTAAATATATATATATATATATAATTATTTAAAAATAATAATTTAAAAAAAAATTATAAGGGTATTTATGGCTTATTGAAAAATTAGTATATTCATTTTTGTCTTTTTGGTGGCATTGGAGGGAACATTGTCACAATTGAAAGTTTTTAGGGACATTGTCAATTAAATGATAGTTTGAGGGAGTATGTGATATTTTTCCTAAATTAAACGATTTAAATATCCTCATAAAATTTATATGCTTTTTTTTTTTGGCAATAACTTTTGGATACAGAGTTTTTAATATCAAAATCCAAAATTGATTATGGCAAATTTTCAAACCTTTTTTAATCATATGGTTTCACCTATATAATTGTAAGGTAGTAGACAAAAGCTACTCACAGTATAGAATTAAAACACCATATCCATCACATATCATAGTTGTACTTACTTGTAATCACCAAGCCCAAATATATGGAGAAGCCTTCACTCAACCTAGCTTTCTTGGTTGCGCTCTTGGTTATTGCCTCTAATAATAAATTCTCAATTCTTTCAATTGTTCTATTGTTTACCATTAATGGGATCCATATATTTCAAAGCACAAATATGTTAGAAGACATAGACTAGTTGTTAAAGAAGAATTTTTAATCCCCAAATGTAGTTGTTGTAGATTTTCAGTTCAAAACAAATGAAAGGAATGTTGTAGTAGTTTCATGCACAAATATAGGATGCTATGACCCATACGTGTGCAAACTTGGCCATTGTATGTGTCACCCTCAAATGGAAGATTCTGTTGCAAAAGTCTTCATCAATCGCCTACAAATGCAATAACAAATTTCACATTGAATTACAAGGCAATTGGAGTAAACCTTAAAAAAAAAAACAAAAAAAAAAACCTTGATTCACATAGCATTGTACTTCCTGGGGAGTCATGTAATTTGCCTCAAGTGGAATAAAATAAATAACATAAATTTCAATTTAACTCTTCAAGATATGTATCTTGATCAGACAAGTTTTAGCTTAAAACTCATGTTTGGCATTGCCTTCCACCACCTTTCAAAATTGTAAGCATGGCGTGAAAATTCCATTTCATGAAAACGTGCAATTTGAATGAGCATATGTCAACTAGCTCTGCCCATGACCAAGATAGGTAGTTATATACCACCTGATGCCTAATTCCAAATAAATTCCAGCTGATGACACTCTTGTATTTTGCTATTTATAGTTGCATGGGACGGGAATTTTATCTTCTTTTTAGCCACGATCTAAAAACTGCTATGCCTATGTTTCTTAATGTTTTTTTGGAATGTGTTTTTTTTTTTTGAAAAAAAAAAAATGTTATACGTGACATAAAGG
>FXXK01000646.1:34193-77773 GCA_900184695.1 Betula pendula
TTGAAAGGTAGTAGAGAAAAGCTACTCACCAATCCATCTCACAAATCATATCCATCTTACAAATCATAGTTGTACTCACTAAGTTGAAAGATATGGAGAAATCTTCACTCAAATTGACTTTCTTGGTTGCATTCATGGTCGTTGTCTCTAGTAAGAAATTTTCAATTCTTTCAATTGTTTTATTGTTTATGTACCATTAATGGGATCCATATGTTAGAAGACATAGACTAGTTGATGAAGTTGAATTGAAATTGTCTGTTTCTTAATCTCCAAATGTGGTGGCAGGTTTTCAGTTCAGAGCAGATGCAAGAAATGTTGTAATAACTAAATGCACAGAGAAAGAATGCCTTGATCCATGCGTGTGCATAGTTCACCGCGGCTGTGTGTGTTTTCCAACAAATGAAGATTCCATTGCAAAAGCCTTCATCAATGACCTACAGATGCAAGAACAAATTCCACATTGAATCACAGAGCAATTGGAGTAAACCTCTTTTTCTAAGAAAAAAAAAAAAAAAACCCTGATTCGCATAGCATTGTACTTCTTGAGGAATAATGTTATTTGCCTTAAGTGGAATAAAATGAATAACATAAGTTTCGATTTAACTCTTCAAGATATATATCTTGATCGGTCAAGTTTTAACTTTAAACCCATGTTTGGGACTGCCTTCCACCACCTTTCAAAATTATAAGCATGGCTTGAAAATTCCATTTCATGAAGACGTGCAATTCCAAATAAATCCCAATTGATGAGACTCTTTTATTTTGNTCGAAAGGTAGTAGAGAAAAGCTACTCACCAATCCATCTCACAAATCATATCCATCTTACAAATCATAGTTGTACTCACTAAGTCGAAAGATATGGAGAAGTCTTCATTCAAATTGACTTTCTTGGTTGCATTCTTGATCGTTGTCTCTAGTAAGAAATTCTCAATTCTTTCAATTGTTTTATTGTTTATGTACCATTAATGGGATCCATATGTTAGAAGACATAGACTAGTTGATGAAGTTAAATTGAAATTGTCTGTTTCTTAATCCCCAAATGTGGTGGCGGCAGGTTTTCAGTTCAGAGCGGATGCAAAAAAATCATGTAGTAACTAAATGCACAAAGAAAGAATGCCCTGACCCATGCGTGTGCATACTTGACCGCCGCTGTGTGTGTTACCCAACGAAGGAAGATTCCATTGCAAAAGCCTTCATCAATGACCTAGAGATGCAAGAACAAATTCCACATTGAATTGCAGAGCAATTGGAGTAAACCTCTTTTTCTAAGACAAAAAAAAAAAAAAAAAACTTGATTCGCAGAGCATTGTACTTTTTGGAGAATAATGTTATTTGCCTTAAGTGGAATAAAATGAATAACATAAGTTTCAATTTAACTCTTGAGGATATATATCTTGATCGGTCAAGTTTTAACTTTAAACCCATGTTTGGGACTGCCTTGCGCCACCTTTCAAAATTGTAAGCATGGCTTGAAAATTCCATTTCATGAAGACGTGCAATTCCAAATAAATCCCAACTGATGAGACTCTTTTATTTTGCTATTTATAGTTGCATGCGACGAAAACTTTTAATTTGTTTTATGCCGCGATCTAAAAACTCCTTTGGCTTTATTTCTTAATGCTTTTTGGGAATTTTTTTTTTTTTTGTTTAAAAAAAATGTTCTATATGACATAAGATGAATGTTAAGCTTACAAAATATTTAATAATAATAATAATAATAATAAACTTACAAAGTAATATGACACAATATTATTGAGAAGGAGATGAATTTAAATTTAAAAAAATTTAATTACATTATATTACGTCACTTTGTAAGAGTTTTTTTTTTAAAAAAAAATATTTTGTAAGCCTAACATTTCTTAAAAGTAAAAATAATTTTAAATATTTTGTGTTTTAAATTGTTTGTTAATTTTTTTTTGTTTAAAAACAAAAGAAAAAAAAGAAAAGGCTTTAACAAACAAAGTTGTTAGTGTCGTTTCTCTTAGATGGACCTAATGAATAATAGTACGCCAGACTCCTAACGCTTAGGAGAAAGCAGTGAAGGTGAAAGCAAAGTGTCAAGAGGATATTTCCTGAAAATTCAATCATTGATATTTCAACTACACTAAGCATGCGTACTTCTCCCCTAGAATTGCTTCACACAATAAACCATACAGAAATATGCATAAATGACCAAGTAAAACTAATTTTTTGTTTTCAAAGTTAGAAAGAAGCTAATCACCTTGACTCAAAACAAGCCCAATGATAGTACCACTACAAAATACAGATTGCCACTGTTTCCCATTTATAGAAATTCACAAGTAGCAGTCAAGTCATACACACAATGCGTGAAAACATTTGTTGGTTTCACTCTGGACTATGCTACATTGTAGCATCTTCACAACATTATTAAAACATTTTTTTTTTCTAAGCAAATTTACAGGGAGAAGGGGAAGGAAAAGGGGAAAGAACTACAATCTACAGAACAAAAGATGGGTGGACCAAACTTTGGGAATGAACCAAACTTTGGCTCATCCCTAATGATTCTTGACATCCATGGCCAAGAGAGGGCCGCCCCGACCGGCTGTTTGAAACAGCAGATAAACTGTCTTGAGTAACACATGCTGCAGCAGTAAGAACTAGAAATCCACAACAGGGGTGACCACACAGGAACTGGTGAAATCAGAGCATCTTAGGTGGACCACCACTGCGACGTCCGGCAAAATGAGAACCCAGCAAAAAGTTACAAATGGAGGGTGTGTGTGTTGAGATATAGTGCCATACCCTATAGATCGGACCTGCCTGCGATGGAAAAGAAAAGAAGAAAAAAGAAGACGGAAGAAAGAACAGAGGGGGGAGAAAGGAGAAAGGGGGAAAGAAGAGGGAGGTGATTCCCCCAACGAATTTCAAGAAGGAAAAATGGAGAGAGAACTCTCTGGAGACAACATTTTAAAAACTTAAATAATGACAAGTGATGCTCTAAGGGAAACATGAAAAAAAAAATCTCTATCTACAAAACTATTGTTTCTAAATGCAGTTACCACAGCTATTAGAAATTTTAGATTATCTTGACCCTGAAACCAAAGCCCTAACATTATTGGACATGTTTCTAGAGGCAATAAAAGAAATTACTACTCTTACCCTTTAAACAATATTGGGCGTGTTTTCAGAAGCAACACAAGTTGTTTATGTCTCTATGTATGTGTGTTTGCGTGCGTGTGGTTACCATTACCCTTTGAACGTCCAAATCTTATTAGCTTCACCAATAAAACAGGTATTAATCTTCTTTCGCAAAGTGATCTTAACAGTGAGATAGCCCGAAATCACAAGACAACCAAGATGGAAGCATAAATACTAATGCTACTCTAACCTGTATGCTGCTTGTACACCTTCAATCATTTCCTTCTGAGCAGGGATTCTGAGTGCACTGCATCTACATCTCACAGAAAATCTTTTACTAATGTCATTTCTAGCTTTAGGTGGAACGTTTTTGCAACAGTTCAAGCAGGGAGCATGTGAAAAATGCACAAACTTGAAGTATTCAGCATTGTACTTCGATACTTGAGAGTTATTTCTGTGACAACTAATCAAAGAATTATGCCCAGGAGGAACTATTGGTTCCAAGCTGAGCACCCATATTTAACAAATGATTGCATGCCTACATGGAAGAGATTCACAAAAAGGCCCCCAAAGAAGTAGAGTACAAAACAAAGAAATTCAATTAGTCATTGTGTAAAAGAACAATCATAATACAACAGAAGTCAATTGTTAAGAAAAGAAAAAAGGACAATTACATCAAGTCACGCAAATGAAATTATAGCATACAATTTATTAATCATCTCACAAACGCTACAATGATAAAAGAAAAAACTGCTCAAAGAAGCTGGAGGGTTGTATTAGCCTTACATGCCTTACAGTTGTACATCAGAGTTTTTCGGTCAACCTGACCATAAAGGAATTAACTGCAGCTGCATCCAAGACTATCCATGAAGATTCGAACAACTCATGGAAAAATTCCGCTCCAATCTCCTCGGCTGCATTTCTAAATGCAATTCCAAATGCATTTCCTTGAACTGCCCCAAGTCGAGGCTTCCCACAAACTCCTACGATCAATACCTTGTTTGGCTCTTGAGATAAGCAAGCACAGAGCAAAGGCTTCATTCTTGCTCCCTTTTCTCGCAAGGCATCCATCAGAAAATAACAAAATTTAGTCAACGCCTGGGGGTAACCCAGAAGCTTTGTGTCCGCCGAGTCTTCAAGCTTTACCCACCGGAATTTCCTTCCACTTCTTATACAACCGCTCTTAGTTATCGCTGTGCTTCCTTGTCTAAGAATTGCCCTTTGTACCTTGATTGCATTATGCATTCCAGCTTTCAGCTTATCAAGATTGCTCAAGGACAGTGCATCATAAGCTACGCCAAACTGCTTGGAAGCACAAGAGCCATCCGATGTCACAAATGATTCAAGCAGCGCAGTAACCCCATACACCACATCCGCTGCTGACACCCTTGAGCGATAACCATGTAACCGCAAGAAACTCCTGTAGTAGAAATCAGTAAGCCCATACTCAGGTAAAAACCGTTCAAACTCATCTTTCATCTTCCGTTTTACTTCAAGATTCATGTACTGAAATTTCTGCTGGCAATCCACAAGTGCAAATCCCATCCGAGCTAGAAGAAGCTTGAGCTTTTTCATCCCATTGTCACTCCATGTTTTCAATTTAGTCGCCATATACGAAGAACACAACATCGAATCAAATAAATTCCACTCCTGTAAGAGCATCAGCCTTGGTTCATCTTCATATGCAATTCTAGATGCATTGGGTGCTCGAATCTTTGTCCCGTCTTTGAGAGTCACCGAAGTTACTGCTTCCAAATTCCCCGAGCTGTTGATATGCTGTTCAAGCTCCATAACCCCAGCTTGGTACCTCTCATCGGTTAGCCTCTCATGAACAAACTGATCCGTCAATGAAACGCAAGCCAACCAAAGCAGCTCATTTGTGTTCTTCCTCAAAGAATGTGACAAATCATACATCAAACACCCGGACGGCTTTCCATGGAAAGTGCCCATATGATAATACTCCCTCTTCAATTTCCGGAAAACTTGAACTGGGTCATCCTTATTGTCTTCCGAAACCCTCCTCCGCTTTCTCGACCCGCCCCCATCCGCCTCTTCCTCGCTCTCACTATCATTCTCATCTTCACTATCAGATTCCTCATCAACCTCATCATCACTATTCAAATCACTCACATTCGCCAAAGCCGAAACATCAAAATCGTACGCCAAATCAGTCTGTTGCTCATCGTCCTGCGTGTAAAGCACAACCACCCTATCGTTCTGCTCACTCAAATTGTGTAAATGAATGGGCCGATGACTATCAACCACAAAAACACGAGCCGCCGGGCCTAAATTCAGGACCTTCCTTAAGTCCCTATGGCACCCCCAATTTATCAAAAGAATGGAAAGGGGCTCATCGGACGAGCACAAACTGGGCCCGGCGTAGTTGTGAATTTCCTGAAACGACGAGACCGGATAGCACGCGTATCGAACGGAATCAGATTCGAGGACATGGAAAATGATCTTGAGGGCACAGAGTGAGTCCACATCAGAGGTGGACGGGAATACGAGTAGAGGAGAGCAAGACGAAGCGATCGCCGATTCACGGAGCTTCGCATAAAACGACTCGACCCTTTGCTCTCTCACCATAATATCACTCACTGGGGCATGCGGATTTCAACCAAAATGGATTTTTTTTTTTTCTTTTTATGAATGAAACAAAACCCTAAATCAGCCCACGAATTTAAGGGTAAATAGAAAATTTTCGTACAGAACCATCGGAAATCTACGAAACAAACGAAGATTTCAATAAAATTACGAGATTTTATACGATTTCGACCAGTGATAAGCTCGTTAGCAATTGGTTGATCCCAATTAGGTGCCAGAAACAAAGAGGAGAATTCTAGACAGAGAGATAGAGAGAGAGGAAGAGAATTACAGCGAAAGGAAAAGCAAGTGGCCGATAATGAAAAAGGAAATTGAATTTGAAGTACCTGAGATTTGTACGAAACCGAAGGAAAAGTTTGGAGTTCCTCTTGGTGTTCAGCTCCAGACAACCAGATCTGAGAGAGGGAGAGCGAGAGAGAGAGAGAGAGAGAGTGGGGGGCGGACTTTACGTTTTGAAGATTTCAGTTTGAATTTTGTATAAGTTTGTAGTTTGTAATGCTTTCGGCCTTTCTGTGAAAATTTTTGAATTTTTTGAACGAGCGCCAAATTTTTGGCGCTTATTTGGGATCGCGTGGTTTCACGAGAAATAATAAAATGTGGACTCCCTCTGCGTGAGCTCTCTCTTGCGGTATGATATGCTACGGTTTATTCTATTTCAACGGCCATGATTCTTTCTCCTTCTCTTATCTGGCTTTTGGGATTAACTTCCTAATTTAGGTACTTTACCATTCTTAGTACTTTAGTCATTATTTAAATTTCAATTAACAAGGTTTTACATTTACCAACTTAACATTTTATCACATTCATCAACTCAATATTTATTATCAATTAATGATATTTAAAATTATGAATGTTGATGGGTAAAACTTTGTTCTTTTAATTTGAAAACAAAAATTAAAAGATTTTGAGAACTCTACATGTTAATTTCATGGGATCGTCTCAATTGCTAAGTGAGCATTGTTGATTGAGATTTGAGTTCCTTTACATGAAGAATAACACAAATACTAGAATATAACCTTACGTTATTGTGCTAATCCTTGTATTTTATGTGTACATTTTTTATTAAGGCAATAAATTACTTTCTTCTTTTTTTTTAATAATAGAAACCACATTTTTATCTTATTACTATTTCACTATGCCAATCAGAATGTCAATCAGTCATTGTTAAAAAAATAAAAAATAAATAAAACAAAACAAAAAAATCTAATGATTAATTGGTACTACTACATCAACAGGGTGTGATAGTGATCGAATAAAAATGTAATTTTTTAACACTACTCTTTTATTTAAGGGTGAGAGTAATATTATTTAATATATTGATATACAACTGCTATACAACTTAATGATATAATAATGAAAAATTAACTTTTTGATTAACATTTGTTAAAAATAAATAAAAAAAGTCAAAGCCATCCATCTCAATTGTATGGTAACCTATATAATTATATTCTATAAAAATCGTCCATTACTTCTTATTTTTAATATTGGCATGAGTGAAAATCGTGAAAAATGAAATGCGAAATGTGTTGGAGTGTTGATTGTCTATAGTCATATTTTATGAAACCATCTAATATTATAATTATAATATTAATTATTATTAATTAATAAAAATATAATATTCTAATATTCAATATATTATATTATTATATATTAATCTAATTATTTAATATTAATATTAATAATAAAGATTTCAAATATTACAATATTAATAATAAAAAAAATAGATTTTATCTCCGTTTAGAATATTGATTTCTAATAAAAATTTATAATGATAAAATAGAATTCGTTCTAAACAAAATAATTACAAGTCATACGCTAAAAAAGTAGATCAAATAAAACATGGACTCGTTTTATTAATGTTTTTTTTTTTGGGATTTATTTGAAGAAAGTGTTATGAAAAACATTAATATAAAGAATGGGTTGTGTTTTTAGTTATTTGTTAGTATCTTATTTTAAAGAGAAAATAAAAAGAACAAACAAAAAATTTCAAACAAAACCGTAGTCGTTCGATTGGATGGAAAGATAGGCTTGCCCCAACTGAATTCATACATGGAAGGCAAGTCTAGCCCAAGACCATGCACAAACATCCTATAACTATTTAAGTCGTTTCCATTTTCATAGTTTTTTTAAACATTCTTTTATTTTATTAATTGGCCTTTAATAAAAACAAAAAGGAACCTGGTGAAACGTATTCGAGAAAACTAGTTCTTGATTTTTTATTTCTTTCTTTTTGTGGTCACAAACCCCATAAATCGAAAGAAAACTTAACCAATTTTGCACTAATACTCTAATGAGTAATACTACTATCTACCAAACATTTATTAAGACTGTTTGGAGCCCTATTTATATTTATTTATATTTTTTTTTCAATTCATCATTAAAAGTTAACTTTTTTATTCGCTTCAAATTTATTTAACTCAATTCAAAACTAATTAAAAAAAAAAAAAGAAAAAGTCTTAAACTTAGAGGTAGTGGCCAACCACCCTTTACATTAATGGAAACCATCCTCAAATAGCGGCACGGGAGTGGATCCAATCCATTCTCATTTTTTTTTTATATATTTTTTTTTTAAAATAATTATTTTTTTATTTTTAATTTTAATTTTAAAAAAATATATTTACCTACTCACTTGTTTTCTAAACTATTCAAACATAATTAAATTGTTTTTTTTCTCAATATCCCTAAAATAAACAAATAATTAAAAAAAAATCGAACAACCAAAAGAATTTCACATAATAGCATGGAATCAAGGACAAGTTTAAAGTCACCGCAATATTGGAAGAAGAATTAAAGAATCTGTATCTGGTCTTTTCCATCCAAATACAGTAGCAAAACTGAACATAAATAGTAACATCTCCTTAAATCAGCTAGAGTAATAATATAAATTACCCTCTATGTCTATTTTGTATCTATTAAAAGTGACATAACTTTTAAAAAAAATTACTACTATATCACAAATCAATAATGATCGATCATAAATTCAATGGTAATTTTAAAAGATACATCACTTTTAGTAAACATAAAGAATGACATATATAATTACTCAAACAGCTATAAAGGTAAAAAGAACAACAAAAGTAGGAAAGCTTGCCATAGATTTTTTTTTTTTTGGATGAATAAGCTTGCCACATAATTATATGTTTATTAATACAAAGTAGCGCACACAGACAAAATGACCGCACTGCAAAGAAGAAACTCAGGTTGAAGAGAGCATTCAAAGGTATTTACAGCAAATTCAAATACTTCATTTTCTGCCCCAAGGAAAGCAGCAGCTCTGAAAAATTGACCAAGAGAATAGAAAAGCAAAATATCAGTTCGTTGAAAATCAAAGGCATGAGGCACATGCACTGTTTACGAGAAACAGGAATTGATGAGCGATAACAAACCTTAGCACTGTCATCAGGATTTTGCCTCCGAATGTTATTGTAAGGTGTCTCATTAGGCCCTGGCATCCTTCCACCAGTCTGCCGCTCCTCCCGCACTTTCTCAAAAATGTGAGTAAAACCCTCAGCTGATGCAGGGTTGTTCTCGTCCCACGCGCCAAATTTTGGAACAGCAGCACCTTTCTCGGGCTGCCAGGTAGGAACCCAAATAGTCAGGAACAAGTTATAACCAAATACTGAATCCGGTAATCAAAGGATGACTAAAGTAAACAAAAGATTGCATGAAACTAATTTCCAGCCCCTATCAGAATAGGAACCGTTGCCTGTTAATTTGGAAAAAAGTACATAATGGGTTGTTTCAATATCCAGATAGCAAAACTATCAAGATTCACGTGACCCATTCTTTTTTTTTAAAAAAAAAATCACATTTTAAGAAAAAGTTTTCACTATAGACTGAGAAAGAAGAAGATTAGATAATTTTAAGGAGTAAGCTAAGTGTAAACACAACTAATTTTGTGAGAAAATGACTATCCATGACATTAAACTACTATAGGAATCTACTTGCTGATCTACCATTGCTTTCTTTCTTTTCTTTCAGCTACCACACAAATGCTCAAACGCACATTTCCAAGTTTATGCTATTTATGGCAGTAATGGTAAGGAGAGGATTACCGTTTCATCGCCTCTAGTCTCTGGTCTCATTCGGGATCTTCCAGGAGTACCATGGGCACTTTCATATGAATTGACCCCACCATCTCTTGTGGGGACCTTTGCCTGGCGATGGAGGGGTGAACGCTCAACACTATGCTCAGATCCAGCACTATACCTTGCAGGTCTTCTATGCGTTTCACCAGAACTTACCCCACGGCCTCCTTGACGTTGATGTGCCGCTTCACTGTTATCTTTGCCACCCAAATTGTCAGCAAACTGCTTGAGGTCACCATCTTCACTGCTCCTTCGCGGGTCATGTGTTGATCGTCCTGGTTTTTGTCTTATTGGTTCCTCTGGTTCGGCTATAGCTCTGGAAGTAGGAGCTTGAGCTGAAGATGAATTATCAGAAAATAGATCAGGATTCTCCTCAGGGTCATTTGGATTTATCAGCTTGTCCCTGCCTCGACCTTTACGAGCCTTATCAAAATAGACTGTGTAAGGAACATTATCTCCACTTTCCCAATTGCCGAACTGTGGAACGTGTGAACGTTGCTGCCATATTCAAAATATTTTATTATATTCAGCACATCATCCATAAGCCTATCCCATTATCTCATTTGTCAACACATTTCATTTTCATCTACGAGTATCACATTCATAAAGAAGCCAAATATGATATGTCTTTTGGAACCATCTTTTATAAGAAGGGCTTTGGATTGTGCAAGTCATAGCCGCCAAGCAAGCAACAGAAACAAGAATCGTGACAAGCACAAATATTCCAAAACGCCTTTGCAAAACAGTAAAATGGATGGGCACCAAAAAACCTATATCATGTCATGACAGCAATAATGCACATACATAGGTTTATGCGTGTGTGTGTGTGTGGGGTGGGGGGGGGTAAGTATGTATCATATATCATATCATGTATGGTGTGAAGCACGACAAGGATACATAACAAACACAACACAATGTGGTCACCATGACATCAAAAATCCTAAAAACTAGGAAATAAAATGGTGGAGACAACAAAACAAAGTTCACTTCAGAACCATTACTTAAATTGCTTAATTAATCTTTGGAGTGTGTTCAGACATGTTTAAGGCTTGCTTATTGTGTGCAACTCATTTTCAACTTCAAATTTCATTTTATATCTTACTTGTGTCTAAGAAGTTTGGCATGTGTCAAACACAATACATTTTGGAAACAAGATAAGCCACATCCATGAAGCGTCCATATACGTGTAAAATCCCACACCCAAATGATGTTTCTACCATTATTTATGACAACATTGGCGACGACATTATCACAAATAGCACAATGCTTATAAGCAATCAAAGATCTTTCATACATTATAATAGGGATAAGATTAGGATGAAATAGGTTGAGTTGGAATTCCAACTCATTAGGATTAGATTATTTAACCTGGCTCTAATACATGTTACAAACCTTAGGTACAACTCACAATTGAAAATCGGCTTGCAAAAGAAAGGGTGTCCAAGAACGTATATACACACGGTTAACATTGTATTTAAGACATGTGGAACACTTATGATTGTAACATATATACAAACAAATTTTAAAGAGTGAGCTCTACCCAAAGTTTGTAGCATTTGATATAAGAGATAAGCACCACGTCTCGGGTTCAAGTAACAACGGGGGCGACCTATGGAATAGAGTGGGCAGTCGTAGATGTCGAGTTCAGAAGCGTAGTGGTATGTTGTGATCCTAAGTGTCCCACATAGCTTAAATACAATCTTAACCATATGTAAATAAGCTCTTGGGGACCATCTCCTTGCAAATCGGTTTTCAAGTGTGAGTTCTATTCAAAGTTTGTACCTAATTTAAATAATCTAATCCTAATGAGTTGGAATTTACCCTAATCTTATTCCTATCACATTATCATATTGCGCCTCTAGAAAAGAGGCATCTTGTTGACTACTTAGTAGCTAAATAACATTTAAAAAAAAACAAACCTCAATCACAAGACGAAAGCCAGTCTACTTGCATAGCAATAAATATTGCATTGTCTCATTGGACATTGAGAAGTGACTATTTTAAATCATACATTTATGCTTTGGTGGACATTGGATGTTATGATAGACTGAATGTGCATTAGACCTGCAAATTACATTGTTAACTTGATGAGAAAATGAAACCAATTGCCAGATGCCGTATAGTTGTTGACAAGTTTTACACATGTATTACATCCATAGGTATGTGAAATACATATCTAGACGAGTTACAATCACTTGATTCTGGCCCCTAGAAAAAAGGTAAAAACAGAAGTGTTCCACATACTTGTATCATATATGGGCAAAATGGAAAAGATACAAAGGAATACAAACACACACACATGCAGGATAGTCTGCAGATTGACCCTCAACCAATGAGCTTCACGTAATAAATAAAATATTACCACCTGCATACTAGGAGAGTGTTACAAGTTTTTAAGTGTCATGTCAAAAGAACCCCATGGGGGCAAAATGAGAATGATCATGAACAAAAGTGACATAGATCCTTTTTTGGATAAGTAAAAGTGACATAGATCCTTGAACTTCTTGTAGTTGTACATCAAGATCCTTGCAGCATATACCACATTTGCTTCAACTATTGAACAAGGACTTCTACTTCATGTATTAGGTATAAATAAACTAGATACCAAGAATCATAGGAGCATGCACATACTTAAACAGATTAACAATATTTTACAACTATATACTACTAATTGATGCACTTCGCCTTGGAAACATAGGACAAGTGGAGTTAAGACTGCAGGTTAGGATGAAACATAACAGAATACAAGGAACATAACTTCCTATGATCAACTAGTTAAGAAGCACGGCAATTATCTACATTTTACCATAAATCTTGAAAATAAGACTGTTGTATGAAAACCTCAAAACAAAAATATTCCACACAAAAAACATATTTGGACACCCACAATCTAAAGTCAACCAAATGCAGCCCAAATTGCATAATAATTCAACCTGAGCTTCAATTTCCAAGTATCAAACAGCAACAACTACAAATGTAGTTGATAACACATCCAAATAAATTAAATAGGCTGCTTGCACTGATATACAGGAAGAATGAACAAAAGCAACCTTTAAGAAAACAATTCAGCAAGCGCATCAAGTAAAACAACGAAATTCAAGACAACCAAACAGCCTTTGTCTCTTTTTTTTTGGTGTTTTTCTAATCTTAATTCAAACACATTCATAATTCAACCAAGAGCTCAAACCTTTTTTAAAAAAAGAAAACAAAAACAAAAATTGACAAAANGCACGTGCAATGCACGTGCTTGGTTCCCGGTGTTAAATATCACTATAATTATTAATGACATTTGACAAAGCAGCGATGATTCATTATCTTTTTGATCCGTTCTTTCCAAACAATTTGAAACCAAAAAACCCATAAGCATGACAAACCCAGATCAACAGAATCCCCAATTCTGTTAATATCATTACATCATTAACAAAATCATACGAATCCCAGAATTTCCAATCAAAATAAAACAAAATAACACAAACCCAGGAAGAGTCTATCTTTGAAATCTAAATAAACAATCACAGGTTCCAATTCCACACAATATCAACATCCGAAAACAGAATAGAATTATATATGCTCTATTGGGTTGCTTATTAGGAAAAGGTGGGAACAGATAACAAATTACAATCATAAACCTCGTATTATTAACGCCTGAAGAGAACATTTTTTTAAAAAAAAAAAATCATTCAACTAAGCCCCATAGGACATAATGCAAAAGATCCAAACTCTCAAGTTCTTTTTTTTTTCCAGTTCTCCCAGCATCCAAGCAGAAGCCGTATATTCAAAGCAAACAGAGAATTGACATTAAAAAAATAAAAAAATAAAAAAGCTTACTGCCATCGCTCTATCCACCAAACTTGGAATCAAAAATCAGAATTCTCAAGAACTTCAACTGTTAGGACCAAGCCACCACAAATATTCAGGCAACCCAAGCTCCTGCTCAAAGAGACCCAGCGCAGAGAGAGAGAGAGAGAGAGAGAGGAGATGAGAGAGAGGAGGAAGAAGGAGAGAGAGAGTTTTAAAGAGAAGTTTTTCAACCATTGACCGGCGCCACCGGTAATGTTTGACCATTCTCTTCCGCTTCTCTGTAAACGTCTCTCTTTCTTCTCAGTTTCAAACGTCTCTCTCACACTCCCCATCCAATCAACTCCGTACCAATTTTGTTACGTGAATTACTATTGCTAGAGAATATTTTACTGCTTCCAGAGCACTCCAGCTTTGACCATTAAATCAAATGCTCGAGACTGGCGTGGAGGAACGAAGCTAGACGTGGCATTCAGATTTACCTCTTTTTTTGTATTTTGTATTTTATGTTCGTTGAAATGTTCCGTTTGAGGTAAGTGGCCGTTTGGGCGTTGGCAGAGAGGGGCAATTGGGGATAAAGAGGTCAGAGTTAACGCCGTCACTGTTAATGGCGGCTGACATGTAAAGCTGTGTTGTGTTTGTCTTCTTCTATTTAAAGTGAGGCCTCTCGTTGTCTGCTTCTGTCGAAACATTTCTGTTCACACTTCTACAGTTCTACTGCTGGCCTTTCATTATAATAAACGGTTAAATATTTTTTTAACTTTTATGTTTAACGACTTTAATTTTAGCTTTATTGGTTTTGTTTTGTATTGTAAATGATTTTTTAATTTTGTCTAAGATGAAAATAATATTTTTATTTAAAAATTTAATAAAATTTTACTGTCAACTTAAAAAATTGATATGTGATTGTGCCTGATTAAAAGTTAAAAACTTAAAATTTAAAATAAAATATAAATGAATGAACTATTTTTATCTTTAGCCAAAATTAAAATAACATTTATAATATAAAGAAAAACTGAAATAATAAAAAATAAAGATAAAAATGTATTTAATCCTATAATAAATAAGGTTTTTATTTTCTTTTTCTCTGCAAACGAAAAACAAGAAGGGTACTTTAACCCCATCCCCCCCCCAAAAAAAAAAGAAAAAAAGAAGAGCCTGGGAACTTGTAAATAAGAAATTATGAATATAATTCCTTCAAATACTACTCCATTCTTTATATATATAATTTAGTTTTTCGGTTATTAGAAACGAGAAATGTCTGAATGTCCTCATCTTTTTTACGAAAGCAATTATACAAGGCCTTGGATTTGAAGTTTCCAATAAAAATAAAAACTTAAATTAAGGACGAAACCAAAATTGAATTTGGATTAGGTGGTGTGTGCTCTAGTTTTTTTTTTTATATAGATGATAATTAATTTGATATTTTTATAAGAAAGAGAGAGAAAGTAATATATTCATTTTAGACTATATATAAATATTTTTAAACAATTTCAAAACGTGAAGGCCATGGCCAACCCCAATTCCGCGCCTTACTAAAAAATCATTTTCTTTAGTTGAACCTTTTTTTGAATTTTTTTCAAAAAAACATTTTACAGAAAAAAATATATATTTTTGGGCATATTTAATAGTAATTTTAAAAAGTATGAGAATAAAATAAAAATCATAAATAAATAAATCATTTATCAATAATCATTACTCATTATAATCTATTATTTAGTGCATCATTATATCCTATTTTGGCAACAAAGTTATCAATATTAATTTTGGTTCATCGCCAATTTAATAAACTTATTGTGATTCTGTTAATATATAAACATACAAAAAAATTTCTCAAATTTGTGAATTAAATCCTAATAAATCTCTAACTATGGATAATGAACTGTTGTCATTATTACCTTGTGTTTGCTGCTACAATAAGATCGTTAACGGTAAATACCACTTTCACAAGTTGAAGCGTCGTGTAAAATATTAAAATATTAATTAAAATTATTTTTTTTTCAATAGGTTAAGATGGTTAAATGATATTTTATGAAAAATGTTATATTTTATTTTATTGTGTTTTTTTTTATTTTTTAAAATTATTATTAGATATGTGGTCTTCGTGTATGTTCACATATAAAAATTACATGTTTAATGATAATTTTAAAATATAAAAAAATGAAAAAAAAAAAAATACAGATAGATGTTATAACATTTCTCTTATTTTATAGAGTTTCAAACAATCTTTACGTCATTTGAAACAATTTTTTTTTAAAAAAAGACAAATCTTCTGTTCCTTTTTTTAAGGTTGCCAAAACTGACTGCTTCTTCGACGGATCACATTACCACTTGCCTTTATTTATACCTTCGTGCTATGCAGTAGCTGCTTCACATTTCATACAAACTTCTTCCACGGAAAGTCAATGCAATGTTGCGCGCGGTAGCTGGCTTTTGGCGAGAAAACGTGCCATTTTCTAGCGCTTGGGAACCGGGAGTACAGTTCTACAACTTCTTTTTCTTTTTCTTTTTTTTTTTAAAAAAAATAGGAGTTTAATGTAGCTTCTGTTGCCATGGAAAATTTGCTTCCATAATTAATAAAGAATAAGATTAATTTCTGTTGGCAAGGTTACAAGTTGGCATTCAAGTTGTTCAACAACTGGGCCAATAAATAATACACGTTGAAGTTTACGACTTTAAAAAGTAGTTGAATACAATTTAAAACGGCTAAAATTAGATGCTAATTAAGAAGCCCTGTGCGTATAAAATGCACCAAAGTCAATATGTACCAAAGCTTTGACAAATTGAAATATTGAGTAACAAATGTGTTATATATTTACCAGTCCATTTAATTGACACATGAGTTGTCAGTATCCCATCAAGAGCCATGGATACAGACACCTTATTTGCCTATTTGGGGTGTGTTTGTTAAAAGTTTAGAGATTTTTTTTTATTGTTTAAATAGTGATAAAAAAATGATTAATATGATATAAAAAATAAAAATAAAAATTGTTAAAAATAGATTAATTAATTAATTTTTTTTTTTAAAAAAAAAGTTAACATTTTAACAAACACAACCTTGATCACCTTAACCTTATGTCGTGCAGTCATAAGTCATGAATTCATGTTTTTTCTTGGTCAGCAATGCACGATGCTATGTTGATAATTCAGGCACAAGCCGCACAACAGCTTGACTTTGACACATTGCTTAGTGCAATCTGAGAAAGTAACCCCAAATAAGCATTTGGGAAAACACGATGGTATAGGTAGGCACCACATGGAGAAATAAAATATATTTCTAGTTTTCAATTTAAAATATTATATTTTTATTTATTTTTCATATTTCCAAAAAAAAAAATATATGAACAATACTATTTTATTTTATTAACATAGTTAGGGATTTGTTGAGCACCGTAGCCACTCAACAAATATTTAGTTATTTTATTGAGTTAGATATAGAGATTTTATTTTTTTGCTATAAGACCACTTGCATTCGGCTCAATAAAAGAGCTAAAAAACTATTTTAGCCCAGTAAGCATTCTTAGTATTCTCAATAAATTTTACTTGTCAATTTAATTAAAATTATTTTTTTATATTTTAACCATCAATTTTTTTAAAGCACCCATAACAGCTTTAATATTTTAACTATCAACTTTCACTATTCTATTTTAATATTATTTTTTAAAGATTTATTTATTATTTTTCTAATATTTATATTTTTAAATATTTATCTTTTACTAATTGTCATATTTATAAATATTTGTTTTATTCTAACGGTCATATTTTTAAAAATACGTTATTTTTTTAATAGTCATATTTTTCAACAAAAAAATAAATAAATACATGTGATTCGAGGAAGACCAAAACTTTTTTCCTCTAGGAATTGGCCGATATATATAGTGCATTGTGGATAAAAAAATAAAAAATAAAAGGCTTTCTTTATTAATTTTATATTTAATCAATAAAAATTACTTGATACAACTTATTTGAAATAAAGCTAGTCGGTCAAATACTCGCAACACGTGTTTTTCAGGTCTTTTTTTTTTTTTGTTTTTTTTTTCTTTTTTTTTCTAGCTTCAACAGGGAGAAGCGGGACAACAGGGGAAACGAATATTAGGGAGGGTCCTTCTACCACTCCGAAATACTAAGTAGAACGATAAAAGAGACACATGAAGGACTTGGGAATGCATCCGAACACTTGGTTCGAAGGCGGCCATCTAGCTACAAGATGTGCACAATAATTGGCACATCGAGGAAATTTTAACAAACTTTCCAATCAACAAAAAGAGAGAGCTGGCAATGTAATTCAGAAATAATTTCAGAAGGTGTTCCATCAACAAACAGCTTCGGATCTTTGATAGCAAGAACAGTAAGGAGAGAGTCCCCTTCTAGAAGCAAGGAGGAAACCCCTGCAGTGATAGCCAAGGGCACTGCCAAAAGAGCAGCTAAAGCTCCCCTTTATTTGCATCCAAAGAAGGGAGCTTCAAGGTATGGACAGCACAAAATTTCCAAGAGGATCACGTAGAGTGGGCTGCTGCCACAGCAAAAGAGGTAATAGCCACATCAAAATTGGCTTTGAAGAGGCCCAAGGGAGGTGGAACCCAAATAGAAGTTTCGGAATTGCTTTGAGGTCCAAACGCACTGAGATGGAAAGAATAAGAGATATACCGCGGCGGAATACTTTTCAGCAAAGTCTGGGCACTGGCTGAATATCATCAAAAATCAGCTTGTTGCGGGAGAGCCAGATCTTGTCCATAGTTATCAAGGCAGCAATCGGAAAATTACGAACCTCTTCTAACGGTATCCCCAAAGCTGCGTGAGGTCTCAGCAGTGCTCTTTAATCCAATTAACAAAGGCTGGGCTGCAAAACCATCTGTATTTAAAGGCCAATTAGAATTAACCCATAATATTCTAGAAACAGGGCACTCAAAAAAAGGTGCTGAAGGGATTCAGCTGGGCCTTTGCAAATTGGGCAACTGAACAAATCAGGATCACTTGTGAGAATAGGAATCTGAAAAATGTTGGCCCGAATAGGGAGGATATTCCAACATAGCTTCCACAAAAAAATGTTTTAGTCTTGCCTGGATTTTTAGGTTCCATAAGGCCTGCCAATCCGAAGGGATAAAGGGGAAAACAGAGGGAATATCTGGGCTACTGGCTACCTCAATGAGCTGAACGACAGAAAATCTTCCCGAAGGAGAAGGGGGACCAAGTCCATCTATTCCACTCTAGGCTGCTGGGGAGATGTGGATGGACTGGAATTGTGAGGGCAGATTTCTGAGTCAAAAAGAAAATGGATGAGGGGGGGGAATTCCAACTCCTAAAGAGAGGGGAAGAATGAGGTCAGAAACTGAGAGATTTGGGAGAGAGGGGAGGAAAGGATGGGGGAGAGGCTTGAAATTTGGGAGAGTTGGAACCCACGGCTCAGACCATATGTTGACTAAGAGTTCCTGTAGAAACTGCCCAGCAAGCCCCCTGTTGAACTACTTTCCGGCATCTAAGGATTCCTTTCCAAAGCCATGAGGCTGAGATGATAATTCCACGAGAGGAAACTTTTTTTGGGACAAGTATTTGGCAGACAGCGCCTGTACCCCACCAGGCAGGTCTTGATTAATCAAAAAGCCTTCAGCCAAGCTTTGCCACAAGGAAATATTTTTGACATTACCATGCAGGATCGCAGCCCTAGACCCCCCATCGATTTGGGGGAGCAGATTTTATCCCATCCCAGCAGAGAGAGATTATGCTTTTTTTCCGGAGGGAAACCCCACCAGAACTTCCTAAAAACCGAGTCCAAAGAGAGACAAAAGGATTTGGGGAGGAGGAAGAGAGACATGGCATAACTTGGTATGGCATTTGCCACCGTTTTAATAAGGGAGGATCTTGCTGCTTGTGATAATAGCTTGGCTTTCCAACCAGAAATACGATTCAGAATCTTGGACTTCAGGTCTTCAAAGGCTAGATTCTTGTTACGACTGAAGAAGAGGGGCAAACCAAGATGCTTGGCCGAAGAAGGGATTAGACTCAAGTTTGTTACTGCTTGGATCTCGGCAGCCTGATTTGTTGGGCAATTCTTGCTCAGAAAAAGTGAGGATTTATCCATATTGACCTGTTGTCCAGACCAAGAGGAAAACTTTGAGAGACACTGTAAAATAGAAGCCGCTTCAGAGGCTGTGGCCTTTGAGAAGATCAGCAGGTCATCAGCATATAGGAGATGTGAGACTGGGGGGCTATTTCTGGAGATTTTAATACCATGAATACTACCCCTCTGTTCTGCCTTATCAAGGAGACGGGATAAACCTTCCATACCCAGAATGAAAAGGAAAGGGGAGAGGGGGTCCCCTTGCCTAAGCCCACGCTTTGGAGAGAACTTTCCGAAAGGAGATCCGTTTAGCAGGATAGAGAATGATACCGTGGATATGCATTGAAGTGTCATCTGAACCCATCTAGGGCTAAAGCCTAGCAAGGAGAGTACTTTGGCTAAGTAAGACCACTCCATACGGTCAAATGCTTTCTCCATATCGAACTTAAGCGCCATTTGCCCACTTCTCCCTTGCTTCTTTTTCATGGAATGGAACAGCTCATGTGCCATGATTGAGTTATCCTGAATGGAACGGCCTTGCAGGAATGCTGATTGGTTGGGGGAGATAATTCTTTGAAGCAGGGGCTTAAGCCTATTAGCCATAATCTTTGAGATAATCTTATAGGAGAAATTTGTGAGGCTTATTGGGCGAAATTGGGAGACCTTGGACGGATTATCTGTCTTAGGTATGAGGGCCAAATGAGTATGATTGATCTCTTTAAGCATAAACCTATGTCTGAAGAAGCTCTGCACAAAGCTAATGACGCTGAGCCTAATAGTATACCAATAGGTTTTAAAGAAGAGGCTAGTGAATCCATCCGGGCCAGGGGCTTTAGAGAGACCTAACTGGGTAATAGCACTCTTTATCTCAGGTTCCTCAGGAATTTTACAGAGAGTGATGTTTTCCTCCTCTGAGATGGAAGGGGAGAAAAGGGAGTCTAAATCCTCATCTAGGATAGGTCCGGAGGAGGAATAAAGGTTATGAAAATAGCCAGTGAAATGGGACCCAATCTCAGCCCTAGAAAGCAAGAAAGAACCATCATCCAGAGTTATAGAGTTTATCGAATTATACCTGCGGCGGACGGCTGTGGAAGCATGGAAGAACTTTGTGTTCAAGTCTGAGCAAAACAACCATAAGTCACGTGATTTCTGCTTCCAAAGACTTTCTTCCCGAGCAAGCTCTTCTTTTAAAGCCAATTGGAGACTTTCCTCTCTGATAGCAATATCCGAAGAATAGGGGGCACGCTGAAGATTGTCAATTTCAGACAAAAGGCTCTTTATCTTGAATTGAATGTTTCCAAAGTGGTGAGTGTTCCAGTGCTTTAGGGCGAACTTTGAGGCTTTTATCTTTCGAGCCAGAGTAAAGGCTGCAGATCCCATAACCGGCCTACTCCAAGCTTCAGCAATGACTGAGTGACTAGAGAGGTCACGAGTCCAAAATTCTTCGAACTTGAAAGGCTTCGGCAGAGGAGCAGGATTACCCACAGTAGAAAGCAAAATTGGATTGTGATCCGAGAAAGTTGCTGGCAGGTGTGAGATTGAGGCTTCTGGAAAGAGAAGAATCCATGCAAGGTTTGATAGACCCCTATCCAGACGTTCCTTGATGTTGAAACCTCCCTGCCGTTTATTGTTCCACGTAAATGGGTTACCTGAGAAGCCTAGGTCAATAAGACCATTAGAGTGAACAAAATCCTGAAATTCAGAGTGGGAGGAAGAGCCAAAAATTCTTCCGCCTATCTTCTCTGCAGGAGACAAAATAGCGTTGAAGTCGCCAATCAGGAGCTGAGGGCCATGGAACTCAGCTAAAGCTACTTCTAATTCAGACCAAAAAGGTTCCCTGAGAGGCCAGCTCGAAGGTGCGTGAGCACAAGTTACAAGCCAATGTTGGGAAGCAGGAGCTGAATTTACAATGAGGGAGATTCTGTGACTATTTTGAGAAGAAAGCACGGCATCAGTACCGTCTTTGCAAGCCACTAGCAGACCCCCTTGAGTACCAATTGCGGGGATTTGAAAAATCAAAGGGTAACCCATTCTAGAAAGAGGGTTAATAGCAGAGAAAAGCTGAATTTTTGTTTCACAGAGAAAGATGAGGTCAGGGTGATGGAGGCGAACCATTGCCCTGAGAGAACGAACCGTCGAGGCTTGGGCAAAGCCCCGACAGTTCCAAGATAAGATCTTCATCTGACCGGGGTGAGCGAGGAGTCGCCCACCTCTTCTTCGTCCATATCAGAGTCACCACCTTGCGTGAGCAGAGGATATGAAACTGCCGGTTGAGCCGGGGATTGGAGCACCTCATGGGTAAATGTTGCAGGGCTTTTTTGTTCTTTTTGAAGGGTCTTCTCATATGGGTTAAACCGCTTGGAAGCGGATTTGGGTTTTTTGGGGCTATGGGTAGGGAGATGGATGGCTTTCGCGGGAGGTGGATGAGGGACAGAGAGTGGGTCACAGAAGGGGAGGTAACTAGTTCAGTTGAAAACGAACAGGAGAGAAAAGGGGTTGGGCAGGTAGATGGGGAAAGCAGGACATCAGAGATGTCTTCGATGTCTGTGATTATGGACTGAAAAGTCAGAGGGGTATTATGGGAATCTATGTTACTATGGGCAGCTTTAGACAAGGAGTGGGAGGACGTGGGCCCAGAGGAATGGGGTGTTAAAGCGAGTGAAGAATGCTTAATGGGGGTAAGGCCGAAAGGGTTTAATTGCATGGGAGACAAGAAGTGAGAGGAAGCTTCGGGTGAAGGGATGAGCATTAAATCGTTATGGCTGCTACGAGGAATTTGCGGCTCAGGGTATGGTTGCACGACTGGAGAGGCTTGCTCTACAGTGCTTGGACTGATAGGAAAGGTGGCTAACTGATTTACCTGGGTTGGAGAACGGGTGAACTCAGTCTCTATCAGCGGAGCTTTTGATTTTGAGGAAGATGGGGCTAGCAAGATGGGTTTGGGCAAAGGCTTGACTAGGTTAACTTGGCTGTTGGTGTTGGAGGATGACTTAGGGGTCAAGAGGATGTTCTCTATAATATGGGGGGCAGGGGGGGAAGCTCTCAGATAGGGGCCAAATAAAGGAGGAGAGGGAGCTATACCAGTTGCTGGACAGTATATCTTGGAGTGTCCCAGAAGACCACAGGTAAAGCAAAAATCTGAGAGCCTTTCATATTTGAAGTGGACCCAAGCAGGATTACGATTGGCACGTTCTTGGTTGAACCCAGTTATGAGTGGGTTAACCAGAGGCAAAAGGACCTTAATTCTTAGGAAGTTCTTCCTCAAAGGGTTACCCGAGGCATCAGATTCAGAGCATAAAAAGGAGCCCAGTTGGTTCCCTATAATCTCAGCATTCTGGGTAGTCATCAATTCTAGCGGAAGGTCATGCACCTGGACCCAGTAGACAGCATTAGAGAAATCTAAATCAATCAGGGACATACTTTTATCCCAGGGCTGCAGAATGAGAGGATGGCCTCTGATGTTCCAGGGAGAGAGCTCTTGAACCCGCTGCATATCCTGAGCATCTTCGAAAGTGAATATGAAGGTGGATTCGCTGATGGCTTCCATAGACAGAGATTTTAGAAACTGCCAAGCGCTCTTCAGTGTTTCACGGACTGTAAGCTTTGATATTGCACGTAAAGAGTGCACTCTACCAGCTAGAAAGCAGGGAGCAGGTTGGTCAGGAGAAGTTTTTGCCGGGTATAGAGTTGGAGGGTGATCCAACCAGTTTAGTGAGAGAGTTCTAGAGATGAGAGAATCAATATCATTGTTGGGGATGGCCATCAGAGATGGTAGTCCCAGGAGAAGGAGTTGAGTTTTGTGCGGAGGGGAGCAGAGGGGTTTTCTTCAGAGAGGCTCTACGTTAATGAGAGCAATGTGTTTTCAGGTTTTAATCTGTATGAATTATCTGTGAGAAGAAATGAGAGAAAGGCTGCCGGAGAAAGAAGACAAGACGAAAAATAGAAAGGGGAAGAGAAGAGGAAGGCTGCGTGGAGAATAGAAATAAAAAATAAAATGGAAGAAAGAGAAAAAAATGAAATATTGATTTTTTAATCAATTTGTTAGCGTACAGTAATCATCAAAGTGTATACTCACCGAATCATTTTTGTTATTCGGTTGTGGCTGTGAGAAAGGTTTTTTTGGTGTTCTGGTTAAATTTATTAAGCAAAATAGTTTTTTGTTGAGTCTACTAACAAAAATTTCTCAAAAAAACTTTACATTTGACTCAACAAAATAGTTAAAAATTTATTGTGCTACTACTTGCTCAACAATTTTCGTAACTCAACAAATCCTTAATTATATTACCAATATTAATAATAAAAGCAATATTGTCATATCTTCTTTGACATTAGGTAAGAAGATAAGAAAATAATAATATTTATACTTTATATCACACAATTCACTTATTATTATTAATTTTTTTAAAAAAAACTCAGAAGTCATTAACAAACACCTCTAATATTTTAAATAAAAAAAAAGTTGATAATTAAAATACTGAGCGAAATATAAATACTTCAAAAATGTTTGTAGTTAAAATAGAGAAAAGGTAATCCTTCTACTAAAATTTAGCTAAATATTTATTAAGTCGAATGTGAGTAATACATAATTTTGATAATATCATAATTTAGTATTTAAAATTACAGTTCAACCTTTAAAATGTACGTTTTCAAAAAAAAAATTACTTGCCTACGATGTTAAAATGCAATTTTATAAAAACTCAATCTAAAACAATCTATTTTTTACAATTTTATTAAAAATTATTTTTTTTAAAACAAAATCGCAACCTCAAATGCATCGAACCGTTTCTATTTTCTCTTTCAGTCAGTTCCCCGAAAATACACACTCACTCACATTAGGGTTTTGATTTCTGAAAAATTTGAAGAGATCAAGAAAGAAGAGGAACTGGCTAAAGGCTCTCGTCTCCAACGACTGGTCTCTGAACTCCAATTGGATCTGTCAGTCTCCACAGTCTCGGTTTTCTTTACCTACTTTTACTTTTTTCTTAGATCATGTGATTGTAATATAATTTTTTTCTAAATATTTTCTAGAAATAATGATTAGTTGGTTGAGGCTGTTTCTCTCGGTGATGAACAAAAAATGATGACGAGTCCGATCTCTCTTATTCCATTCGTTTGTGACGACAAACCGAGGCATTTGTCTGAGAGAGAACTCCGAACCCCTTTAATTATCGTACTCCTTTTGTGTTTTTTTAATGTTGGGTTTCAGTTTCTCAGCAAATCTGGTTTTGGGTTTGATTAATTTGTGACATTGTCAGGCATATTGATGAGAATTTAAAAATGCGCGCCGATCTTTTGATTTCAGGTTCGGTGGGAAAAAGCTATTTGGTTTAGGGTTCTGCACTTCTTTGACTCTAACTCTGCGTAACTAGTAAGACCATCGAATTCTGCAGCCATGGCAAGCACCAAAGTTCAAAGGATAATGACCCAATCCATCGTACGCTCATTTGCTCACTTTCGTTTTCAATAATTTTCTAGGATTTGCTTGCACTTCTGTGTTCACTGACTTTTTTTTTTTTTGGTTTCTTGGGGTTTCATGGGGCGCCAGAACTTGATTTTCAGGTTCCTTCAGAGTGTAAGTCCTACATTTTGTTCATTTTGATTGATTTTTGCTTCTGAGCTTGCTTCGTTTGGTTTTTCCTTAATGGGTAGTTGAGGTTTTTGTTTTGGAATTGGTACAGAAAGCTCGCATTCAGATATGGCTTTTTGAGCAGCGAGACCTGCGGATTGAGGGTGGAATCATTGTCAGTGTTAAGTTTAAGCTTACGTGTTTGTCTTGAAAGCTTAATGTTTGAGATTACGTTGCTTTTGGATTGTTCTATGATTAGTATTAGGTATAAGGTTTTACCGGCATCCAGGGGTTATATATTCACGATGTGGATGATGCTTTCAGTTGCATTTTATATTGTGGCTGTTGAGATTTAGGATTCTTTGGGCGTCAGAATGATATGCAAATAAATCTTTAGGAAAATTAAATTTGGGAGTAGATTAAATATGAAAATCTTATCAAAAAAAAATCTTTAATGTTTGAACTTAAACATGAAAATAAAAAACTGCTTTTAGATACAGGAACCAAACAGGCCTTTAATCTCTAATAATTCCGGTTTTCTCTTGATCAACTATTATTTTTAATAGGTGGAGATATCTTGGTCTCTCTTTGCGGTTTCATAATTCTGAAGCTCTATTGAACTACATAATCCATAACTAAATAATATCAAAATCACCTTCCTTACATTTTGAATAAAATCTTGGTAAACCAGAATTTTTTTTTTCTCTGGCTGCAAAGGATTTTGTTGCTGTATTTGCATGATTAAAGTAAGTCATTAGTAAACCTAGTTAGCTTTGGTATTGAATGAATATGAATGGTATCTTTGCCTGACACTTGGACTCTTGATCTTATTGATTATCTCATTTCTGATGTTTTACCATGAATTTGTCATTATTTAGTGATCTCATTTCTTAGAGGGTAAAGCGCCTGAGGCCGAGCGCTTCCCTCTTGAGGAAGGGGTGGCGTGGTATTCCACGGGAGAGGTTAAATCGTGGCGCACGATAGTGCGATAGGCGTACATTAGCAATCTGGGGGCTGCCATCGCCGCTCTGCTGCTCTAGCTTTCTGCAGCCAGAGCAAGGGATTGCCCTACATTTATTCTTTGCTTTGATTTATTTGGTTTTTTTTTTTTTTTTTTGAAATAAGGGTGTTTGATGATAGAGCATACGCAGTTGAAATTACTCAAATTATCTAATTTGTCAAAAAAAAATTTCTTAGAGGATTGTTTGAACTCTTGAACTTATTGTTGTATGTTTAATTGATACTTCTGCCTAGAGTACTTTTGTAAACTTAAGAAATCTCCTCCCATCAATAAAATTTCAATGCTTACGAAAAAACTTCATTGTCCTGGCTTCATTTTCTTTTTTACTATTATTTATGAATAGCTTATCTATTCTGAAACCTTTCTACCATGAATGTCATTTAAAGTTAAGCTTTAGCTACTTTATTTCTTAAAAGATTATTTGGAGTAGCGAGCATCAACAATGTAAAAACTTTTGAGTGATGCAATCATTTACAGATTCCTACATTGGAATCATCCTAAATTTTTGTGGCTTTGTGTGTTACAATGTTTTGAAGTTAAAGAAAACGTTTAGGTTAAGATAAATTTTTGATATGCATGGGTTTGTAATTTAGTAATATATATCACAATATATTTTTGATATATATATATATATATATGTATGTATTTCAACCTTGTCTGAGAGGTGATATTGTTAAACTCTTGCTATATTATGTATTACGAATAAACTCTTGTATACTTTGTGTTTATTTGGGCTGCACCGCTTTGCATTTTTTTGCAGATTGAATTACTGTTTTTTTAAAAAATTATCGGATTGGGCTGGAATTCAGGTTTTTCAAAAATGAATTTTGAATTCCGCTGCCATCTACCAATCCTAATCTAAGCCCAATCGGGAGCTGCCAGGCGGCTTGGTAACTTCGGGTTGGCAAGGGTTCGGAGGTTTTGCCAGGGAGGATGGGAAGACTAGTAAACATAGCCGAAGTCTCTGGTAGCAAACATATCTGAAGTCTTCTCTCTGTGTGCCGGTAAGTATAAATAAGAATGAAATCTTTTACATCATTTTCATTTGTGCCTTATTTTTTTTTTTAAAATATTCACGCTGTAGCATTATGACTCTGCTATAGATGTAAGCTAATACTTGTACTCACATTCTGTCTCCGGTGCTTTCTTAGGGATGATATACGTAATATATAGAAGTGTCAGTATTTCTTAATTGTAAGGAAATAAATGTAAATTTGTTGTTGTGTCCTACAGGGCTTTGATGAGTACATGAATTTGGTTCTGGAAGATGCTGAAGAAGTCCCACATCAAGAAGAAGAGCAGAAAAACTTTAGGTGGGTTCACTTTCTCACTTTTTTTCTTTACGTTCTCCTAAATGTGCATGGTTTGAAGTGTTTCATCTATTTTGTTCAGGGCGGATTCTTCTCAAGGGAGACAACATAACTCTGATGATGAACGCGTAATTTAAAACTTGAACTGCCCCCATCTCTCTCTCTCTTGTCCTTAATGATTTTTCTTTCAAATTACAGGGGAAAATGACGATGATTCCGGCAATTATGTAAATTGGCCTTGTGTTGCCTTTTGAATTATACGGAGGTCTATCATCTTTTCTTTTACTGTTATGTCGGATAGATATGGACATCACGTCGACTAATGAAAATTTTAGATGGTAGATGCACGATGAGTATGCTTTGAATCAGTGAGACTATTTATTTGGTATTGGCTTCGGCACTAAATTCTTTTGGTTGTGATGTACTGACAAAGGAAGTGCCCAGAAATTTCAATTTTGAAGACCATTTATGCTGTCAAACGGCCAAGAACCAAGAAAAGTTCTCTGTTTGGTGTACGAGGTTTATTCAAAAGGTTTAAAATGGAAACAAAATAATAAACGGATAAACTGGTCTCAAATTCTCTTCCATATTTCTTTCTGTAGCTCGGAAAGGAAAATAAATGCGACCTGGCTTTAAGGGTGGTGCAACCCCAGAGGTTACCAATACCAACTATTACATCTAAAGACGTGGTTGGCCACCCGCCGGAGATGACCGGCCGGCTTTACTCAATAACACGATGAGGTGGGCCTTGATTGTGGTTTTTTAATTTTTTGGCTATTGTGGCAATGTTAACTTGCACAGCCATGTCATGTCAGTGCGTAAGTCGCTCTATGTACGACTAAGCATTTTTCTTCTTTCTAATCCCTTTTAGGTCTAAACATAAAATTAATTGATAATGTAATTAAATTAACTGAAATTATTTTATTTTTTGTTTCTTTGAGTAAGGTTATAATGGAGGGTCTAGCAATTTGGACAATACATTGTGAAAGAGCTCATATGAATAAATTTTGGGTTGTCTGGTTACCTACTCGGACAGATGAGTCTCATGTGAGCTATTTAAATGTACTGTCTAAATAGCAATTTTCCGGATATCTTCATCCTTGATTTTGGCTTTCTTAGTTGTTAAATATCATATAATTTTGTCTTCCATGTTCTCACTTTTTTTTTTTAAAAAAAAAATTTTTTTGGGAACAAGGAAAATGAGAAATTATAAAGGAGAATCTTTGCCACTCCTTAACTGAATAGAAGACAAGAAAAAAGTAGTGAAAATGCTACCAAATACTAGGTTTGAAGCAACCCATTTGGCTACTAGATGCGCACAAACATTGGTCATCGAGAAATCTTACAAACTTTCTAATGCAAAAAAAAAAGAGATGCAATCTAATATCTAAAAAAATAGACTTTGTATGTCAATCTTCAAAGAGCTGGGGCTCATTTAAAGCAATGATAGTAAGAAAAATCACCCTCTACAATTAGAGAAGAACAACCAAAGAAAGTTGCTAACTAGATTGCCAATAACGCAGCAAAAGCTTCACCTTTTTTATTATCAACAAAGGGGAGCCTCAAAGAATTAACAACCAAAAAATTATCATCTTGAAGGGTGGCAACTACTGCAGCAAAAGTAGGACGAATGGCCACATCGATATTCCTACTTGTTTTCCTTAACCAATTGGTGCAAATTTCTTGATTGATGCTCACATTCTTTAACACAATTTAAGCAAAATTGTGCCTATAATTGATTTCTTCAATTTTAAGTGCATTCGAGTAATTAACTAGTGCTTTTCCCCCTCCCCCGCCCCAAGAGTTTTTTCCTCTCCTTCCTCTTCATTTTCTCAATTGAGAATAGTCCGAAAAGGAGGGAGAGCTCCTTCCTCCTCTTTCTCCTTCCCTTTTTGGGCAAATTTTTTTTTTTTTTAAATATTTTCCTTTTCTTTTGCCTACAGTTTGGAAGTTAGATCTTACATTATCCTCCGTTGCATCACCCACTCACCATCACATCATCATTTAAGTGGGTGGTGAACAAATCAATATTGGTTTGGTAAAATTATGAAAAAGTGTTTTTAAAAAATCAAGATTGAGAAACATTTTTCCAAAATATAAGAAAATAAATAAAAAAAAATTGTGGCTCCATAGTGGCAGCAAGCACCACTGAGCCACCATCATAGTGGTGATTGGCGACCTTAGCAGCTACTGTGTGCCGTCAAATGCGTCAGTGGCCCCCACACGACGGCCACAATATCATGTCAACTTTTATTTATTTATTTTTACTATTTTATTTGTTATACATGTAATAACAACCTTATACCTGAAAAAAAAAAAAATACATGTACAATTTTCTCCCTGAAAAAATATAATATTATTTATTTTTTAGAAGTATTTTGTATTTTATTTTTTTAAGAAGTGCTTTATAGTTTTTGAAAAGAATTTTAAAGTTGGTTTGTAATAAGGCCACGTTTAAAAATTCATCTGGTTTTTGGAAAAAAAAAAAAATCAGCATTTGAGGAGTCAAAGGGTTTTTGAGAAGTTTACCAAACGGCCCTCGAAACTCTCCAGTCGGTTATTTGAGGCATGCTTCGTTTCAAAGTATGAATAGCAAGATTTTTGTCCACATGATCAAAGAGCAGAGCAAACACCAGTTCCATGTTAAAAGCCAAAGCTAAAACACACTGTCTTGTATCTCTCTCTCATTTGTCAACACAAGTACAGAACAACAAATGATCTCCCCAAACACCCTCTTATGATGCACTGCCCATACACATGATAACATCCGGGCTCTCTGCCCCTAATGCCTTCCACAGTTTCCCCTCAATCCTTTTGTGCCCCTTAAACTAATTGCTTTTTCATTATTTTTTTTCTCTTCAGCTTCGCTTTTTGACTGTGATTACTCATTTATTTTCCTTGCTTTTCGCCCCTATTACTCTTTGGCCTAGAAAAAGCAATCACATTTGCATATTACACCCCCACTAATCCGCAAACCAAATTACCCCATTAATTTTCAGAAGAAAAAAATAGCCATTAGAAAAAGAGTTTCTTTCTTTCTTTCTTTCTTTCCTAGTATGGCTTAATGCCCAGATCTGTGGCCTCAAATCTTCATTGTTTGAGGATAAAGCTAGGTTTTGTGAAGTGGGTCTCCTTTCATTTCTATGAAAACTCTAAACACACAAAGGCTTTGCATTAGTGGTTAATTTTTGTTAATTTTATTTTGTTTTCGTTTTGGTTGACAGCAGATGTGATTCGGGTGTTCTTCTTGTTGCAATCGAAATAACAAACAGGTCTGTGCAAGGAAGCTTCTTTCCTTCTATTTACGGGACGAGTCTTTGAATCTATGGATTTGAAGCCTATTTTGAAGATTAATTGGCATTAAGGAAAACTCGAGGCTTTTCCAAAATTGCAGCAAGGTGTGCATTACTTCGTTGAAGCAGAGAAATGATTCAATTGTTGTTCTTGGTTTTGTTTGCTGAGGGTGTTGTGGCATTCCTTCTATTGGTCAAGATTGGGCCATTGAGAGAGCTCGTGATAAAAAGTTTGGATCAGCTGAAAATGGGTAAAGGTCCTGCTACAGTGAAAACCATAGCTGGTACCATGTCGGTGATTCTCCTATCAAGCCTTATGAGTATTGTTAAGATCCAGAACAAGGGTGCGAAGCTTGGTACCATGTCACCCATGGATCAGGTTCTATGGAGGACCCATTTGCTTGAGGCTTCACTCATGGGTATGTTTCTTCTCTTTTTCTTTTTGGATTTTTTTTTTTAAATTTCTTATTTCTCGATTTCACTGTGTAGAATTTAATTTAGTTTCTTTATTTAATAAATCTTTTAATGTTGCACAGTAATATGGTTTTAGATGAAGGAGACTGAGGTTTCCAATCTTTTTTTTTTTTTTGGTAATAAAAATTCATCAAAACTAAAATGAGTACATAAGGAGGGGGTGAAACCCTAACAAACACCAATAAGTGTCTGGCGCGCCGGTAGTCTAGCCAAGGAGACATGCACAGAGACAGGAAACAGGCATAGGTGACTCATTGGAGGTATCGACAAGGGTCACTCTGATGCCAAAGTCAGTAAAGAAATTCTTGTTTTTTTTTTTTTTTTTGATGAATAAGAGAAAATATATTAAAGGCGCAGAAAAGGCGCAACCCTGGTACACAGAGAGTATACAAGGGCCCCTTAAGAAGGGGAAGAGAAATGTACAAGAAAATCATTAAAGCTTAAAACAACAGGAGCTAAATAAGCAAAAGTCCAAAAATACAGAGAATGGAAAAAGAAGGACTTAAGCTCCCCAACGATCTCTCTTTGTCTTCGAAGGTGCGATCATTTCGCTCTTTCCATAAGCACCCAAGAGACAAGAGGGCACCATCTTCCACACAACTGCACTCCGGGAGCGACCACCAGTCCACCAACAGGCAAACAAATCAATCACTCTAAGAGGCATAACCCAAGATAAACCAAATCGGTTAAGATGGTGTTCCAAAGGGCATTGGCAACCTCACAATGAAGAAGAAGATGATCCACAGTTTCTTCATGTCTTTTGCACATACAACATCTGTTAATCACGATGACATGCCTTCTTCTAAGATTGTCCAAAGTGAGGATCTTCCCTAAGCTGCCGCCCAAGCAAAAAAGGCCACTTTCAAAGGGGCCTTGGTTTCCAAATGCTCTTCCAAGGAAAAGGAGGAACATTATTACACACAAGGGTCCTATAATAGGATCTCACATCGAATTTTCCTTTGCGAGAGGGGATCCACCAAAGCTTATCTACTCCAGCCCTTCTCCCTCGAATGGAATATAACAGGGAGAAAAAGGAGGCCATAGTATCCAACTCCCAATCATGAGCTGCTCGAATAAAACTGACATCCCATTGAAGGGAGCCACTAGAATAGTCCAAATGATCAGCCACAAAAGCATTCTTCTCACGAGCTATGACAAATAAGGCGGAAAAGCTACTTTAAGGGGTGACTCTCCACACCACGTATCATCCCAAAATCTGATCTTAGATCCATCTCCCAACTCACATCTGGTGTATCTACAGAACCAGCTCCAACCTTTCCTTATATTCTTCTATAATCCCACACCGTGCGGCCCAGAGGGGGCAAGAGAACACCACCCACCCTCCACACTACCAAATTTAGCATCCACTACAGTTCTCCACCAAGCCCCTCTCTCATGCTCATAACGCCATAACCACTTTCCTAACAGGGCCCTGTTGAAAGTTCTCAAGCTCCGGATCCTCAATCCTCCCTCAGAAATAGGAGAACAAACCTTGGACCACTTAACCAAGTGAAATTTAAATTCATCACCCAATCCTCCCCATAAAAAGTCACGATAGAGCTTCTCAATACGGGTAGCCACACTAGCGGGGATACTGAAAAGAGACAGCAAATACGTCGGTAAATTAGAAAGAGTGCTCTTTATGAGGGTAATCCTACCCCCCTTGGATAAATACATCCGTTTCCAACTAGCCAACCGACGATCAATCTTCTCAATGACCCCGTTCCAGATAGGCTTGGCCTTAAAACTCGCACCAAGCGGAAGACCAAGGTATTTCAGAGGCAAGGAGGAAACCCTGCAACCCAAGATGTCAGCCAACCCTTCCACATCAACCACATTTCCCACAGGAACCAACAAGCTTAGGTATGGGCTTGTGGGTTCTAGGCCCAAAGGATTCGTAGTGGGTAAAAGAGGCCCAGTTTGCAAGCCAGCCGTTAAGCCCAATTTGGATAAAGGAAAGGCTGTCCTTAGGAAGAACTTAGAAATTTACTTGCTACAGTGGACTTCTATTAGGGAAGGGGCTATAGTAACCTAGGCTACGTGGTGCCATCTGGTTGGAGAACATCCTGTTAGTACCATCTGTCTTGCCTGGGCGTCCGACAACTCGCTAGTATGGACTGTCCAGCATGAGCGTCGCACATCCTGTTAGTAGCAACTGTCCCGCTTGAGCGTGTGGCAGACGTGGTTGTTATGACGTGAATTGTGATCGGCAAATATTCCCTTCACATGCAGTTGTCAGGGTGGTCCTATTGTTTGTCGCAACGGTGACATGATAGGGGCCCAGGGGGTACAAGTTTTTTGTAATGCACCTGACATGATGGGGGCCGCCGGCCAATGACCCCCCTTGGGGGAGAGGGGGCCAACCCAACGACATTGATTCTCGTCTAACGACGGACACAACTTAGCTCGAGGGGTAAACGGGCCTTGTTGGGCCTGAGGACCGAATGGGCTTAAAGTGGACTGAGGCCCAGGTGGGCTCTTGGTAAATGGTATCACCAAAAACCATAAAAAAATTGGAAATGGGCTAAAAAGTTAACTCAGTCCACTATCTTCTTAGTCTAAAGGTCAAGAAAGGAGCTGTTGACAATTTTTGAAGCAGCCCAGAGGATGAGCTGCTTAGAGAGTTATTAGTAGCGGCAAGCAGAGAGGATCGTTCTGAGATCAACTGGACTGAAGGTGTTGAAGAGATTCTTCACTTTGATGTCTGACGAGAGTGGTGCCCACTTGTGGTTGCTCGGTGCATTTGATCTTGCAATCTTTGTAGGCAAAAAGGAGGACTCATGCTATGGAGAGGTAGAGAAGAAGGTGGAGGGGGGAGGGGATGTATACAAGAGCAAAAAATCTACCTCCCGAGCGAGCAACATGTGGGATGAACAAGCCGTAGGAGGAGGAGGTGGGGGACAGAGAAGCACACTAAGGACAACTTGAACGTCCGGTGTGTTTTTATGACCAGTTTTATCAATAAGAATTACTCTTGAGAGAGTTTTCCTCCTATTCCCTATAATTCTTAGAATTTTCTAGGATTTATGAGAGAGTTGTGGGTTTTGTTGCAGATTTTGCTTCCCACTACGCCACACTGCATCAGTTGGTATCAAAGCCATGTTGCGTTGCATTAGACACCTCATAGGGACACATCACTAACTTCTAAAATAAGGACCCTTGTCCCTTTTTGTCTAACACCCCCACTCAAGCTGGAGCTTATATATCATATAAGCCCCGATTGTAACATATGAACTTTTATTGACACAAAGACTTTGTAAACACTCATATGCTGGCTGAAATACCATCAATATTGCAAAACATAAAGAACCAATCAAAAACACCATGAAATTGGTTGTAAAGCCACCAAATCGGTCAAAAACGTATTGAACTGGCCGGAAAATCGTCAAAACTGTCCGCAATAACATTGAACCGACTGAAATATCAGCAAACTGGACAAAAAACAATATGAACAGGCTGAAATATCACCAATCCGGCCGAAAAACGTTTGAAGGCTGAAATACAACTAAAACTGGCTGAAAAGGAACAAAACTGGCCGAAACACAACTAAAACTAGCCGAAAAGGAACAGAACCGGCCAGCATTGGTAACTGGCCAAAAATGAGATGTGTAATTATTGTTTATTCCTTGTTTTCAAAACATATAAATCAAAGTACATTCGTCACCTAATGTGCACAAAAGAATACCAACCAACCCAAACCCAATCTTTAATTGAATGTTGGATGTTATGATTGTGTCCCACATGATTTGACCTCCATTGACGTTTTCTTTCATCCATGTCTAACCATGTCAAAGGAACTCTAACCGTAATAGTTAGAGGCTGCTGTGATGCCCGGATCAGTCTGCATGAAATCATGAGTTTGTAAAAATTTTTGCTGATAAGTTTATTACAAAACTTTATGTTGCATGTATTCTGTTAAAATGCATTTTAGTCATGGTGCCTGACAGCCAGAATGTTAGATTAATTGGTTGAAAGGGCATATAACATTGATCATATATGGCTGAAGTAGAAACTCTAAAATACATGTTAATCCATTGTCCTCCTAACTTCTTAGCAAGATGGCCACACCCACTAAGAGGATTCAAACAGATTTTTTTCACTGGCCAGTCACACCCACATCCAGTGGGTTTTCAACTCATGACTTCACCCGCTAAATGCTTATTAAAAGAAAAGTATTTATCTAACTTCCATCAGATACGTTAAAGGGTTCTGCAGTCACAGTCTGAAAGGCCAATAAACATTTAAAAGATTGTAATGTCAACAAAGGCTAATAAATTTTTTTTCCCTTTTCATTTCCCCGCAATCATTAGATGCTGTTCTATTATCTGCATGTTTATATATAGTGTGAAACTATAAAATATCTGTGTGTGTATATAACTTAAAAAAGTCCTTCAGTACAAACTAATTGATAGTGAAGATGGTACTCTACATTTACAATCTTAATGATCTCAAATGTATGTATAGTGAAAAAGTAGGAGCTTGTTGGGACTTTTTGATTGATATTCTGATATTATGTAAGTTAGATAAGGAGGTACTAGTCTCACTACTCATGCGAGGACTTAAATCAGGTGTCCACCTATATGAGGATATGCTTATATAGACAGCATATTGAATGTTGGTGGCTTCTGTTCATGCTAACTATTGGTTGCTTTATGAAACTAGCAGCTTCAGTGAAGTGACTTTATCTACTGCTTACTTTTCACTTGATTGGCCACCTCAAGTTACATGAGATTTAAATACCTTTTGCCTATCTTGGTTGAATGATGCAGAAACTTTATTCCTAGACTAAGTGAACGAATAATGCCGCTTCATTACATCTTTTAATGTAATTTCTTAAGAGCAGTTAATTTTGGTTAGAAGTCACTGCTCATAGTTTTGAGTGCTGTTCTCCAATTTGAGCTTCTCTGGTAGTCAGTGTCCACTTACCAATTAGAGAGTGGCACATCATGTTTCAGAGCACTCTGCCCTTAGTTTACCAAAATACAGCAAACATTTAGGTTTACGTTTTCCTTCATCAACTAACAAGCAATGCTTCTCTTATATTGATGTGGTGCATTTTGATTGTTGGCAGGGAAATGGAGATATCTGAACCAGCAGCTAATTATATAGTCTGCGTTGATTTCCTTTCAGATCAGTCTCCCACCTTTGTTTTCTGAAAGCCTGAACTTGATTTTGCAGGTTTTACCCTATTTCTTGGATTCATTATTGACCGTTTGCACCATTATCTAGAAAAGCTTATTGGGTTGAGAAGTAGTGTGGGAGCTTCAAAAGAGGAAGTTGAAAGGCTTCAGAAAGAAAAGATGCAGCTGAAAGAAAAAGAGGAGAAGGCTTCCAAGGAGTTAAAGCTGCTGCAAGAAGAAATTGGGAGTCTATCGGAGAATTTGAAAAAGCTGAAGCTAGAATCTGAAGAGAAAGATAAGAGGGTTGAAACTGCTGAAAGCCATGTTGCTGCCCTTCAAAAACAAGCTGCAGATCTACTTCTTGAATATGACCGTCTCTTAGAAGACAACCAAAATCTTCAGACTCAAGCTATGGGATATAGGGGTTAATGTTGAAAGACTCCGAGGAATCGAGTTTTGGGAGTTAATTTTGGTCATTGGTGATGTTGATGATACGTCTCCATGCTGCAAGGAAATCGTCTTTGTTTGGGCCTTCCAAGCGGGAAAGTGGATGGGATAGGCTTTTTCTTGGTGGCCAATACTATTGAAATTTTTGTAACTTGTTTAAAATTTTGGTTAGTCCCACCTCGATGTTGATTTAATTAGTTGATAACAACTATTTTTCCAATTCTGTTTTCTGGAATAGATATATTGTAACTCAATTTAGATTATTAATGAAAATCTGATCTCGAGCCATCTGCTATGCAGACAACATGTGTATCCCTTTGGCCAATGCACGAAAGCCGTTGCTTCATGCTTCTTGGGGTGAAGTACCTGTTCTGTTTCGTATCAGGTAGGGATCCTCTGTTTAGCTCATCGATGGCTTTAATCGTTCGAGCTGTCATCCGGAATATGTCCCCAGTTTGGTGATATATATATATATGTTGTGATTAATCAAGGATCAACCATACTTTAGTCTAAACATAATTTTAACTGAAAGTTTTTGAAGTCATAACCCAAAGTTGCACTGGAATGAATACTTGCATAATAAGTTGGATATCATTCTCAGAGAAAGTCATTGACCATCGTCAAGGACTGGTCATAGCAAGTCCGGACAAAATAACACGTGTGTTATTTCCATATCCATCTATTATTGATATCCATTTCAATTTCCAAGAGCTTTGGTGCAGATATCTATGCCTTATGTGTCAACTGAAACTTAGAAAGCTTTAAATCTTCCAAGGCTGTTCATGGCAGCCGTGCCTTGTACTTCACCCAAGAGGGTAGCTTTATACCTGCCTTTATAGATTTTCTTTTGAACTTTATAGCTCTTCGTTGTACTTGCTTCGGACTTCTTTTGAAAACCGAATCTCCTTGATAATTGGTCTTTTCTTTTCAGGTGGGTCTTGATGAACTTTTATAAAGACGATGGCATTGTCCTATATTTTATGTATAAAGCTTCCTTCTGCAAACTATGGTAGAAGCTAATTAATAATGTCTCACTTTTTCTTCTCATAGGTCACTGGGGTCACTTGCTTCAATCCCTTAATCCCTCCTCCTTGTGAAGGTAGACAGCTTGATCCTGCGGCCAGATTTTTATTCAATCATCTCAAGGGCTAATATTATATATTCCTGGTCTTTTCATCTTCTTGTATTCATTGGCATCAACATCAAATATTGCAATTCTTACTGGTTTATTCGTGTTATGTGGGTCTAATTATTGGAACTCTCTCAAATAATGGGTCCGGCATTGGGGAAATCCATGTTGAAGAAAGATAATGAAATTTACTTATAGAAAGTTGATCAAATTAGAGAATAAATTTTGATTTTATTGTCGTTTCTTGGAAGTTTCTGCAGAAGGTCAACAGGCCCAACACAACACGCAATCGGGAAAGTTCAATTATGTGACCACCTTGATGGCAATCATGGATAGATTACAGTAGAGTTTAATTATTTCACAATTCCAATCCCAACCATTGTTTAAAATTAAATTATTCAGATTTTATCATATCAATCTTTATTACTATTTTTATTTTTAATAACTCAGTTACAATATAAAAAAAGTATGGTATATATTTTGTTTTAAATATTGAGTTTTTAAAAATAAATATAATAATAAATACTGAAATAATAAAATCTAAATCATTTAATTTAAATGCAATTATTTAGATTTGAAAAAAATCTACTCATATATAGAATACCTTTAAAATTTCAGAGGATCCTGGTTTGGGAGAAGAATGGATACCTTTTATTCCTTCCCTACAATAATAACTGTAATTTCTAAATCAGGAATTCCTTTTTTTTTTTTTCCCTCATCTATTTAAATAATCCTTTTAATTTCTCTATCAAGAGCTGATGATTGATGCATGGGCTGGTTGTCTAGCGCGAGTGGGTCCTTGGATATATACCCACCCAAAAAAAGACAAAAAAAAGAAATGTTAATTAGTGAGTTACTAACAGTATAATAAGGCTCCAATACGCTACATTAATTATATTTACAGAGTATGGCAATTGAACGTTGCTTGCACAAGATGGTTTAGTTCTCACAAGCAACAAATTTGCTCAGATTTGCATGAAGGCTAGCAGAAAGCACTTGGCCAAGTACATTAGCATATATTCAAGTACTCAATTGAGCTTCCAGTTGGATCCTGCCAACCATCTCCTTCACAGCAGCTGCAATCTCATTCACTGAGGTTAGCTGAGAATCGTCTTCAACCTGTCTCAAAGCAACAACAATTCCATATTAATTAATATTGGGTTTAATTTGAAATTTTCACCAAATATAAATCTGTGACAGTTGAACTAACCTTAACACAGAAAGAGTAAAGGACCATATTATCAACGGTTGTGACATTGAGGTGAAGAACAATAAGGTGCAAGGATTGCAGCCCGGCCACCATTTGCAAGAGCTGTTTTGGATGTTTTCTTGATAGTAGTTTGATATTGGCATGGCGTTCCACCATTGTCACTTCAATGTCTGCAATGGCTGAATGCTTTTTGCCCATTGACTCACTGGAAAAGGCGGAGTACTGTGGAAAGGTAAAGAAACCCGAGAAGACAGATGAGGACAAACTGCCGCCGTCTGGTGGTTGCTTGCTTCTCTTTTGGGCTTCCAGGGATTGGAGGAGCTGCTCAAGTTCCTTCACAAAATTAAGGGCTCCCCCTATGATTGATGCTTGGTCCCCCTATGAGAGAGAGAGAGATCAATTAATATTTAAGACAAACATTAAGTATCTCCTGCCTAAGATTAGTAATTAATTTCAAAATGCTAGCCAATCAACATTTATTTAACGATCGAAGGAAATAAAAAGATGGATGGATGGAGTACCTTTTGCACATAAGAAGGAGGCATCATAGACCTAAGCACGGCGAGATAGTCGTTCATTTGCTTCCTTCTATTGCGTTCCACAGCAATGTGAGTCATTCTCTGATTCTCCTTTTCTTCCTTGTTCTTGCTGCTTCTGGTGCGCCGTCTTTTTAGCCTGCCCATCGTCGCTGCTGGAGCTTCCAAGTTGGTATTATTGAATCCTCCCTCTAAATTATTGTCAGGACTAGTTTCAAAGCTGCAGACTTTGTCTTCCTCAAGCCCAAGCTGGCAATAGCTCCCAGGTCCACCTGATCCTCCTAATACATAGATATCGCTGCAGCCATGACTGTCGTACGAGCCCTGTAATTGGAACACCAAAGCTTCCAGAGCCATATTATTATCTAGCTGATCTCTCCCACCTCTCAGAGCAGCACGGCAGACTAGCTAGCTAGTGCTCAAATACAAAATCAAGAGGGTTTTTCAAGTACCATTAAACCAAACTCCCAACAAAACCAGCAACTTTTGGTTCTCTCTTCAATTTTAAAGGCCTCATTATAATTATACACCAAGACCCAGTTGCTCCAGCCACGTCTTTTATAGACAAGTTGCAAAGGGGATTGTGTTTGTGTGCCTGAGAGGGAGAAACGGGCCGGGGATTCTCCTTTTCTTTTTTTCTTTTTTTATTTTTTTTATTTTTTTATTTTTATTTTTTAAAAAAGTATTATAAATTCATAAGAAAACAAATGATTGTGGATTACTCGCAATTATTAGCGTTTAATTTAAACAAGTATTCTTCACTAGAAAGAGCTACACTTCATTAGAAAATAGTTATGTAAAGGGAACAGTGGTATTTGTAGACTTTCTACACATAATTTGTTGCATATATATATAGCTGTCATTTGTATTTACAGTATTAGATTTAAGTATAATAGGCATTAACTTCAATTTAAATTAATGATAAAAAGATGATCGGAAATATATAAGATATATAGAAGAATAATTATGCAGAAATATATAGTACTAATTATTCTAAATAACGCACGTTTACCAGGAGCATCACTATTTCATTGAGAAATGCTTCAGCTTATTTTCCTGACCATCTTTTGACCATATTTACATTAATTTTTTTTTTTTTAAAAAAAAAGGAACATAAAAAAAATAAAAAAATTAAGAGATGAATTTAAGAATGAGTTCATTTATTATTCTATTTGATTTAGTCATAAATTATGGGATGCTTAGTCATCTACTAGAGAGACCTAATAAAAAAGTGAACTCAATTTAATTTAAAAAATTTTAAAAAATAAACTCTAAGAAAACTCTTAGAGGACCTCCGATAAATGTTTGAACATTGTCCTAAATTCATAATGCATGACATAGGACTCTGGGGGAGACACAAAGAGCAATGTCTATGTTTTTGTATGCGAGCACGTGGCGGAGAGAGAGAGAGAGAGGATTAGGAGTCAGTAGGGGAATCTATGTGAGTGACCGCACAAACAAAGGGGGGCAGATTCTGCAATCGTGTAAAGCAGCGCCCTCTCCGATGACTGACTGAATACGTGTACTCTTCTGTGATTTGTGTTCAACCCCCAAAAAATCTCCTCTTTTTTATCACTTTTTTTTTTTTTTATTATACTTTAACCTTCCAAAGCCAACTCTCATTTCGATAAAACATTCCTCTCTCTCTCCGGTCCTCTCTCACTGTCTGCTTGCGTTTGCATGTATTACTGTCTTTGGATAAAAGGGGAAGATCATCTGAGTGAGGAACATGTAAAAGTTTGTTTGGTTTTGGATTTTTTTTTTTTTGCAGGTAATACTGATCGAGACGGTAGACTGTGGAAATAAGAACATTGAACCTAGCTAACTGGTACTGTTTATTTTTTATTCAAAAGAATGATTAGATACATGTAACATATTCGATCATTAGAACATTGCACCTATCATGACATATGAGACATGAACTTATCAAAAGTACTCTTGGCTTCATTGAGTCGATTGAAACTTGAAAGGTAGTTTTGTCAGTGATTAAATGGAAAAGGGGAGCAGTACTACTTCGGGCCTACTCTCAACTTTTTCGCACAAGTTGATTTTTGTACATTTCATATTTTTGCCCCCACCCATTAATAGTTTTCTTGGGGAAGCCGGAAGCGGCTCATACATACCATGTTTCCCTATATTTTAAGTGAGAATTTATCTCCTAAATAAGATCCTAATCAAAGTTACTGTAGCAGATCAGATGCTACGCCAGCATATGTTGACGATTTTTTTTTCTTCTTAATCACCTTCTTCAATTGGCTTTGAGTGTATAATTAATTGTTTATCTGTTTATTCTCATCATAAATCTTGTATATATGGTAATGAAATATATATATACATATATATAATATACTAGATCTACATTTAGGTGCTCCGTGTCACGGGAACTTTTCCAAAAACCTTAAGTAAAAGGTTTAGATTTCAGGCGACTGTACGAGCGTACGTGGTATGATATACGCAGTACATACTACATATAATATTTATTTAGACTCCTTTGGTATATATTTTGATTAGCTGGACTATCAAACATTTCTTGGTCATGTTTGAAGAAGTTCAAAGAATTGTTTTCTGCATTGCACTTGAAGCTAGCTAATTAAGTACTGGTTTCAATTCATGTATGTTGAACATATAGACAATCACGCGCTAAAATATGATTTGGTGAACAAATATTGACTATGCAATGCAACTACGTACCTACCACAGAACTTGTTCATTTGGGGATCGAGGCTAATTAGAACAAAGGGAGGCTGCACAAATTAATGAGATGCCCGACGGCCCCACTGCCACCAACCCATTAGAAGTGATCGATCACTACTTCTAATTAGATTATCATATTCATGGAAGGCCTTAATTTTAATTAATTTACAATGTGCAGATGATCTGCTCACAACTTGTATGTTTTCAAGTAATGGTGCGTGCTTGAGGATTAACGTGAATGCTAGCTGAAGAGGGAGAATTGACATTGTCAATATTATTGTCATTAATTCTTCTACTTCTTGTTGATGGGAGCGCGAACACAGACCCCTAACGTCTATGTCAGCCTTCGTCTCTTCCGGCCCCGATCGACTATTTTTCACCCTTGGGGACGATCCTTAAAAATCACGGCTTGGAACCAAAAAGTTGTATTGATTAGTACTACTAGCTAGTTTAGGCCGTTAAGGTGGACCCTGGAACACTGACCACTTTGTCTCTTCCCCGACTATTTTGCACCCTGAGAATCACGGCTGCTCTCTATCGGACAAGATCGGAGCCAAACGGTTATGCTGATTACTGTTAGCGTGAACCCTAGCTTTACAAAACCATGAGTCACGGCCCATAGAAAGTTTCTGCCGCACGCTTCCACGTACGCCTCATGCACCAACCATTTTCAATGCAACAAATGCACATGATATATATAATATCATTGCCAACTATTCATGTGGATTCTGTCGCTAATGATTTGCAGACATGTTCGATTGTTGTGGAATTAATAATCACACCTTCATGTGTATATATATATATAGTAAACCAAACATAAACTTGTTCGTATTTGAAAAATTAAAATAGGTAGTTCTGATTCGTCGATCACTTACTTTTTAAGTAGGGTTATGTGCAATGTACGAGTAATAACTCGCTAATTAAAATATTGATTTTATACTTCTAATTGGTAGATGCGGCAGCTGCCACGTAGGATGCTGACAATTGTTTAGGGATAATAATATGAAGGATATTCACAAAACTGTGGTGGTTCGAAGATTTTGTCTAATCATATATATAATTGCTAATTAAGCTGGTTTTAGCAACTTGGCTTATTCTGTTATAGACCAACCTTAGATTTCTGGGTACCTATC
>FXXK01000646.1:77788-126590 GCA_900184695.1 Betula pendula
GGCTGTGGGTGTTATAGAATACCAAAGGGCTGTGGGTGTTATATATATACGGTAAGGTATTATCTCACACACATCTATCTCTCTCCCTTCTCCTCTCCTCTCCAACTGACTTTACCATCGGAGGGGCCCACTGTCAAGCGCCAGTGGGCCACTCTAATGGCTTTCTCTCCTTGTGCAGGCGGAGCTCCTCCCTGGAAGGTGGCCCGGAGTCACTGTAGAAAACCGACATCTACACTATCAATCGATTGTATTTCCTTTTTCTTCTTTTTCTGTTTGGCGATATTTGCCAAGAATTTGAACAACATATCCAGCGAGCAAACCTTTTGTAAGAACTAAGAAGTTCCAAATTCATTATATTAAGCTAGCTAGGCCAAGTTCATGGAGAAGATAAAAGTTTAGGCTTGACACTTTCTTTTTTTCCAGGCAAAAAAGTTGAGGGATCGGGATGATCAGTAGGAAAACTTAAGCGTGACCATAAACACTTCCTCAGAGACTGCCCAGCTGCATGCATCAGGCAGTGAGCAGCAATGGTAGTCGAATAACCAACGTTGCTATGTGGTTCGACCTATATATTCTTTCTAAGGTTTCATTTTTTTCTCTAAAAAAAGATTTATGTCCTCAATTTGCTTAAAAAAAAAAAAGGTTAGTCGGAAATTCACAGTTTTTTTTTGTTTCCTGAGCAGACTGACTGATCTATTTTCAAATTTTGGGTGTATACATTCGGCTCTGCGGATAACGAATCCACATGGTTAATATCATGTGTAACCCTCCTCTCTCAATCACTCACAGTAATCTGTACGTATCAACAAATCTCTCTATATTCTATGTTATGTTTAATTGCAATTGCACAATAGTTTTACAAGAGAGAGAGAGAGAGAGCATCTTCTTTGTCGGTGTCTCTAATCTCAAAACAAAACACAGAGATGTCGAGATGAATGATCAAATTACGACAATTATGCCACTGTGAGTACGTACGTCACGGGACAAGTTAAAAAGCTCTTGTGCCACTTGTTAGAAGAAGGGGGGCCGCCGCCCGCCCCCCCCCCCCCCCCCCCCCCCATTGGTGGGTAGGGATTTTTGCTACGACGGTGAGTAAAGGCCATTTCATGGAGGAGGTGGATGCAGCTCACCTCCCTTATGACGGAATTAGAAATTTTTATTAAATGGGGGCCAAAGCGCATGAATAAAAATATGTTAAATAAGTAGTCGAAAACTAACATGAATAAGAAATATAAAAATTGAAACTAAATTAATATATACAAAATAAAATTAATATTCATTTTTATGTTAACCAAATATGGTAAATTTTTGTTTGTTTGTTAGTTTCTTTTATTTAGTGTTCGGGTTTGTTTTTCTGGCTTTGGTCAGGTATAAACAAAAGAAAAGACACAAAATAAATGTTTCTTAATATATTTAATTTTTAACCCAATTATATATCAAAATAGAACCAACATTCTCTAAAATCCTAAAAAATCATATATAATTAATTTGTTCTTGGAAGCAAGGTTGAAAAAGTATTGTGTTTTATTATTGTTCAATAAGTTTTGTTTTTTTTATGTTAAAGTAACAAGAGATAGACTTAAGGAGATTTGCTACTTTTACACAATCAGAAAAACTGATGAAGGCATTGAAGGGTATAATAAGTAGTCTAACGTACTTTTATTTGAAAGATACAAAAAATATTCTTAACAAATCTTCTACATCAAACTAAATACATAAAAATTGAGATATTGTTACCAAGCAAAACTGGACAAAGACGAAAAATAAAAACAAAAAACAAAAAATCTCATTACCAATAAACTAAACAAGCACAGAAAAAACTTTCAACATAAATATTAGTATATATTGACAACAACCTTTTAATTAAGAACATTTAGAAAAAGATAATAACAAAGAAGAAATTTTGAAGTTATAAACATATTGGGTGAATATTTATATCATGAATTCAAAATTAAGTAATAAACAAAAATTGAGAGAAATTGAGATTGAAAATTAACTTAGATTTGTATTGCAAAATTGAGAGATGTTGCTGAATTGTTGTGTTGCAAAATAGAGTGAACCAAAAAGATACTGTTGAATTTATTTATTTATTTATTTTAAGTGTAATAATATATGGTTGAGTAGTTGTTTAGATGTGTGTTTATTTTTTGTTTTTCATTGCTTTATAGACTATTGTTGTAAGCTGAATAGTTGGTTGAACATAAGCAATTAAATGAAAGGTTACAAGTTCCAAATAGTCATTTGTAATGGCTTGCAATTGCAAGTTTCAAAAAGTCTAACTATAAAAAACATAATGTCTACCAATTTAAATTTCAAGGAGTTTATAATGGCATGTAATGGCCTCCAAGTCAGCAACTCAAGTAGGCTTACAAATTTTTTTTTTTTTTTTTATTTTTGATCTAAGTCATGGGCCCCTGGTCTCTATGTATTTAATTCAAGTGGGGGCCAAATATAAACTTTTGGTTTCTTTCTATTTAACTCAAACATATTTGGAACAATTTTTTTGATTTTTTTGCTTAAGAAGGGGCCATGGCTCGCCCCGGGGGGGGGGGGGGGTCTACAAGTAGACCTGTCCCCCCTCCCACTTGCTTTCCACCCATTTTCGGAGGGTGAACGCCCCTCCCGCTTTTTTTTTTTTTTTTTTTGTGGTTGAATATAATTAAAATTTCATATAAATTATAGATGCGATGTGTTCACTTTATTTCATGGGTAGTTGGTGACATGAAAGAAAATCCATTAGTAATTTTGACGAAAAATTTGACAAAACTAGCGATTATTTTAAAGGTCAAAACCCAAGAATTGATTTTCTCTTCTTTTTTTTCTTGAAATCTAGGAATCATTTTTTTTTTTTTTTCCTTTTTCGGACCAGTGGTTTGTTTTGCTCCCTTGGACAAGCATCTAGCGGAATCTTCCGACACTACTCTATTGTTGAATGTTGACTCCGATCCGACATGTCAGAGTCGGTTGAATCCTACTAATTAGATGGTTTTACACCACAAAAATGAAAAAGAATATATATATTATATATATATAATAGTACATGAAATACAATATTATTAAGTATTGTAAGGTAAATATAATTAGATTTCTCTAATATGTATGTATATACATTATAAAACGCACTGGTATCTAGAAGAAAAAATGTTGGTTCATAAATAACGAAAAAGAAAGAAAGAGATATATAGAGGCCGAAAGGTATGTGGAACCATTTCTTTCTTCAGAATTTTCTTTTAGGACCGAATTTAATTTTCCACTCTTTTGACTCAAGTATGGAGTGGAGTGGACCACTCGGGGGTGAAATTAGAATTCTAGGAGAGGGAGGACAAAATTTAATAAATAAATAAATAAATTTTTTAGGATAAAAATTAATTTTGGGGGTCAATTTTTATAAAAATACCTAAAATTTAAAAGAAATTTTCAATATTTTATAACATTTTTAAAAATTTTGTGGTGGCCTGAAACCTCCCAAGGCTAGGGGATGATTCTGCCCTGAGTGCACTTGTCTCAAATTAGTCAAAAACCTTAATAATAAAGAAAGATAAGCTAGTATTTTAGACGTTTTCAAAACTTCATTTATATTAGTTGAAGCCATCAATCTTTCGTATATTGTATTCAAAATTTCAAATAATGATATATAACTAAGGATTAAAATTATATTTTTCGAGAAAATGATAATAAACCCGTCCACTCTCTATAACACATAAGATGCAAAAAGAAAAAAAAGAAAAAGGAAAAAGACTCACATTTGTTATGCTTAATTTTTTTTTTGGAACAAAATTTTCTTCCAAATTATCAAATTTATTAAACTGACATATATGTGTCCAAAATGTATTTCTCCTTACTCTTTTATCCCATGACTTTTAGAAAGTTAAATTAATTATGTGATCAAATTGATACATATTGGTAGGGTTGAAAAGGCGGGGCGGTTATAATCGCCCCGCCACCGCTAACCGCAAAACCGCCTTAGGCGGGGCGGTTAGCGATTTTGATATACGCGGTTAGCGGTTATAACCGCTAACCACTTTTTAATATATATATATATATTAAAATAAATTCAAAAAATATATATACACACAAAACGACGCCGTTTTAGTGTTAAACACCAAAAATGACGTCTTTTGACTTAGGGCTGAGAACACTTTAACTCAGCCCTAAGTCAGCAAATCTCCCTAATTTCTCTTCTCTCACTCACTCTCAGCGCCGCACATCCCACCCAAACTTCTTAGCCTCAGCGATTTTGAAGTCTCTCGTCCCTCTCTCATCGTCCATGAACTCACACATCTCTCTCATCCCTCTCGTTCCTCTCGTCATCCATGAACTCCATGAGCGCCTAGATGTTGCCGTTGTGGTCGTTGGTCGATCATGTCGACGATGTCGTGGCACTTCACCATGTTGTGGTTGTTAACATCGCGGAGGATTTCGATCTCGGTGCAGATCTAGCGGCGCACGATGAATTGAACCGGAACTAGATCTGGCGTCACGAAGAATCTCGATCTTATTAACGAACCTTATAGACCCTCACCCTTCATTGTTTCCTCCATAGTGACAATGATCTTGTTATTTTTTTCGATATCATCTACATGCAAATTTACTATTGGATTTGATGGATTTTAGTTACTTATTGATTTTTTTGATGGGTTTGCGTAGATTAGTCTTTTGGATTCATTGCAAATATTTTTTTTTTAGTTGTTTTTTTGAGTAAAAAAAAAATAATAATAATAAAAAAAAACGGTTATAGTAGGGCGGTTATAGGCTTAAATAACCGCTAACTGGCGGTTATTTTATAACTGCTAACTGCCTAAGGCGGTGCGGTAACAGTTAGCGATTTAGAATAACCGCTTAAGGCGGTTGCGATTATAGTCAATAACCGCTAACCGCAACTGCAACCACCTTTTCAGCTTTACATATTGATAAAATTAATAAAAACAATAATGTCATTGAGAAAACTAAGAACCTATTGTACTGTATGCATCAATGGAGTATCAATTATGTCGAGCATAATCTCAATGGTGCAGCTCATTGTCTTGCAAATGAAGCGTTGACTCTTAAGGAGGACAATATCCGCATTGAGAAAGTTTCATGCTGTGTTTTTAATATTACTTATTGTGTATTTAACTTGTTTCTTAATATATGCAAATCTTTCCTTTTCTCTCAAAAAATAAATAAAAACAATGATGTCGTATCATCATATATTTAATACCTTCATTAAATGTATCTTTTCTTTTTTCCTACTTTTTCCATCAATGGTAGTGACATTCTTAGAATTTTGATCGTCTCCAGTAATTCAAATGGTCCGCATTCTTATGGGTTGTAAATAATGTATGGACATAACTTCAATGATATTAAGATATATTTAAGAAATGATTCATTACATTATACATACTTATTTCATCTCTATTTTATTAGGTTGACGTAAAGCTGACTACCACATTAGCATTTGAAATATATATATATATATTTAGTTTAAAAAGACGGATCCAAGAGCTGATGAACATTGTTACATCAACTTAGTAGAATGTGGTGGGATAAGAGTGTAGTATGTAGTATTATTCGAGTTTTTTTTTTTTTTTTTTTTTAAAAAATCAATATCTAATGAGCACTACTACATCATCTCATAGAGATAAAGTATGATAGAAGTGTAATATACATGTAACATTAGTTATTTAATTTGGATTATTAAGGATTTAAAAGTAAACTTTTATGAGACCTGATATACGTTCATCTGGTATACATCTGTTGTACATCTCTTTTCAATGTGGGTTTCATAAATTCAATAATTGATTTGCAAAAAATTGTACATAAATGTACATCAGATTGGGCTAGTTTGGATGCAAAACATTTTTTTTAAAAAAATTCTTTACAATTTTCTTTTTTGAATTCTTGTTTGGGTACCAATTTTTCAAACCCAATTATATTCGGTTCTCATCCAACCCGTTTTTCATACCCAAGTTTAGCAACGCAATCCGACGCAATGTGTAAAAAAAGAGGTGGAACATCCATTTATTTTTTGTTAAAGAATAATGATTTAAGTCAATTTTATGTTTATAAAATAAATATTAAAAGTTGACGCGACTTTTAAAATTATCGTTAAATTAATAATAGATTGTTATTAACTTTTGATAAAATAAAAACTACGTCAGTTTTTTTTGGGTGGATACAAAGTATAAGTATACCATGAGTTCACATCTACAATTACTTTTTTTTTCAATTCGAACACAATCTGCATGGGGAAATGATTGTGTATGTTCCAATCTTGTGCTATTTGGTGCGAAATTGTAAGGAGACCCTCCGATTAGTAGATCAGATCTACACGTACAGATGGAAAAAAAAAATCATTTTTAGAACTAAGGGAAGTAAAAAGAAAATAAGTCAAAGAAAATCCCAGATACATTTCTCACTCTCTGCCTCAATGTCTCATTTCACACATGAAGTAAACAAGTAAACAAGAAGAATTGTTAGTCTCTAGATCACCACCTCTTTGATTACTCCTTTCCCAATTCATCCCTCGCCTCTTTGATTACTTTACTCCTTTCCAGTTTATCCCCTGCCTAAAGCATACCTTTTACCCTTCTTATCTTTCCTTTCTTTTCTCCAATCAACCATGAAAACGAAAATCCAACCCCTCAAAACAGAACAAATACCCAAACCAAGTCGGTCCCTTTCTTTTAGCTTTTCCAGTTTCCACAACATCATGTGCACACTCTTGCCACCCTTTTGGTTCTTTTGCACTCTAGAACATTGTTCTTTTCTTCTGCTCTTATTTTATGGCTATCGTTTTGTCTTGACTATGGACAAGGTTTCAACAAAATTTAATTTAATTTAATTGCGTCGAGAAAGGCAAACCTTGAGCTTGCTTGTTTACAAGGTTCAATCTGGTATTAATTGAGTGATAAGGAAAGAATGACTGAAGTTCTCCCAAGTGGGGTTGGCATAATATCTCGTGCTTTATTGAGGTCCATTTGCTCCTAGATGGATGCTATAATTTGGCTTTCTTGAAGCTTTTGGGTGCTTTACATTCTTCATGGAACTTGTTTTTAGCAAATGGGTATGTGCATTTCTACTGTATTGTTGGCTCATCTTCTCTGGAGCATACTCGGGTAAGCTCTATTACCTCCAATTCCTTGGATTTTTGGTTGTTTCTTGAAAATGCTATTTGTTAGTGGATGAAAGTATGAACAAATTGACAATGGTTTTCTTACGTTGTATTCTGGTCCGAAGTGGATGGGTTACGTGGGGATTCTAAAGTGAGAGGAGTGAACTTGGGAGGGTGGCTGGTTGTGGAAGGTTGGATTAAGACTTCACTGTTTGATGGCATTCCCAATGGAGACATGCTTGTGAGCTTCTTCTCCAAATTTTGTTGTTTTTATGATTCTTGGATATAATCTGGGTTCTTCATGAGTGCTTTGGCTGACTCATTTTTTGGGAATGGCAATGTAGGATGGAACAGGGGTGCAATTTAAGTCAGTGACACTGCAGAAGTATGTGTCTGCTGAGAACGGGGGAGGTATGAATGTTGCATTTAGCAGGGATATTGCATCTTCATGGGAGACTTTTAAGGTGAGATGCCCGACCAAATTGTTCTGTGCATGTAATGTTCTTTTGGCTGTTGTGATATATTGGTGTAAAAATTGATTTTTGGTCTTGCTTAGTGAAGGAAATTTTTTATATTGGTTTATTTGGTGTGTAAGCTTTAACTTTTCTTTTATCTTATGATTGTTATTTTATCCAAATTATCAATGCCAACTGTGTAAAGTTGTCCTTTGTTTTGAATTCCTTGGGTTCAATCTAATGCATGGCTTTTGTGTGATACTGCAAGATATTGTTAACTTGCTCTAAAGCTGAAGTTGATTGATATTCTAAATTCAAATTCTGTAGGATAACATTAATGCATGATAAATTACTTGGGGAAGGTTTTAGAAATCATCAAAGTCAAAGTGGGTTGCACATGGACCACATGGTTATAGTTTAGGTTGACCTGGATAGTAAAATAATGACTTCAAAGATATGGATTGTAGAATGAAAGTGAGAGGCAGTTTAGTGAAAGGAACGTGAGACTGGAAGCCTGTGCCTCAGATATTTCATCTGCAGCATGCTAAAGAAGAGTCATATACTTATGAAGCTAACAAATCCTTGTCCCAACTATCTGGAACTTGCTACATGGATGAAATGTTACTAGAACATATTATCCTACGGGCTGTCTAAGTAACATTAATAAGTGAAAAAAGAAAAAAAGAAAAAAGGAGAACCTTAAGGTCACATTTTCAGGTTTTCAAGTGATGAGTAGTTTGAGTTGGTGGGGCTAACCAAAAACATAAGGAAGTATTGTTGATTGAATTTTCATTATTTAGTATATAGTTGAAAATGGATCTCCCTGGAGTTTTTTCCCTTTATTTCTCCTGTTATTTTCTTTATTTTGAGAAATGGGAGGTTAAAACTCCATGGATTGCTGTTCCCAGGAGTATCACAACAATGTGCCTGTCAAGAGATTGTGGATTTATCGATTTTTAAGGTGCTTATTTTATTGTGAGTCTTGCTAGTTGTTTTCAAGCGACAATGGTTTCTTGCTCAGCTTCAATATTATTAATCTGATTCTTATATTTTTCTTTTTATCTTTGCTTGCAGGCTAAGAAGTAATGTTTTGTCTTTTATGTATTACTGAATGAACATGATAGCCCTCATGTGATCTTCTAAACAGAGTATCTTAACCTTATGAGAGTCTGTATGGAAAAACATTATCCCACTCCTTTCTTTTTATTGCAGTTATGGAGAGTCTCGGAATCAAAATTTCAGTTCCGAACCTCCCAAGGCCAATTTCTAACATGTGATGGAGAAGGGTGCTCTGTCTCTGCTACTGCAGAATCACCTTCCACATCAGAAACATTTTTCATTGAAAGGAATAACAGTAGAGTTCACTTCAAACTCAAGAGTGGGGCCTATCTGCAGGTATCATTCTTCACCCTTTCATGTTTTTAGGAAAAGAATTAAAAATACCCACATAGTTTGCATTGCATTTATAAGAAATAGTGCTGTACAGGCACTCTTGGTAGGATGCAGTGTAAATGTTGCACATATTTTTGCTTCTATGTGAATCAGTTGCCAAAATCTTACATCTTGGGGTCCAACATTTATTTGGATAATGACATGATTAAAAGTTTCTGTTGAATGAAGAAGAATGCAATTGTTTTTCATGATAGTTCTAAAATTCATGAATCAACTCTATCAATATGTTTGGCATGCTTTGGTACTTCTTGAAGATTCACAGGATTTTGTCAAGTTTTGCTCATAAAAAGAGTGAGAAAAGCAGGCAGTCAGAAGAATCATTTGAAAAATAGGCCTTACTTGGCCTGCAGCCATCAAATCCTTTCTCAACCATGTCATGTGCACCAACTGTGCCAAAACTAATCTGTAAAGGATCACCAAGATGGGCATTTGAAATTATGTCATTATTCAATTGCCTCTTCATAGGATGTTATAGTTTTTAATGATAACAACATGATAGGATATACTCCATTTTTTAGGCTACAATAGGAAATCAGCTCACAGGAGACTATCCAGGGATTCCTGGATGGGATGATAATGCAGCCACCTTTGAGATGATGATTGTAGCAAATAATTTGCATGGGGATTACCAGCTTGCAAATGGATATGGACACAATGAGGCTAAAGAGGTTCTTAAGGTAAGTCCATATTTTCTGAAACACCTCTTTGTTTTCTTTTATTGAAATTTTTTTAACCATTGTAATAAGTGGAAATTCACCCTCTATTAATTGATCTGGACATTCTCAAAATTAGGTATTTGCAAAGATGTCAGGATCCGAAAAAGCCAAAATTGTAAAATTAAAAAGAAAACAAAATGACTCTAAACATATTATGAGGAGAATCTAGAACTTTATTTTTTTTTTTGTATGACTAATTCAATTAGTATTGGTGATAGCAAAGGGAAAAGATCAATCATTTACCAATGCAGCAACGGCATTTGCCATTCCTACAGTATGAGCATTAAGGAAGATAGGTGGAAAGGCACCCTCTATTAATTGATCTGGGCATTCTCAAAATTAGGTATTTGCAAAGATGTCAGGATCCAAAAAAGCCAAAATTGAAAAATTAAAAAGAAAAAAAAAAAGACTATAAACATATTATGAGGAGAATCTAGCACTTTAATTTTTTTTTTGTATGACTAATTCAATGAGTATTAGTGATAGCAAAGGGAAAAGATCAATCATTTACCAATGCAGCAGCAGCATTTGCCATTGCTAAAGTATGAGCATTAAGGAAGACTGCTTTTGAGTACGTGTACAGCAATTAATGCAATCAACTCCTAGTATGTTAGCCATGTGTTTATCTCCGCATCTTTGTCTGCACTTATCTGACATATGTGCTTGGCTATGTGATGTATTTTTGGCATGCTTTAGTATTCTTATCATAGTACCTTTGCCATATTGTCTTCTTTCATAAATTGAAAAGATTGTATATATATATATCCATGACCCATGTGAAAGGCCCTTGAGAACAATGGAGTTTAATTTTGAGTCATTGTAAAACTCCATAATATTTGCTTGATGAGAGTTGTAGATTCCTCCAGTGTTGTCCTCTCGTTTATGTAATTTATCAGCCTTATAAAACTGCAGAGACACAGAAACAGTTTTATCACCAAAGAAGATTTCCAATTTCTGTATAGACATGGAATAAATACTGTTAGGATCCCAGTTGGCTGGTGGATTGCTTTTGATCCCGATCCTCCCTCTCCATTTATTGGAGGAACTCTAGAAGCTCTGGATAATGCATTCTCATGGGCACAGTAGGTCTTGCTTTCAACTTGTTCTGTTCCAATTGGTGACACTATGAAACTTAGCATTTCCTTCTCATGTTGTACCCAAAAACTTTGGTGCAGAGCCTATAACATTAAGTGCCTAATCGACCTTCATGCTGCTCCTGGCTCTCAAAATGGGATGGAACATAGTGCTAGTCGAGATGGTTCGACAGGCTGGCCTACTCAGAATTACATCTCACAAACATTGGATGTTATTGATTTTTTAGCTTCCAGGTACATTATGGACACTTTCTTGGATTGTTAAGATACAGTCCTTGTCAAGAGTTATCCGCTTGCTTGTTACTTTGAATATCTGTCAAAAGAGTCAAAGTTTTGATGGTTGGTGGCTAGCATAAAAAACTTAAATGATTTTCATTCTTATCTCATGTCTATGGGTACTGGCCAAGTTATACCAGGAATGAAATGCTATTATACCTTTATATCAATTAGCTTCTTGAAACAACAAAGAAAAGAATCAACCGAACTCACCAAAAGTCATGTCATTGAACTGATGGAAATTTAAGCATTTCTCTCTCTTGTGGATTGTGACGTTCAAGTATCCTTTCATTGAAAACTAGAAGATTCACCTAGGTTCGTGCTGCTCCTGGAGTAAACTCTCCCACTTATCACATACATCCTGTTATATTATTTGTTGAATGACACTAAAAAATGCCAGTGGAAGAATCTTTATCTTTTTCACCTTGTAGTTTTTTGACATTTAACTCCATGGAGGGTGACTTCTTTGCATTTTCAGGTATGCAAGACATCCTGCATTGCTGGGAATTGAGCTCTTAAATGAACCATCTGCACCCACAGTTCCATTGGATACTTTAGTTTCATATTACAAACAAGGCTACCAAATTGTTCGAAAATACTCGTCAACAGCGTATGTAATAATTTGCCAAAGAATTGGCAATGCAGATCCCTTGGAGCTTTATCAGGCTAACATAGGCTCTCACAACATAGTAGTGGATTTGCATTTCTACAACCTTTTTGACACGTTCTTTGTTAATATGAGCACTGTGGATAACATACAATTCATATACAAGAGCAGGGAAGCTCAATTACAGGCCCTCAACAGTGCAAATGGTCCACTTGTTTTTATTGGTAAGTTAGAATCTGAATTCCATCTTCTATTGAAAATTTTACTTTGAGGTCTTTGATTCAAATTTATGATTCAGTTATCAATTTCAATGATAATTTTCATTCTTAATATGTAGCGGTCAGAATGAATTAAAATCAGAGTGAAACTTTTTTGTGCATGTAGAAGTGAAGTATTGCTGCTTTGTCTTTCTTTAATATTCTGAATTAGAAACCCTAGTTCTCTTATGATACAAATTCTATATTTGGGCACCTGAGTAGGGTTCCAAGTGGTAAGAATTATTATTTTGAAAGTGGATTGCTTTCAGGGGAATGGGTGAATGAGTGGAATGTGAGAAGTGGTTCTCAGACAAATTATCAAGAGTTTGGGAAGGCCCAGTTAGAGGTTTATGATGCAGCATCCTTTGGATGGGCTTATTGGACACTTAAAAATGACAGAAAACACTGGGATTTTGAATGGAACACAAGGAACAATTATCTCCAACTTGGTAAATACTCTAGGCTTATCTGGTTTCTGTTTTGAACACGTACAGATGCACACACATCTTGGGTACTGAATCTCAGTTCTTTAGTTACTTTTGACTTTTGCTATTACAAATAAGCCAATTTGTAGGCAGTGTATGACGTGTATATATATATTTTTATCCGTGTAGGCGATTCACCCAACAAGCAGATTTTCAACAGTTTAATCTCGGTTGGGTTGATATGTACCTGGTTCAATCTGCATTATTTATGGTGAAAAGTCACACCTGAGTGGCGTCATTAACCATAATTGAAAAGGAAGATCTACAATGCGGTTTTTCTTTGCTTTTGGCGTCTCAACCATCACATTCATATTGTTATGCAAAATGGCAAAGTGCAATAATACTGTAGATACTTGGAGGCTACATGTGTCACACTCACTCAATAACATACAAGGGAAAATTTTCTTCCTAATTTCGCTATCCTAGAGCAGTTTTTTGTGCAAATGCACGTTCTCATGTGAATTCATTCTGTCATCTAAAGCCATCTTTTATTGACAAAAATGTAAAGTCTCTTGACCACCTGGCCGATTGTAAAGTATCCTAGAAACAGAACAACCATAAATCCAAAATATGATAAAGGCAGGTAAACAAATCCCATGACTTCCCCAATTGGTGTCAAAGGAATTGCGATTCCAATGGCAGAAATCAAAACCGTGGAACAGAGCACGGGCCATGAGGCAACCTCCTGAATGAAGGGGATTTTCTCTGTCCGGATCAAGTGGATAATCAGAGTCTGCATTAAAAGCCCTTCGACAAACCAAGCAGAACGAACGAATTTAATGTCCTCAGGATCTGCAGCATCGTAATAGATCCAAAGGAATATGAGGGTGGCTGCATCACAAATGGTGCACACGGGTCCGTTCCACAATATGAACATGGGCAAGCCTTTCTTGGACCATCTTTTTGGGGTTTTGACATAATCTTCTTCCATCTTGTCCCATGGGATAGCAATTTGGCCCACACTATACAAGAAGTTTTGTGTAAGGATCTGCCTTGGAGTCAATGGCTCATACTTCAGGACCAGGGTTGCCAATAGGAGTGAAAGAATACTTCCTACATTGGCAATAGCTGACATTTTTATGTATTTCATAGTATTCCCAAAGGTAAGTCGGCCGTGCTCAACCCCGGCAACAAGGACGTTGAGGTCTTTCTCAAGTAAGATGATGTCGGCAAAGTCTTTTGCTACTGATACCCCTGAGTCAACTGATATACCTACATTGGCAGCATCCAATGCGAGGGAATCATTTACGCCATCCCCCAAAAATCCGACGACATGCTTGCCAACCGTTTGCAGCGACTTGACTACTCGGAATTTCTGAGTTGGGGTGAGCCTTGCTAGTACTGTTGCTCTTTTTACGGTCTCATGGAAGGAATCCTGCTCGAGTAGCTCAAGCTCAGGTCCAGTAACTACATGGGTTGTTTTGATGCCTACTTCCTGGCAAACCTTTATTGCCAGGGAGAGTGAATCGCCTGTTAATACTTTCGCTTTCACCCCCTTCTCGGCCAACCGCCACAAAGCTTGCTTTGCCGTGTCCTTGGGCGGATCAAAGAATGTTATCAGGCCGAGGAACACCATGTCTGATTCAGAAGTCTCATCATTGACCATGCTTCCATTACTGTTTTGCTGCAACATGAGAAACAAAACTGTAAATAAGTTGAAAGAAAAAAAACAAAAACAAAACTGTAAACAGTATAATCTCATCATTGGATATACTGTTTTCCTGTACACAGACATGTATAGCTTTTACTTCTTCTAAACATAATATAAAGAAGACAGCCAAAAGAAATGATTTTTTATTTTTATTTTAAAAAAGATGACTCCAATTTGCTTAGTCTGCATCAACTAGGTATTTAGTAACCATGAACTTGAACACTCGTAGCACATGTGGGTTCCTAGTTCAGATGTAACTTAGAACTGTAAATAATTCAAACTCAGCTGATAACTACTATGAGAACCATAATTATTTGCTGGTTCGATTCATGTGCCACTGATTCTGTTACCTACAAGATGACATCAAATTAGGCAACAAAGTATGATGAATGTTTTTGTGACGCCCCCATAAAGTTAGTCCCAAATTATAGTCGGGTGGATTGCCCACATTGAGTGGGTGAATTATAAAGGTACTCATAAATGTTATATTCCACATTAATTATTTATTATATGAGATTGGGCTTTATAAGTCATTGTAAAGAGCTCTACTTATAAGCTGCGGCACTTTTCTTGGGTTGTTATAGTACTGTTTGAGGAAATTAAATATTTTAAAAGACAGGAGAGATGAAAAGAGATCCAGACACACCGATTTCAGCCTCTTTGTTGCTACTCCTATTGTCCTTAAGCCCTCATTGCTTATGTCTTCTGCCATACTTAGAATCCTCTGATAGTCTTCTGGAGATAAATTTGTTATTGCACCGCTATCAACTTGCTCAATGAAAGAAGAAACTTTCATTACTTCTTCCAATGCTCCTTTTGTTACCATGAATCGGTCGAGGAATTGAAGATTTCTATCTTCTGCATGTGATTCTGTTTCCAAGATAACAGATACTCTTCTTCGTATGAAATCAAATGGGATCTCATCTATCTTCCTCCACTTGGATGGCTGAAACCTGTACCCATTTGTATAAACATATGCCAAAATTGCATCGTCCAGAGGATACTTCTGGTCAGTCTTGAAGTAGGAGTTAAGGAAGGCAAACCGTAGAACCTTTTCTTTGGGTAAACCCCCGCTGTCAAGATGGTTAACCATGATTGCACGGTTCATGGTGAGTGTGCCTGTCTTATCAATGCATAAGATATCCCTGAACAGAAAGAACAAATGGATGAAAAATATGAATAAATGTTGTGGTTTCAAACGAAAATATGGATGAATTAAGAATTACAAAAAGGAATTTATGAACCAGGCTAAGACTCAAAAGGGTATCTGTTCTCATAGTTCAGCATCTAACTGCAAATATGTTTCAGTTTCAAGTTCATGGAAATTGCTAGACACCTGACTTGGTTAGCCTAGTCCATGTTGTACTGGAACAGTATGTCCTCCTCCATACAATTGTTTGGATAGACCTATTAATATGATCAAACGAGTTAGCAGCACTTTTTTATCCTTGAGAATGTGAACTAGGGTTACTAAAAAAAAAAAATAGTTTCAGTAATTGACAACTTAGAAGTTAAAGCCAAACTCTATAACCCAGTTAAACCAAAAAAAAAAAATTCAAGTTTTGAAGGATGAAGAGTTCTCTCATCTTTTCTGTGATTGCAGGCAACCAGCCAGACACAATGTTAAGTTTCCAAAAATATCTTTCCAAGTGAACTTCCAAAAGTGTTACGTTAAGGCCACATTTGATTGGCCCCATTATGCAAATCATGTGTAATGAAAATAGTTTGATATGATAGTTTGAACTATCAAACTCTTAACATTCGTTTCTCCATTGACTAACATATTTTCCCCGATCCAATAACTTGATGATTGACTGCAGACATCAAATGGTAATGCTTTTGTACACTCGACCTACTAACGGGAACCCATCATGCAAGATTTGAACAGGGACTTGATAGATTGTGAATTTATTTTCATTTATTTTTCCCACTCGAGGTTGAAGGGTTTTTTATTTATTTATTTATTTTAATATATTTGCACTGCCCCTGCACAGGGGTGGGGGGGAGGGGGGGGGGATGCTAACCAGGGTATTCAAGATGCAGACACCCCACCCCACTGCATTTGTATAAGAATACTATGGAGCTGTGTTCATGTACTTATGTGTGTATTTAATATCCTCCAGTAACTTATCAAGAAAGTATAAACTTACATTGATCCCATGTCTCGGATGGCAGTTATGCTTTTGACTATGCATCTATCTCTGGCCATAGCAAGTGCTCCTTTAGCAAGACTTATGTTAACAATTAGGGGGAGCATTTGAGGAGTGAGTGCACTTGCAACTGAGATTCCGAAAAGCAGACTCTCGCTCAAATCATGGCATGTATAGTAATCAATTGTGACTATGATGGTGACTACTACTAGCATAACAGCAATAAGCACATAAGATATGCGGCGGACACCATTCTCGAAGTCATCTGGTGGTTTCTTCTTCCCTATGGCTGAAAACATGGTGCTCATGTAAGTCTTGGATCCAGTGGACACTACTAGACCGGTTCCACTACCTGATACCACATTTGTTCCCTGAAAGATGTGATTATATTCTCAGTATTTCAAATGAAATAACCAATCAGCAACCAGTTATGAAAGAGCCGTGACGGGAAGACAAACTTGTGAGCAAAATCTAAGGAAAATTATTGAGATAACTGTTACCTGATCCCACCCCACCTCTTACCACCTTAGCCAAGGCCCAATAGCCAAATGTTTTTAAATTTCATTCCCTTTTGTCATCAGGGTCCTCCTAATTTATAATTTTAATGAGCAACTTTCAATTTTGGGTTCTTGGGGTCATAAACATTCTTGAAGGTCTTGCTTGAAAATCAAATTCTCTATTGTATTACTTACAAAAAAAAAAAAAAAAAAGTCTCTATTGTATCAAAGCAACTTGTCCCACTTATTTCTGTGGGGTATGTCCAGTAATAATGATCTTCTAAAGTGAAGAAAAATAAATAGATGAACCCCAAAATCCTGTTACCAGTTGATTCCTTAAAACAAAGCAGCTCAGATATAGTTAGTAAAAAATTTAAAACAATGATGACTTAGAAGCACAGAAAAGATCATCATCTTCAATTATTTCACTCTGAATTTAGGAACTAATGCTGAATGATGTTGCATATCTAGTGGTTGTGATGATAGTATTTTGTAACATAATAGTGTTAAGAAAGGAAGAAAAAAAAATACAGTAGTAGTAAACAATCTGCAAAAGATGATATGAAAGGAGGGACATCCAGATTCTATACTAAAAGGTGGCATATTAAAAATTAAAAAAAGAGACCTCTCTCAAGCATTCTGGTCAAGACTTTTTTCCATCAATGCAATACGTTATAATGCTACTGCTGAAGGCAACTGTAACAGGGGTATCCTATACACACACACACCAAAAACAAAACAAAAAAAAGGATCTGCTTCTCACAAATTCCCAATGGAGACTAAAAATCAAGAAAGTGCTGTTTGTGCTTTTGACTTATGGGTTCACATAGGGGGGATAGCCCATGTCCTATACTCAACTTATATTGGACACGAAGTATAATTTTAATGATCATTTACAGCCTCTTGAGAAGTTCTGTTTCTTCAGGATGCCATACAATGTCATTGAATTATTTTGTCATACGTTTAACCTAATTATATCATCTATGGTTTAATTATTTAAAATCTATGTGAAAAGATCAAGAACAGATCTTTTTTGTTTTCTTTTTGAAAAATTCCAGGAAATACTGTTATCTGTTTGTATGAGTGTGTTTGATAAAATCCAATCTTTTCCATGATCCGTATATTTCCTAACGAATTCATGATAATTCCAAAAATAAAAATGCAGATACTCTTGTTAACTTAAATCCAAATTTGCAACTTTGAGAGGTGGGACCCCTCAAATTCTGTCTGTATAACTCAAGCTATAACTTCCACCACAAATAGAACATCCACAGGAATAACCATACCCACCATGAAGCAAATATTCTTCAACTCTAGTAAAGGAGTGCTCTGATCTTCTCTGATGTCAGCTGTTTTTTCTGTTGCCATGGACTCCCCTGTTAGTGAGGACTGACTGTTCAAGAAGCAGGATGTGATCATGTGATTTAAAAATTTGGCTGTAGAGGAAAAAGGAAGAATGGAATGAAAGAACTCAAAAATTCATCTACAGAAAGGAGAAAGCTGTCCAGGTAGCATACCTTACAACAAGGTGTTTTGAAGATAAGAGCCTCACATCTCCAGGAAAAAGGTCCCCAGGTTCAAAAATGACAATGTCTCCGGGAACAATATCTCTCTGATCAACTTGAACAATTAATTCAGTCTGAACGACTCTTCCTGCACATCTTTGAACTTTGACAGGGCATCTTACTAATTCTGCAAGTTTCATGGCTGCCTTTGAACTGCTATATTCCTGAAAAACATGTGGAAAATTAGAAAAGGACCACATTTGAGAAAAAATACGCAAAGTACTTATTGACTGAACAATTTAAGCAAAGAGATACCTGGTAGAATCGGAGGGAAACACTAATAAAAACCAATACAAGCATGATGCATCCATTTGGATTGTCGCTGGTTATGTATGAGAGCACAGACAAAACAATGAGAATGATATTAAAAGGATGGAAAAAAGCAGTCCACAGAAGATGCCACCAGCTTGGAAAAGAATAATCAAGAGGAACATTTGGGCCATTTTCCCTCAATCTCCTCTCAGCTTCAGTAAAGCTCAGGCCTGCACAGAAGCAAAAGGAAAACTAATGTCATCTCATCAAAGGAAAAGGAAAAGTAGAATTACAGAATAAAAAAAGAAAAAGATAAAAAATGATTTGTGACTAAAAAAAAGAAAAAAAAAAAGAAATGTAGATGCTTAGAAGTCCCCATCCTCTTTTCCCTGACAAGGGTTAGTCTTGCAGAAAGTTATGGTAGAAAATTCATACATAAATGCAGAGCTTAATATTACAAAAGAAATTAGGCTTGTTTACAGAACTGTTCCCTTGTTCTTGGAGAGAGTATTACTTTGGATTTTCTATCCCCCTTCATCAATCAGTGTGAGAACTTTGATTCTACTTTAGCAAGTATATTTTATTTTTGATTTGCATTTCACTTTTTTATATATTTAAGGGAATGGGATTGAAGCATTTCTCATGCTTTACTGAAAAAGAAACTTGGTGTTATTCATGGGCATCTAGAAGTCTAGATCCACTCCTTCACATAAATTGTTTTAATTTCGTAAGTGAACTAACAAATTGTTACACATACTGAACCAATAGATTGATGCATTTGCATCACAATATAATAGTCAGCATGGTAACTTATGATTTAATTGGTTTCTTTTTATCTTTGAGTCATCCAGTTTCAACTACTTCGAAACAGTGCATATGGCTGCTGACAGGTGAAAAGTATGATCCTAGAAATCGTATCTTGAGAGTCATCCTGCACGCTTGTTTTCTTCAAAATGAAAAAGGAGAGAGAGAGAACTCGTTGGAAGACAATCCTGATCCAGGCCCAGAGCAGCGAAATACAATGAGCAGAATGGATATTGATAGAAAATGGTACTTCAGTATTTCCTGCTTTACATTTTAAACTAACTGGACTATTAACCGTAAAGCTTAACATGCCCTAGCACAAACTAAAAAATCTACCCCAAACACCAACCTATTGATTATTTCTGCCAGAGATATTCAATATTTTTGAAATGGTAGATAAAACTTTTCAGCATCCTGTTCAAAGTATAGGAAGTAACTACAATACAAACTAAAGTCTGCAGTAGAAACTCGCATGTCCTCCACACAAGTAGAGGAAACTAGCATTTTGCCTACAATTTATCATATTCCTATGGAACACTGTACAGTACCATTTTGTTTATGTACATTCTTGAGATATCTTACACTAGTAGTAGGATTATCCTAGAAAACTGTTCATGCAAGAGATGGAACCAACACTTGCGTGACACTGGTTGATGCTCTATACGAAGATGCAATTGTCTATTAGATCTGCTTCTAAATAGTTTGAATGTGCTTATACACATTTTTACAGGGGGTTCCATATAAACTCAAACATAAACCCAAGAATTGATATGCCCCATTATGCTCATGAGAAATGCTATATACACTCCCACTCCCACTCCCATACTCCCAAATGTGCACTCTTTGACGTGACACTAAAAATTACTATTAAATTCAAGATTCAATAGTGATTCGTCTAAAATTCAATAGTGATTTTCAGTACCACGTTAGAAAGTGTAGGAGTGTGTATATCATTTCTCTTATGCTCATTGGCTTTCTTTAACAACATCCAATATAACTACAATTTGGCAGACATTCGTCCTTTCGAGTAGCTTCATGATGGAGCTAGGAATATTTATGTAGATGATACGAATGATTGTGTGTTGTCCTGGTTGTTAGTCAAAGGAACTAGGCATCCAACTTTAACCAATGCATATTTGAAATGGAACAGTTTGAGAACTGTTGGAATCATCGCAACATATGTGAAACCAAGAGCATTTGATGAGTTCCTATAAAGGATCAAATCCCATCTGTCATAGTCAAGGTTTCCAATTATCATTAAAATGGTTCTCACTATGGATATTAAACTTATTCACTTGTTACTATACAAAGTTTGAACAAGCAATACAAAAATTCTAAGGAAAATAAAATGTGCCTTAAATCAACAAATAAATATATCCAATCTCTCGGCATTGTATCAAACATCCCAACTATTCTAAGACTAAAAATATTATATAAAAAAGATGAAGATTCTCACCTCTTTCAGTGGATCGTACATACTCAAAAACCAAGTACTTATCCGACTGGGCCAAGGCGTATAACCAAGAGTACACCTTCTCTTCCGCCTCCGTCCGTGACCCTCCGTCGATTTTATCTACACATTCCAAAGAGAAATAAACACAAACACATCCCAAACACACATCCAAAAAGCCAAACTATGAATCCCAAAACCCTAAAAGCAGTAAAAAGTAGGCACTGAAACACACTTCCGGACATAAACCGCCGGAGAAACCCAAAGACCCGATAGGTGAATCCATCTTTGGGTGCATCAGAATCGTTGTTGAGGAGATTTTGGCGAGTTGGGTCGGATGTGGGAAGTCTGTGGTGGTTGTTTGCGGTGAAAATGGTGGGAGGTTTGGGGCGTCCCATAAGAGCTGTGTGGTGGTTTATGGAAAATGGAAAAAGGCATATATGAAAGAGAGGAACCAAGAAAATGATATCGATGATAATGATGAAGAAAAGCCAAAGTAAGCATTTTGCTTTGAGGGGTTGAAGATTTGAAGAGAAGGTAGAGAGAGATGAAAATGTTATTTTTATGTGACCAAGAAGTGAGGGATTGGTGTGTTGGGCTCTGAGGCTGTGTTTCAGCTTCAACAACCAGACTTCAGACGAACGTTTGGTATAGTTGCCGGGGGGTTCAAAACTGAAATAACGGTCATTCCAGCGTGCGTACCTGACCAGACTGGTTGGTGCACTAAATCGAGACCGGGTTCATAATGTAAAGACAGCCTTCGGGTACCGGCCGTACCTCTTTATGGCTGGAAAAGGATCTAACAGTTAGTTATGTGATAAGGACAAATTTGTCAACACAAAATGATCCGCTCGACACACGTTCCTATGGGCGCTTGAGCATAGTCAGGAGCGGAGCTACAGATGGCTTGGGAGGATGTTTTCCCCAATTTTTTTTTTTAAAAAAATAATCCATTAAAAATTAAATTTTGACCTCCCAAATTTTTTAAGTTTTTGAGTTTTATCCCTCCAAACCTTACATGCTAGTTCGACCCCTGAGCAGAGCGTCAACATGAAGCACAATTGGACGTTAAAGCTCGAGAGAATTTGGGCAACTACACACATATGGAAACTTTTTCTTGTTTGATCACGATCCCAAATAGATTCTTTCCTTATTTTGAATTAATCTTAGCATTAATATTTACCATATTAGATTAAGTTTAAGAGATTTCTCATCTCTAGGAAACACTCGCTAGACTAAAGTGGACCCGTTCGGAATTGTGGGGATGACAAGGTTTGTGACGATGATTGGATTCACTTTCGAACTCTATTAATCGTAGCTAGCCAGCCTTATAGGCTATGAAGAGGATCTTAGAGATGATAATTAAGGATGATGCCGAGGCTATTGAGTTTGCCGTGAAACCTGAGCTATAGTTGGTAGGTCAACCGGTGTAGTCACAACTCACAACATCCTATGTAATGTTGTCAACGAAACCAGTTGAGGTCCATCCGGCGCCGAGTCAACCACAATTGCAACCTGGCAATTGAGTTCAATGTGCCAACAACGGTAGCAACCCAACCAATCAGCCAATTGCCCTACCTCAAAACAAGGGGTCCAACAACAACAATAACCCCCTATGTAATGCCTACACCGGATACTGCAAAAGTTGAGGAAGATTCTTTTGTTGAAAATGATGGATTTGATGATGACATCCAAGCAGATTAATTATGCCAGAGGTGAATTCGCAGAATGCGACGAAAAGGATAACATGTAACTTGGTGCTAAGTTCACTTATTTTTTCAAGTATCATCCATTTGAGGCGCCACCGTATTCAGACAAAATTTTGAGGACAAGTGTTTTCCGAGCGGAGCGGGGTGTAATTGATGTAGGGCAGCTTCCGGGCATCGCTCAAGCAGTGCCTTTCGACCGCACCCAAAACCTCTTTTCTAGTATACATTTCAGCTTCTCACTACTCGTAGGTAGAATTATTTTGAAGGTTCCTTTCAATCGGATAATGGAAGTCTAAACTTAAAATAGTTGCTTCCTAGAATAAGTCAAATGTTAGACTAAACTTAAATAATAATAAAAGAAGCAAGTGCCATTTGACTGTTAACCTTGATTGTTCTATGATTACATACAACTCAATTTATGATTAATTGTCTTTAAATTTAGGAACATGTGGTGTGGGTAATCTATGGAAGAATGATTAGGTATTTTATCCGTTTTATTTGTTTGTAATCTCTATCATAATTGATACAAGATGACATCTCAGCCCAGCAAAATAATAAAAAATATATTGTATTGTCTAACCAAAATTGGCCTTTCCTCCCCCCCCACCCCCCTCATTTTTCTTTTTATTCTTATTTTTAGTTGAAGAAATTTTGTCATTAGCTCATTTTATTAAATTGACTTATTTCTTTAAAGCATGTAATTCTCGACAAATGCAATAATTTAATAAATTGAGTCGGTAGAATTTACTCAAACTACCTTGTTACTATCATTTTTTTCTTAATACTTTTTCCATTTTAAGTTGGACATTCCGTTGCACGTCGGCCCAATATGCGAGGCCTTGGAGTTGGGTTTTGGGCTCATATTGTGGAAGGTTTAGCGCAAGAGAGTAAGCCTGAATAGGGCTTTGAGGCTTTAACTATTTGCACAAAATCACAAATGCGGTTCTAGTGCAATGTGCAAATGTGACAGCTCAGGCGACAAAGGGTTCCTTTAAAAAAAAAAAAAAGAAAAAGAAAAAGTACATATAAGAGAGTATTCACATCAGTTTCTTTTTTATTTCTGCTAAATTTGGAAAATAAATTACTTTTTTATTTTCCTATTTAAACACTCTTTACAATAGTTTTCCTTATTTTTTTTATATATCATTAATTTTTTTTTTTTTTACAAAATACAAGTTTCCTACTTATCTTTACTTTTTTTTTTTTTTAACAAAATATCAACACAATCCCTAATGAAAGGCAAAAAGATGAGAGATAAATATTTTGATTTAAAATAATGGATATAGAACTTATAGGAAAGTTGCTGCGAGTGATTTTTTGGCAAGCAATTATAAGGTAACTACTGTGAATGCTTTAATACCCCTCAAACTACCACTACATTGTTAATGTGCTCCAAAACTATTAATTGTGTCAATATCCTTTTTCAACTACAAAAAAAATATCAATGTCTCCTAATAACAAAATTACTCTTCATAAAATTTTTTTTAAAAAAATGATTAAACAAAAAGTTAATAATTTTTTTAATATGGAAAAAATTGTCCCCCGCCCCCCGCCCTTCCCCCCTTGATTTTTTTAAAAAAATTAAATAATATTATATTTTTTTAGTTTTATTTTCAAATTTATAAGAATATTTTTAATTTATTAAAAAAATTTGAGTCATTTTTGTCTTTTTGCTTGTGTTGGTGGACATTGACATTTTTGTAGCTTAGGAGAGACTAGACATTGACATAATTGATATTTTGAAAGACACATTAATAATAAAATGATAGTTTAAGAAAATATGCATACTTTTTTCAAAAAAGAAAGAAAAAGAAAAAGAAAAACAAAGAAATGGTTGAGCCGAAGACAACATTGACAAGTCCATTCAAGTCGGCCATTGTCATTGCCATGGGCCTCATGGCCCGATATAAAAGACCTTTGAAAGAAGTTCATAAGTTTCCGAACTTTGACAGGAACACCGTTGTCCCATGTAATCAAAATCCAAAATATGGTGTACCACATAATAAATCTCCTAAAGGAAGCCCTCCCCATCTATTATATCGACCCAGACTGGTCCATTCTCGGTACAGTCCCAAACTGGCCCATTGACAATAAAATCTATAAGCGGGCCGAGCATTATCCCTTCCAGATCAACCTACTCCAACATGATACAAGTTGGCCGGACTTATTTGAGTTAAATGGGTCAAACCGAGTTCGACTCAAAGAAACAAGTGCACATGGCATAGAGAAAGCTGTATATATTATTATATCTTTTTTTGAGTCAATATATTATTATATCTTAGTCTTTGTTATTATGGCTGTAAATGCATATGTGGTTGTAATAATTTGAAATATCTGCATTTTCATAATATGGTTATTATTTTTAAATATTCACATTGTGTAATTGTTATTCGCATTAGCATTCGCAAGGTTATTAACTGTGATTATTATTCGCTATCCGCATTTCAGGTAATGAATTTTTTTAACTTTCTTTGAATTTCTATATGGGCCTATTTTAAAAATAATTTAGACATGTTTTTAGTCTTTTAAGCCTGTTTTAGTATTTTTTTTAAGCCCCAATCTTTTATTTTAGATGAAATACATATCTATTTCACATTTTAACTTGAAAATAATAAAGAAAATACAAACATCTCATGAATGGTTTATTAAAAAAAAAAAATACAATCAGACAAAATTACAAATTACAAAGTGTGTTTAATAAATTATATAATATATATTATATATAAATAATAAGGGCATGCGAATGTGATTACTCTAAAATTGCTATCTGCATCCACATATTTAGATAGTAATTTTTACTATCAGCATTTGCATGTATGAATAGCAGTACGTTAGGAGCGGATAGCAAATGTGGGTAGTTATCCGCTTGTATTTAAAACACTGTCATCTAGATTATTAACATTATGTTATTATTGGAAAATGACGAAAGTATGTCTAAAAGAATGGAGTCACAAAATCAATTTCTGTTAACCTTCGAGCCTTTCTCTCAACCAATAGTGCATAGAAAATCACTCTTTAAAAGAGGAGGAAGCTAGGTCAATTTGAGTTGCGTTCCTTTTTTTAAGCTAAATACTCTTTCTTCTTCGAACTACGTACTTTTCTTCTTCATAATCAATTCTGATTTAGGTATCAGATTTAATTCCTCGATGGACTCTGGCGAAACACTTTTGAATATTTCTTTCTTCTTGTCATGAAGATGCATGGTCTTAATTAGAGTTTGACGTGGCCATCAACTGGTTCTTTAAAATATAATCTTTTATTTCAAAGTGGGAGATGAGAATGCTGGACTATACGACACCATAAATTTATTAATGGAATTATGGAACGGGAATTGAACATACATAATATCGATATAAAAAATATATATCAATGATATCCACTGCCTTCGTGCATCCTACAAGACCACACTCAGTGGTGTTTCAGTGGAAGGACACAAGGAATCAGCAACAGCTCATGCAAATACTTACCCATTTTGAAGGATAAAGCCCCGCAGAAACCTATTATTAAAAACAAAAACACTAATATATTTAATATACATCTAATTAGTTAAGCTTATATATATATACAGACAGTAACATGTCTCCTTGGTGTCGGAGACGTGGACGGTGTTGTTCTTCCCCCGAGACGATCTCGTACATGCGGCGTTCGATAAAATTCTTCTTGTCTACTGAAAACAAGTACGTGGACAATTTCAGATATGAGAGAGGATTCAATGATTCATTAGCTATATGACCGCCAGCTTGTCAAATTATTTAAAAGTTGGTGGTTTTGCACGCTAATCAGTACTGAATTTTGGTTAAATTATATCTCATGATATCTATTAATTGAGTTATTTATCAGAGCTATAACTTAATGATGTATTAATATCATTATTATTAAAAAAAAAAGAAAAAAAAGAAAAAAGGAACACCATGAGGACGTACAACCTGTCCATTAGCTTATTGAACAGCCTTCTCTTTTTGATTAAATGCTATATATTGACCATAAATATTTCCCCTTTTTAATTTGGGTAACATATTGGCCCTGCAATATAAAATATATGGTGGCCTCATTCATTCCAACCAAATAAGAGAACATATAAAGGCAAAAAACAACCATGAAAAATAATATTCATTTTAAGTGAGAGGGAAGAAAAAAAATGAAGGCCTCTTAGCTCAACATTCTCTTCCAACTTCTAACAATTTTTGTTCCCTGCTACCTGATGAAGGAGGCCATGCTGATGGGTTAACATATATATATACATATATATATATCCGCAAACATACGTTATTCTCAAAATACAAACGCCATTAAAAATTTGGGTACAATTTGTAGGCCAAGAAAGTACTTAAAAGCTATATATATGCTAAAAAGCATAGCTCAAAAAGGAGAGGAGGAGTTTTATACAAATTCGAAATTTGCTTGATATGGATGGCTATACAAAATAACCATACCTTAAAGGGTTTCCATCATAATTTTAAAAATTAAAAATAAAAATAGAGAGGGGTAAAAATAGGCTATAAATAAACCATCTCCATATGAGTTGGATTTAGCTAGCTAGCTAGCTAGGTTACCATAAGCGAAAAAAGAAAATACTAAGCTCCTGAGGTATGCTTCCATATTGATATTGTGGATCAATCATATGGAAAGACTCGGAATCAAATGACCCACAAACTCTCCCAAAGTTGGCCCTAAGGTACATTATCTCATCAACGCTGTTAAGCTCCTTCCCACGTATCATGCCAGCACCCACAACAACCGCACTCATTAGCCTAAGTGCGTCCATATCAGCCTTGGAAGGCTGGCGCTTAAACGCATACCCAACTTTCCTCCCATTGAAATACATAGTCCACACTGGCATGGAGAGAAGAGAGCAAGCAGCAGCACTACTATATGCTGGCGGTGTGGCGCAGGCGCACTCTAGACTATCTAATGCAATTCGTAGAACACCCCCTCGCATTTCTCTTGCTAGGGTTGTTGTGGGGACAGCCAATTCAAGGAGGAGATCAATTGGGTTGGTGGCCGACTTCGAACTCGTTTGGATACAAAGCCTGACTTTCCCACGGCGATAGCCAAATATGGTGCCAATGATAGTTGTGGAAGAATTAGTAAAGGTGGGGTACCGGTGTGGATTAGTAGTAGTGTAGTACTTCTGGAGGTAGTACTTTTCTTGGTCTTCTATAAAGGTGCAGCCGCAGGTTGGGATGAGGAGCTCCATGAGAGAGCGCAGAAGCCTCCATGACCGGACTTTTTTGTGGCAGTCCACGGTGCTGACACCGTTGGCTATGGTGGTATAGGCCATAATATATGGTCTGCCCTTTTAAGGGAAGATTTGTGAGAGAGGCTAATTTGGTGGTTGCAGACCGGTATGGGGTTTATATAGTGAAGAATAGATGATTCATTTGCGTTTATTGATTCACAGGTGTCCTCCTCTGAACTTGTTTAACGAAAAGGCATTTTAGTTAGAAGGAAATTATTTTATTTTCTACACGGGAAGGGCTCAATTTCTCAACACAAATTAAAAATGAAGCGGCTATCCAAATAAATAATATTACAAAATTAATAAGATAATGTGACAATGTGTTTCAATTCACACCCTAATTAATGCACGAAAGATGAGAAAGTAGCTGCTTGTACATATTTTGATAAAAGAGCTCCACATAATTATGTGGGAAATTTTACATTAAAAACAATAATTTATAAGAAGTCAAGCAGAAAAGAAGTCCCTTTTTCCACCCATTGAATTAGAAGCAAAAAAAAAAAAAAGCAGAAAAGAAGTATCCTAATTACTTTTGATAGGCATTTGTATACGTTTTTTTTGGCTTTGGATGGCAATGTCGAAGTTTGCTTGGGAGATAATTATCCTTGTATCGGTATCGTAACAGTACCATAGAGTATTTTCTTTTTTGTAAGAACAACCATAGAGTACATTAAATCTCTTCGTATATAGAAAAAATTTATCTACATATAATTTTGCTGTCCTCTATAATTGATCAACTTTTTTTTTTCTTTTTCTTTCTTTCCCGTTTAGGGGAGACTATCTTAAAAATAATTAGTTTTGTCCCTATAACAAATAAGGCTATGAATTTCTAATTTTGATGATTAGAAATTAAATTTTGATCTTATAACAAATAAGTCCATCATATTTGTTATCTAGCTTTTAAAGAAAAACCTACCAATTGTCATATCTTCCACGTTAGACCAATAAAAAAGTGTCATGTGCAATCATATATGCATCACCATGTCACATAGGCAATTATATATACGTATGTATATATATATTGGAAATAAAAAATAAAAAGGTGGAGATCCACCCCACCTTCCACCTTCTCATAAGGAGGCAATGTTGGTCGCTCCATCCTCCCAAGCTTTTTTGTTTCATACAAAAATAAAATTCATCACTGTTTTTAGCCAAAATCGATAGGTTAATTGTAAGGAACAAGTTTTGCTGATACACAATTTGAATGAAAATTTAAAAATTAAGAATTTGAGCTCCGTATGGGCTTTTTTTGGACGGTAGTCCGGCAATTCTTACCATCCAAGTTGTTATTTTAAAACGAATCACCTAGATAGGAAGTAGTAATACAACCACCTCCAAGGTTTTGAGGGGTTCGAGGTTGGTTGGCCGTCTCTTATCACGCTCTTGGGTGGTGCACTTTAACTTTTTTAATTATTATTATTAGTTATTGATGATGTAATTCAATATTGGTCATTCATTTTGTAGGGAACTCGGTCTGTATATTGATATAATTTAGGCAGGGAATGAGAGAGGGTGGTGTGGGTCTTAAGGTGTTAGAATAGTCCCCAGCTTATTAGAGGTGTGAGGTCCACCTACTTAGGTGGATAAGGATCCTCTACAATTTCTTAAAAAGTGAATAGTCAAATTATGTGAACTCAAGCAATTTTTTACATCAAATGACGTGAAAAATGCTATTTATTACAAATGTGACATGTTACTAATGAGAATTGAGTATATTTTCATCAGGTTATTGTAATTTATGTCATAAAAAATCTTTGAATTAAAAATTGTTTGTTCCTTTATTAAAGAAGAAACATCTCTTTTAAAGTAGAAAAAAAACATTTTGAAATGATTTTTTTTTTCTTTGATGCTTCGGACACATTCCACGTTTTTAACATGTAACATTTTTTAAGCCGTTCGATTCAAAGAACGGTCTAAATTTACATAATTTAAGAATCTACTTTTTAAAAAAATTATAGTGATTCCTAATCTCTACCCTGTAACTCGGATGCTCTTAAACTTGCACCCCTCTCTGTCCAAATTATCTCTCCAGAAGTTATGGGTCCATGGCCCGATTTTCTTGGGCCCAAAGATCATTCCACTTTTGCACTTTTTCCCACAATGCTTGTTATGGACACAATTGGCCAGCTCCTTCGGTTTTTTATAAATGTGTGTTATAATATTAAAACATGTTTTCTGAGCTTTCATCAATGGAACAAGAAAAGGAGCCGAGACAAAACAAGGTGTGCCATCTCACTGTTTTGATCCATGGTGCCCATGCCTGGCGCTCTTTGCTGTTCTAATTTACGCCTACAATTTAAGAAGAAACAGCAAAAGAAAAAAAAAAAAAGGGGGTTGGGGGGGACACGTGTAATATTGTTTATGAGGGGTTACATATACAATATAAATAGGAAAAGTACAGAATACCTAAAAAAAAATGACGAGAAAAGAAAAAGACAAGGATAGGAAATTTGGGGATGATTATGATTCTTGTTTTTATAAAAATTCGAAAGAAAGAGATCATAAAGCTCATTCGTCTAAAACGGTCTAAAATATTAGATCCATTCATCCTAAACAGGTGAAATTCACAATGTTTCTTTTTAAAGTGGAATAAAATGCAATCCATTTCAAATGAAATGACATGAAGATAGATAGAAAATGATCCTCTTAAGCTATTCCAAGTTTTTTTAAAATTAAGCATCGGGAATTCCAATCACTATTACAAGCTATAAAAGACCCAAAATCATTAGAAAATATTCTCATCCCAATATAAAATCAATCGGTCACAAATATTCGATTTCTAATAAAAAAGATGACGTTACAATGATTTTCTTAAAATTTCTTTATAGAGATCGTATAATTTATAATAAAAATAATGTTTCTTTTAATAAGAGTAATATGTATGGAAATTTTTTTTTTTAAAAAAAAAAATTATACGTTGAGAAAGTGAGCCATATTTGTTTTAGATTGTTTTAAAAAAAGGATATTTAAATTAGGATCACTAATAATATTTTAATGAGCAGGTACAATAATACAATTCAATCATTATCAGCTGGATCTCCGTGATTAAGTTTTGAAGAATAATTATTGCACATGACAGTCCAATGAGCTGCAACATATGGGCCCGCAATCGTCCTTAAATGTTTTGTTTATAGCCTGAGATATACTTCTCTACTCTAAAAACAAGGCAGAAAATAAAGCATTATGCGGTGATACGTTGAAAATATATTTAGTCTAAAGGAAAAAAATATTCAAACTTTGCTTTTAAGTTGAACATAAAGCAATAATTATACACCACTTCAAGAAAAAAAAAAAAGCAATAATTATACAAGATGTCACTCTGGCCCAAACTCTCAATTTTATATTAATATGACCTGTAATAGCAATAATTGAAATGAAATAAAGTGAATAGAATTTTAGAAAATTTGTATAGAGTTTCAATTGGAGCAAAATGTCATTTTCATTCAAAAAAGTATAAATAATAAATTTTTTTAATTTTTATTTAAACATAAAATTCACAATAAAACTCTTCACCGATGATGCTTTACCTTCTTACAAACCCTTTATTTTATCTACCGTACCCTCCACCTGCCTCTTAAATCAAGTGTGCGTTTCTCAGGGTAAATAAATCAGTTTTAAGTGCGGAGATCTAGAACAAATCTGAGATAATTCTTGTTGAATTGGGAACATTACATTGGAAGTTGATCCTTATTTATTTATTTCAGTCCTGTGAATCTTTTGACCATTTTTTTTTAAAAATATTTATTAGCGTCTACTTGCCATCAGTAGTTCAGCTTACACGGCTTAACTACCGGAGTCGAGAACGCAAAACCATTTCGAGACAGATTATCAGCCGATCCTCCCATTTCCCATTTCAATAGGCTTTCAATTTTCAACACACTTTCCTTGGCAGTCAATGATTCCAAATTTTCTAATACAAAAAAGGAAAGAGAGAAAAAACAAAGAGATCAAGAATACGTCAGCAGGGCAAAATTCTTGTTCATATGTTGTGATCAGGGATACATTTTATTTTTTATTTTAAAAATATTTTCATGTGATGTAAACATAAAAATAATTTTAAATATTTTATGTATTGGGTTATTTATTAATTTTTATTTTTAGAACAACCAATAAAAGATAAAAGCCAAAACTTTAACAAATAGCTAATGTATTTTGTCCTAGAGTCGGAGATAAACAAGTACTTAATTACTATCAATAAACAAAAAATATTAATTTTTTTTATTCAATCGACAATGATGGAGATCTACAGAAGGCCTGAAAATTAGCAGGCCAAATATTCATAATGTACTCCTTTCATTTTTTGAGAGAAATCGTTTTAAGATTGTGTTTTAAATCTCTTAAAGTTACTTTAGTTTTTTTTATTTTTTAATAAAAAGAAATATTAGACTTACAAAATATTTTATAAGAAAAAATTCTTACAAAATAAAGTGACACAATATAATTAAATTTTTTAATTATATTTGTTGGGATGAAATATCCTTTTTTATTATGGGTCCACATGGATGACACGTGTAGGGTCGAGATGCAATATTGACAAAAGTCAGATCTTTTTATATAGAAGAAAAAAGACTATTTGAAGGGACTTCTTTTTTTTTGGACTCTTGGATTTCTTCTTCTCTCTCTCCCTCTCTCTCAGATAGGAGCTCTCTATGAGAGCTCCGGCTCACTGATCCACCCCTTAGAAGAGAGATTATGCTAATTTAAGCATCGGAGAGCTTTTGGCTCTGGTCGGGACATTCTGATGACTCCTTATTTTGCAGGTATGACACACTCTCAATCCAACTGCACGTTGACTATTAGGGTCGTCGGCTCAACGAGGAAGATGACCTAAAAATATCACCAACAATATTTTATCATATCACTTTATTAAAAAAAAAAAGAAAAGAAAAAGAAAAAGAAAAAAGAAAAATTTGTAAAATTTTATGTAACCCTAACATCCCTCAATCTTCCAAAAGCAAATACAAGTAATGCTTGGTGACAATCTAAACCGAAACTTCCAACAACTTCTGTACAATTAGAGAATAGAGACCAGCATTCTGCCGTCCTTCATTTCCACTTTCCCACCTCCGTACCCGTATGCAAGGAATAATAATAAAAGAACAAACGAAATGGACAAAAAATCTCGCGTGTAAACCACAGCCAAAGGCAAAAAGCCTTTGAGACTATACTATCGTACTAAAAGTTTATGTGACGAATATCTAATATCGAACATAGTCCTAGGTACCACCGTCACCAGTTACATCTTTACCACTTGCCACGTGCCATGCTCCTGATATCATCCCTTGCCAAACCTTATTTCTATCTACCTTCTTCTAAATTGGCCATTGGATGACCAGAGTACTATAGGCTTCAGACGCAACCAACGGAGCGACAAACTTCTTTTCTCACTTCTGACTCCTGAAATGAGAGTCAAGATCGAAGATGTTCATAGGATCACGTGGCCCCACCTGCTCTTCATTGCGCAGGCGTGCCTTCTCGCCAATGCGGAGACGAGTACGGAAACGCCGGAGAGCTCCTTCGATTTCGACTGGAAGATCAGTCCGTCGATGACCATCATCACGGTGGCCCTCGTCTGCTTTTTCGCCTTCTTGGCCTTCTTCTCCATCTACCTCCGCAAATGTGCCCGGTTACGCATCGCCGCCGCCGCCGCAGCCGCTGATACCACCCTTCCCCCCGCCGCCGCCGTCCCAGACCGCCCCCGACGCCGCGGTCTAGACCGGGCGGTGATCGAGACCTTTCCGGTGCTCGCCTACTCCGCGGTCAAGGGTCTCAAGATCGGCAAAGGAGAGCTGGAGTGCGCGGTGTGCTTGAGCGAGTTCGAGGGCCACGAAACGCTGCGTTTGTTACCCACGTGCAACCACGTCTTCCACGCCGATTGTATCGACACCTGGTTAACTTCTCGGGTGACATGTCCGGTTTGCAGAACAAAGGTCGCCCCGGCAGTCAAAGGACTCGCCGCGAAGTCATCGCAGTTAACTGAGTCAATCAACGAGCCGATCCAGGAAAACTCAGCGTCCCGACTCGGAGAAGAACAAAATCATGTTGTGGTTGATGTTGAGGAATCTCAAGGCGGAGAGTTGAGGGTCGCTGAGATCGTGAACCGTCCACCGATAACGGGGACATCAGGGAAGTTACGGAGGTCGAACTCAACGGGTCACTCGACGGTTCAACCCGGAGAGAACACGGAGAGGTACACGTTGAGATTGCCAGAGGAGGTGAGGAAGCAGGTTTTGGAGGGTGAGAAGCTGGAGCGTTCGATGAGCTACGGCGTCGTTTTGGCAACAGTAGCGAGTTCGAGGAAAGGGTATAGGAGTGGTGACGTGGACGGGTTAAGAATCTAAGACTGTCCGTTGAAGGAAAATGCGACGAATGCCGTCAGATGGTATCCACGTGAAGCCTAAAACCGGTCGGCAGCGTCTCCGGATTGATTGTGATTAATTAAATCAGGGGCCGCTCATGAAGTGGGTTGATTTGATTTCTTTGGTAAAATGAGTCAAAATATTAGCAAGTGGGTGTTTTAATCTTTGTTTATTTAATCAACTCTACCTGGAGATCGGATCAGGACGCTCTTTGGTGTGACCAAAAGCCGATTTTGGATGGTTTTGGAGGCTTTTATATGGTTATTTTAGTGAATTGCCTGTCCCACAATTTGACTAGACAAGGCAAGTTGTGGGGTTTGTTCAAATTGCTTTTTATATATATATAAATATGTTTGGTACAATCTGAAGGCAATTAAAACACATCAGATTGTGCCTAGGGTGTTAATAAAGTTACTATGAGTGCCATTATCTTGTCTGAATGTGAAGAATAACATCCAGTTTGTAACAGGATCATGTAAAAAACCTTTGATTCAACTTCTCTCTCTCTCTCTCTTTTTTTTTTTGGTTTTGTTTATGTTTTTCTTCAGTGATGAGAGGTAGTCATGCTTAGTGAATTTAAATAGAAACAAAGTGAATTGGTTAAAAAGAATATCTAATCATCATCACTTATCCCTCTTTTTTCCTGATTAGAAATTCTTTCAAACTCATTATATTAATTTTGGATAAAATTTCTTCCAAGTAAAATTGGTACATAAATTTTGTTTGTCAAACCTTGCTCAATTTTGGACGCGAATAGTCATTGCTGAATCCCGTTTGAATGTGTTGGGTTTAGGCATACAAACGAGTTCAAGATATCAAATTCACGTAACCAAGTTTTATTGAGTTCATTTTGTCTATTAAAAAGTAAAAGACTAGGCTCGACAATTGATTGACAACACTCGGAGTGTGTTTAAGTTGAACCAAAACTATTAATATTACATAATTTTTCTGAGACAATAAGCCTCCCAAACTACAGATTGGTGTCAAAATGTTTGCAATGAGGTTGAAGTGAACCAAAAGTAGGAACACCGTTAGTTCTTTGTTAAACCCTGCAACCCTTATTGATCTTTCTATTTTACACCAAACTTGTCCTTAAATTTGGGCTGCCCCGAGCTTCATTAAAGAGAAGGGATCTGTATATGAATATCTATCAAAAAGCAACGACAAAAGAATTCACTCACCAGACAAGTGCCATCCACTTGGAACTTCAAAAGCCAACTTCCATTAACAAGTTCAGACACATCAATGATCACACCAAGAAAATACGAATGAATTTCTGATCATGATTCACCTTCTTATTTTCCAATAAGGATCAGGCTTGCATGCTGTAGAAAAACTACAGCATGCAATTGATTTGGGCCCTTAGATATCTACAGCTTCCATGCTGTAGTAAAAACTACAGCATGGAAGCCTCATCCTTCCAATAAAAGCAAAGAAAGATTGCGTGTTGAGAAAGCGTAGTAGAAAAACGCGAGGGCAGCTAGAGATAAATAGGAAAGGGGGGGCTAGCAACTATGAATTTCATATTGGTTATTCTTGTCCTAACCTGAAGCTTCTACTATTGTGGATAGACTCGAGAAAAGCAGAGTTCATTGAACCCCCTGTTTGTTTTTGCCAGGTCAGACGTTTCATGGCACACAGATTTTGTTTGTCGGTTACGCCGCTGTCTGTGTCCCAAAACCTGGTTTTAGCAAGTCATTGTCGAAATCACAAACTAAAACCCACAGAGGAACAGATTCTTCTGGAGCCTAGTTTTACCCCATACGTTGCCTCCCCAACTCCTCTTTCTAGCTCAATCTGGGCCACCTGCGATTCGCCTACGACCCTTCCATTTCAATATACCTCTTTTGATCAATGGCTTGTAGAAATACCCTTTCCGATAAGAAAGCGTTTATTACAAAGAGTCGTTATCATTTTACTTGTAGCCCATCAAATACCTCAAAAACTCAATATGCTCATTCCGGTTCCTTAATTAATTAGCCTTATGCATCGCTGACACAAACCTAACTGTTGCCCATAACGGTGACGCTACTGCACCGTTCCCAGTTGCCACTGTCTTTAACGCTCCCAGTACACACCCACCGACGGTTACCTGCTTGCCACGTGGCAAATGCCGATGCCACCGCCAGCCACAGAGAAGCAGCTCCATACTTTTGTTTTCTTCCCGCCCATGATAACCGCTTATTCCTCCTTTGCTTCGCTCTTTCTTTATATTTCCACGAAACTCTCGCACTTTGCTTTACTGTACAGACTACTTGAAACTCCTTTCCAAATGAGACGAAAGATTAATCTCAGCCGTCCTCCAATCACTCCCTGTTGTCTAGTCCTCTTATTTCTCTCGCCGCTGCCCCACCGTGCCAATGCACAGTTGGGCACGGAATCACCCGCTATCAACGGTCCCAGCCAGAATTTCAGCCAGTCGATGGCGGTGGTCATCGCGTTTCTCATGTGCGCCTTCTTCTTATTGGCCTTCTTCTCCATTTACTGCCGCGAGTGCTTGGACTCACGCGCCGCCGAGGCCCATGCCACCGGCCCGGCGAACCGGTCCAGAAACCACGGTCTGGACCCAGCCGTGATTGAGACCTTCCCGATCCTCGTCTACTCCGCGGTGAAAGAGCTCAAAATAGGCAAGGGAGCGCTCGAGTGCGCCGTGTGCTTGAGCGAGTTCGAAGACTACGAAACGCTGCGTTTGCTGCCCAAGTGCAGCCACGTGTTCCATCCTGATTGTATCGACGGCTGGTTAGCATCCCGCTCAACGTGTCCCGTTTGCAGAGCCAAGCTCACACCCGTTGAGCTCGCTTCCAACGCGGCGCAATCGACCGAGTCGAGTCAAGAGAACTCGGCGTCAGAAAACGGTGCTGGGGAAAACAACGACGTTTTGATCAATGTTGGGGATGATCATAGTAGAGACTGTCCAGCGAGGACGAGAATATCGGGGAAGTTCCCGAGGTCGCACTCAACGGGTCACTCACTGGTTCAGTCGGGAGAGAACACGGAAAGGTACACTCTGAGATTGCCGGAGGAGGTGAGGAAGCAGATCGTGGTGAGTGGGAAGCTGAGACGGTCGAGTAGCTACGACGTCGTTCTGGGCAGGGAAGGGAGTAGCAGAGGAAAGAATAGCAGTGTGGACCGGCAGGTTGGACGGCCGGACTGGTGGGTGTTCTCGAGGACGCCGCCGTTTGTTTCCGTTAGGTCTCCCAAGTTGGGTGGGGAGGGGAATGCGACGATTGCGAGGAGCTTCTTGACGTCCGTTAAGAAGCCGTTAGATTGTCTTGGCGTAAAGTCCGAGGGAGCCCAAGATTCGTCGGTTCCGTCCCCCGTTTGAGTGTCGGTTATTGTAAACAATACTTGTGTATATATACTTATCTTCTCATTAATTTATTGCTAAGGTTTCAGGCATTTTTTAATTATTATGCTGTAGCACAGTTAGGAAGAGAAGCAAGAAGTTGGTTCTGATCTGCTTTTGCACGGATATTATATGGAACAAAGTTTTGCTTTAAATTGGGTGATTTTTTTTTTTAATTATAATTCCGTTTATTAAATTCATATATGTGCTAAAAAAATTAAGTGAAAATTCTATTAAAAATATGTGTAAAAATCGCATGATCTAAAAATATATATTAGTTTAACAAATTGAGATAAAATTTGAAAGAAAATTATGTCCTATTATATGATATATGAGATTTTGCCCAGCCCCAAATTTTGTCATTTGACAACTAATGGTTTGTATTTCTTTTTACTTTTGCAAATATTTTATTTGAAGGAGGGAAAGTTCAAATGCCCTGTTCTTTAGCTAGTTGTGTATAGGAAATATTTCTTCGTTGCTCAAAAAGATTGATCCTAAAAAATTAGAACTTAACAAAAAAATAAATAAAAGAGAGGCTTAATTTGAACATTTTCATTATGAAGTGTTGTGGTTGGTAGTCGGTACAGCCATTTAATGTAGACAGACCCACTTAACCCATCAGTAAGGTGCAGATGCCATACAGAATCAAAATTAATGCCAGCACCACTAAAATTGTGTATATATATATATATATATATTTTTTTTTTTCTAGATAAATGGGGGAAAGGGCTACAATTATGAAAATGAGATGTGGAATAAGACTAAACGAGATATTTAAAAAGAGTTTTGGAACATCTTAATTCTGAACCGTGTAAAAGTGATCGAAGCAAGCATGTATTTGACCTTTCTGATAACTTGGAAAGGGATGTTTACCCAACACAAAATCATTAATACTTTCGTCAATTCACTATTTTAAAGTTGTTGATTAAATTAGAGCAGCTGCTCGGGTGTGAAAACAGCTTTATCGCTTATCTAAAGGGAACGACGACCCGTTTCTCTTGTCCTTTCGATTTTTTCAACGACCAAAAGTGAGAATTGTCTGATAAAAAGATGCGCACGAGAATGAAATATGAAAAGAATAATAAATCCATATCTAATGGAGACCTATTTTAGTGAGACTTATTCTAGTTTTACTTTTAGCAATTATAATTAAAAAAAAAAAAAAATTGTTATTTTGCAGGTCAAAGTTAAATTTTTGCAGAACTTACAGAAATTTGTGGACATATCTGGTAGAAATAATAGAAAATTTTAAATGATGGCTTTTATGGACGATTTTAACGTGACTTAAAGGTGAAGACATTTGTGTTTGTAGAAATATTTTTAATTTGAGTTGTTTTTTATTAATGTTTTAATTGTGAGAAGAGAAAACAAAAGATAAGAGGCAAAAATTTTAACAAAGAAAGTACTAGTACTCAAAATATTTTCCTTTTCAAAAATGTTATTGTTGACTGGAGTAGGTTTGTCTTGTAAATTATATGTATATTAAAAAAAAAGGCTTATAGAAAAACAAAAAGGAAATATGAAATGTTTTATTTCTTCTTTATTGGAGGTGATTGAATGTCTACTCTCTCTTTTCTAATGTTGGTGAGATTCAATTCTCATCCCTCTTTATAGGTGGAGAAAAAAAATTTACCAATGAAATTAAGTTGATTGATATTTATAATGATAATATTAGTACAATAAAGTTTTATGAGATGAGAATGATTTTTATAGGAACCTCACATAAATTAGGTATTTCTTACCCTCTAATAAGAGAATAACACTTCAATTTCAGGCACAAAAATTGAAACAGACGAAAATATAAAATAACAGTTCAACTTTTATGAAGGATATTTTGTCTTTTTGAAGGCCGTTAATGGGCACATAATATTGACATTTTTAAAAAATTTAGAAAGATATTGTCACAGTTAACAATTTATAGAGAAATATTAATAATAAAGTGATAATTTGACGGGTAAGTGTCATTTCCCTTAAAATAATTCATATATTCAATAAGTCTCAAATAAATAAAAAATATATATATGTAAAACTTCCTAAATTTTGCATACGTACTAATAGGTTGACATCGTGCCTCCGACAAATTTTAGTTGGCTCCAAAAGAAACAAAAATGAAATGTCAAGGACCAAAAATCAAAAGAAAAAAAAAAAGAAAAAAGAAAAAAAGAAAAAAATCGATATAGATATGTCCACGTGTAAAAGAAGTCTTCCTCCCTAAAATTTCACTGCGTAGGAAAGATCACCCAAGGGGCCCACGCGATTGGTTTCCAAATTTGACTTCCCTGTTGCAAAGATAGAATAAAAGCTTGACGTCGAAGATCATGGCCGTGGCCCCCGAGTCTGAAACTTGTGCATATTTATATTTTCTCCCACCGAAGAAGGAAAAGCACACGCTACATAATTATTAGATATCATCAAGCCAAGTAGCCAACACCCGGCCTTTCTCTCCCTTTGTGGCTCCCTGAATGGGGCACATAACAAAGCTGAGAGACATCATAGGCCTAATCAAGGACAAGGCCTCCCAAAGTAAAGCAGCCGGCTTGCTGATCTCCAAACCCAGAAAACTCTCTCTCCACCTAGCCCTCCTCCGCGCCACCACCCACGACCCCTTCAACCCTCCCAATGAAAAACACATCGCCACCATCCTCTCCTTTGGCCACAGCTCACGCGCCACCGCCGCCGTCGCCATCGAGGCCCTCATGGACCGCCTCCAGAGCACCCGCGATTCCTCCGTTGCCCTCAAGTGCGTCATCACCGTCCATCACGTCATCAAGCACGGCAGCTTCATCCTCCAGGACCAGCTCTCCGTCTACCCCTCCAATGGTGGCAGAAACTACCTCAAGCTCTCAAACTTCCGTGACGACTCAAGCCCCATCACTTGGGAGCTCTCTTCCTGGGTACGATGGTACGCGAAATACATAGAGACCCTTTTGTATACCTCTCGGGTTTTGGGTTTATTTCTTTCCTCCACTTCAAACACTGTAGAGAAAGATAAGCGTGATGAAGAAAGAATCTCAGCGCTTATGAATCAGGATTTGCTTAAACAAACTGTTTCGTTGGTTGGTTTGATGGAAGAGATTTGTAAAAGACCCGATTCTTTGCACGTGCAAGGCAACAGCTTGGTGGGTGAGATAATGGGTTTTGTTGGTGAGGACTATTTGTCGGCGATAAACGAGGCTTCGATCCGAGTCAGTGAGTTTAGGGAGAGGCTGAGTGGTCTGAGTTTTGGTGAATCGGTCGAGTTGGTTTGCGCTTTGAAAAGGTTAGAGAATTGCAAGGAGCGGCTTATGGAGTTGTCCACTGAAAAGAGGACCTCGATTGAGAGCTTTTGGAGTTCGGTAAGCGAGATTAAGGATAGGGTTGGGACGCAGAAGGTGTACGAAGATGAGGGTAAGTTGTCGATTAGGGTGAGAAGCGAGAAGATGAGCGAGTCAGCTCGGTTTCCTGAGCGAGTTCTGAGATCAGGGGACTCCGTCCGATTCTCTTCCGGAAGGTTGGGCCTGGACGAGTTTCCTATTCAGATTCTGGAGTCACCGGAGCCGTATGCGTATGCATGAGTACTGAAGATTCCTTTTTGAGATATGCTTAATTTCGAGCCTATTCTTGTAAATTTTTCGGCCGAATGAAATTGTTCGTTCAAATTGATATATCCAGAAACACTCAGATCGTATATAGTAGAAGCATGTAACGGAATTAACAGAAAAAAAAAAGAAAGATATTTAAACCTCCTTCAATTTTGATAAGAAAGTATGAATATGCTTTTGTGCTCCTCATATGATTTATTTGTGCCATCACATTTAAAATTATTATTAAATCAAAATTTAATAATAATATATTACAAATTTAATTAACACTTACATTGAAAGCAGCACATGAGCTGACATATATAGAAGTACGCTGCCTCCCCCACCAGCAGGTTCATGGTTGATTTAAAGAAAGCGGGGAAAGAGTTAGGTTGATTTTCTTAATCAGTATGCCCAGCTCGCTTCTGATCAAAGCTCTGACAGGACATTTTATGCATTCCATACAAATTGGGGACCAATGGCTAGCTGTCGGTGTAATGCTTGCTTGGGTATATGTATGGTGAATAGAGCTAGGCGTGACGGACGCCTAGCAGGCTAGCACGACTCAGTGTAATGCTTGTTTGGGTATATGTATGGTGAATAGAGCTAGGCGTGACGGACGCCTAGCAGGCTAGCACGACTCATGTATGGTCGGGCGTGATTATTTTAGTTTTGAATTCGTGTTTTCTATATCAAGTTGGCTCGAACAGGTGGAAAAAGTTAAAAAATAAGTACTTACAATATATGAATAATTTACGAAAACCAATCAACCAAAGCAAATCGAAGAAAAGAGTGAAGGATAAGGAAGATGAGAAAATGTTAGTTGCGGTATGTGAGCTTTAGTTTGGAAGAATACATGAGAAATAACAATAAAGAAGAAGAAGAAGAAGAGATTCGTATGGCGATAAAGTTTCAGTCTTGGATTGAGAGAGAGAGAAAGGGGGACCGACTGATTGACAAGAGAAAGAGATAATTAATATGAGATGAATCTGTGAATAGTGCAACATGGATGGTCCAGGATGGAGGATAAATCTATTTTGCATATTGGATGCATAATCTGATGAGTGAGACTTTTAACAATTTGCTTAAATATTCTAGCTAAAAAGTTTGAAAGTCTAATTCAATGAAAATGCTCTTAGAAACCATTAAAAATAACTTTCAATTCACAAGAAAACAAAACGAGAAGATTGGGCTAATTAAATAATTCATTCTCCAAAACTTCAATTTTTGCAATACATCCCTTTTATCTTCTTATAACATCAACCTAAAGTAACTAAAGTTGGAAAACTAAACTTTAAAAGCAAGTAAATTACCTATTGCTGTTGTACATCAGTCACTCCCACTCGAAATGAAGTCGTCCTTGATTAGTTTTCTTCTTGATATGGCGGCTCCTTTGAAGAATATATAGTACTTGAACAAATTTGTTAAAGTGGCCGGCACCAAATCCCCGTCTTATCCTTCCTGTCTTCTTCTAAGAAATTTTCTCCAGCAAATTCTCCTTGGACCTTGGAGGCCATCTTCGACATCTCAACTGCTTTTTTCAGAAGGAACTGCTTCGTCCCCCACCGTATCTTGGCCATGCATAGGTGTTATTATTGTCTAGTCAGACCGGCCCTTTGTTTTGCAGTGTGGCCGTTGGCGGAATTGTTGGGTTGTACGTAATTGCTGGTGGCTCCTTCCACTCGATTGGCAAGTTGCAATGGTAGTTGAATCGGTGATAGCTGCAAACTTGGCCTTCACGATCAAGGTAACCACCTTAATTAGCATCATCCTTGCTAGTTGCTGTCATTGAGACTAGATCGATCTCTTCATAGGCTGGCTGCCTATTCAAAAGTTCGTTGGCCCATTCAAACTTCTTAAAATTCAACAAAACGAGTTCAAATTCATTCCAGTTAGATATATATACAATTAAGCATGTTGCTTTTTTTATTTTTTATTTTTGCAAATTTAGGGGCATTAATTCTTTTCCTTGGTGTATTCTAACGATTCCCCACATAGCTATCTTGCTTCTCATAAGATCTAATAGAGTAAACGCTATTACATTCTATAATTTAAGTAATCAGACTTTGCAGCTGTTATGGATAATTGAAGTTAATTATTGAATTATTTCGTTATGGCATTGAAGAGATCAGTAATGATTTTTTGAGGCAACTACGATTTAATTAATTTTCCACCAAATATTTGCCCACTTAATTAATGAATCCAAAACTGTGACTATTATAATTAATTAGATGTTTCACCATTAGAGTACTGAGTACACATTGACATTTTCATAAGCCCAAATCCCCCCTTGTTTCAAAGCCTAGAAAGAAATTGGCCGGGGGTTATATATGTAGACATATTCAAGATCAGATATTGTGATAACGGTCAATCTTATCTCAAATTAATGATGGAGTATTAAAAGTAGTTAATTAAGTCCATACCAATTGATCATGAACGTCCAATATGCGTTGTAATTGCTAAGGCACCCAAGTCAAGGCAATCAAATTAATTAGACTAGATCGATCAGTTAATTTTAAGATATGTATTTTATTATCCAAATTTGAAACAACACCAGATAGATTAAGAGAAAGAGAAATTAAAAGCACTGGGATTGACCTGGTCCCTTGGAATTCCCATCCAACGGCTTGAAAATAAGCCATGTCATCAGAGAGAAAAGAAAACAAAAAGAGGCAAGAAAGTTTAAAATCCGGCCACTTGTTCTGAGATGGTTTGACCAAGGGTCCACTATGGCACTACCTTAGGTGGCCCGCGACCACAAAATTATCATTATCTTTTTTACCACTAGGTCCACTACGGCACTACCTGGAATTGAAAGAATTGTAATACCCTGCAATTCTGATCTCAATTCAGAGAGCACTACATCATTGCCTCTACGACACAAAAGGTGATAAAGATTCTAGGTTTTCAAATTATGTGATTTTAGATTTTTTTTTTTTTCAAAATTGAATAGCTTAAAAAATAATACATATTAAAAATATGATATGTTACAAAAAATAACTAAATATATTTTTATCAGCTCTTTAAACTTTATGTTATAGAAAATTTTTGAACTAAAAACTATCTTTTGGTTTAGTAGAGAGTAAGTGTTCTTAAAAAGTTAATAAAAAACTTTTTAAAAAGAAATTTGTTTTTGGATGCCTCGGTAATATGCCATCTTTTAATATGTAACATTTTTCAAATTATTCAATGCAATTAAGACTTGAATTTACAAAATTTGAGAATTTACAATTTTTTTTTTAAATTGTAATGAAACCTGTGAAATTAAAAATTTACAATTTTCTTAATCCTTGAAATTAAAATGTTTGCAGTGCAGACAGAATTGAGATTTTTTAGGATAAATTCCATGTAGAGTTCTTAAAATACTTAGTGCTTATTGTTTTTAAATTAAATGATTCAGATATTATCATCTTATAATTATTTACCATCTATGAAATACAATAAATTAATAACAAATTAGAAATATTCTAAATATAGTAAATGTTGAGGTGGCAAAATTTAAATCATTTTATTTATTTTGTTTTTAAAGAAAAAACATAACTTAAGTTGATGACCTTACGAATGCATCCTCATTTGGACTGGTAGCAATGAAAAATGCTATGAACTACACTTTTATCTCACTTTTATTTATGTAGCATTGTACTGATCAATTATTATTTTTTTTTTAGAAACAAAAATTTAAACTCTACAATACCACATCAACAAAGTAAGATAAAAGTGTAGTACATAGCAATATTCGAGCTATTAATTAAGATTTACCGGCAGAAATAAAAAACAAAAAACTCAACCAATATTAATTTATATATAGAACAAAAAGAAAACCCAAATTGAACACACATGAGTACGTAGAAATGTTTGAATCCAATGAGGGCCAATGGCAAGTGTTATGGATTTCCAAAGGGGTACTAATTGGATGTCCCGTACAAGGAAGCAAGATATGCGTCTTCATTTTCAATGACACAGTAGACACTCTTCTAATAAATATTGCTGCTGATGCCGGACAATAACATTATAACAGGCCAAACAAAAAGAGTCCCGAGTGCTCATCATGCATCTTTATATTAAATGCACTGCTCTTTGTTTTCGATCGCTTCCCACTTCTCTGTAATCATATTAACTCTCTCCACCTGCATGTGTACTATGATCATATGAAGTTTCTTTGTGCATGCATGCATGTGTCCATATATATATATTTTAAAAAAAAAGCATAACTATTAACAGTATTGCAAGGGGTGGAAGGCTATTAATTACCTCCTTGTCCCAGTTGCAGCGACCCACAATCATGGCCAATATCAAAGTCTGAATCCCAACTCCGCCAAACATCATTCCAGCCCATATGCCCTATATGCATGGTCCATGTGTTTATTATCATATGCAGTACTGCCAGAACATTATTCATATTAATTATTATAACCATGCAGCTGGCAATTAATTCATGCACTTTCTTATTACATGTGACGCTTTGCCTCCAGTACATTTTACATACACTGATACCCATTAAAGCATGCAGGAGACTCAAAAGAAGCAAACATGAATTTGCAGGCTAGGATAAAATAAAATAAAAAAAAAAATAATAAAAAGAAAAAAAAAAAAGAAGAAAAAAAAATGTAACACAGTATGATATTACGATATTTGATCAAGAGAGGAGCTAGAATTTTTTTTGAGCGGCCAAAACTCGAAAGGAGTTGTCTAGGGCCTAGCTAGGGGCCAGCAATAAGTATTCACTATTCAGCAACCTCATTTAAAATTTTATACGATTCGAGTGGGGAATACCCACTTTGTCCCATTTTCTAGTTTTTTTGGTTGTTATCCAAAATGTTATAATATATTTTGAATATATTCTGATAATTATCATATTTTTTTGATAGTTTGTATTTATTAGAATTGTTGTATTTCCTTGTTATAATATATTCACTGTATTTTTATGATATTTTGTATTTATTAAAATTATCGTATTTCTTTGTATAGTTTAATTTTATTTTGTAATATTGCTCATTAATTCATTAATTGTATTTTTTAGTTTAATTGGTTTTATTCAACTATAAACAAGTCCTTCTATATACAGTTATAATTACATAGAAATATATATTCAATTCAAACACATATTCTCTAATTATTTTAATATAGTATCAAAGTCAAGTTTTGACATTGTCTAGAAATATAAAAAAAATACGACAAATATCAGAATATATTATAACACAAAAAAAAAAATTAAAAAATAAAATGAAACGACACATATAGAAGTTGTTGATGTGTACATTCCTTGAAAAAATAATTATATATACTCCTCACACTCATATTATATCTAGCGTCTATATCAGCCATAAAAAATAAAAAAAAAATTAAAATCAATTAAAATACGTCACGCAGTATAAAATGATCCGGTATTATAAATTGATGTGGTCCTACTATACTGTTTTTCAAAGGGAAGATAGATATATATAGAGGGAGAGAGCGCGTAGGTACCATGACACCTTGGTGGAAGGCCCATCCAAAAAGGTATCCAAGCGGGAGGCCTATCAAATAATAGCAACCAAGGTTTATGTATGCCACATATGCTTGCCATCCCGACCCCACAGCAACTCCTACAAGAAAATGTGTAGCCTTAATTAATTCGTGTTCTAATTAAAAAACTCAAATAAAGTGATTGATCTGACAATTAATTAGCGCGCAATTAATTAAATCAAAAGCCATCTGGCAAGAAAAGAGAAAGTATATATGTACCAGAGAGAACTGGCTGAATACTGTTAAGCAGAATTGTAAAAGCCAAGAGGATTTTGAGGTTGTCCACCACTTTCAGGACAGGTTCGCTTGACGAGAATAAAAGAGCAATTTTGCCGTTGAAAATCATAATCAACAACCAGCATCCGACACCGATCGTAGTAGATGTTACAACCGACACCACTGTCGCAAACTTTGCTCCTTCTCCATTTCCTGCTCCAAGCTCATTTGCCACCCTCACCCTGGATATTTATTAATTATTCCCAACTTATGTCTTTTTTACTTTTGCCGAGATTAATTATCACACAACACTTTTAACCATATATGTTGAGGGGCCGGGCGGCGATTCTTTTCTTCTTCTTTTTTTTTAAAAAAACAAAGGATATACCCATGAGATTCTTAATTGCAAATTAAGGGAGCCCCATATTTATATGCCCTAGTCAATAGTAGAGGCCCCACCACCAAAAAGCATGCACTAAAGCTAAAGTGAAGAAATAGATTATACCCAGATCCAGCAAAGAAAGAGAGTGGAATCATCATCTGCCAGCTACTAATGGCCATGCTGCCAAATGAGAAAGAAAAGATCAATAGGGCCAAGATAATGACATGGGAAGATTCGACATGTATAGTTGAAAATTTAGTTGCCTATGAAATGCTTTAATTGTAAATTAATACCAAAGCCATAAAGAAAAACTTTTAAAAGATTCTTACATACAAATTAAGGAGAAAATTAAGTATTTATATGTACCACATGTATCATATGATTCTATTGCGGGAACCATACTTTATTAGTCTGTCACAAACGTCCATCTCGGTGGATATGAATTCCTACTTTTTATCCAAAAACCCAACAAACCAAAGCGACATAAGTCATAAACTAGGATTTATGTTCGGGCCATCTATGTTTCTTCTCTGGTTTTTTAGGTTTCTGTGCAAAATCAAGTTAAAGAAAAAAAGAATGCCACGCGATGCTATGATTACGCCAGACAATCAAGGCATCCTTTGATGGCGGTTGATGCTATGTGAGAGTACGTCGAAATGTACTTTTCCTGTTGAAATACGATCCTCTCGATTTGAAATGGATAGATCCATTTTATGTTTTAGATGTTCTGTTAATGTTAATGGTTTATTTCATGAAACGTCATTTAAAATTTTCAAATAATATGGCAATACATTCTTAATGTGATAATATATATATTATTAGATTAGTGAAATTTAACTTAGAGAAAAATACTTGCGGTATTATATTTTTTATTAGAATTTTCTTATAAATTAACTTGATAATTAAGAGTGTTTAGTTAATAAGTTAACCATTAAAATTAAATTTACTACTTAAATTTTTTGTTTGATAATTTGATCAATTATACACCTTCATGTTAGTTTGAATGAAAAGTTGAAGAATGAAAATAATGTATATCTATGTATATGCCCAATAATGGTATCAAATGCAGTAGTTGCAGACCAGATGGATAGAGCATCCAGGTCAATCTCTGCTTTATTAAGGCTTCCAGTGATCAATATCAATATCCTGTAGTACCAATTCTCCAAGCTGTCGAGAGAGAGAGAGGAAGAATCATCAATTGGTAGGTCGTTAAAGAAGGGGACAATTATTAGAATCTAAATTAATAAGACGATCGAGTCTGTTGAAGGGAGAGAAATAAGTAAATACCAAATCATGACCCCAGAAGCAGCAGAGAGCTTGGTGAATTCCCAGAGACCAGAAAAAGCTTCGATGGAGAAACCATTCCAAGTCAAGGGGCACCCACCAAAAAGCGCGTAAAGTAACAACCCCAACCCCAAGAGCCACCAAGAAAAACTCAGAGTCACAGCAGTACCAATCACTCCAAGCTTGAACACGTACACAAACAACCAGCTCGTAATCACGTGTACCAGAAGAACTATCAAAGACAGCCATGCGATCACTGCCGTCTTAAGCTGGCACTGCAAGAACCTCTGCAGGGGAAACAGAAACCCCAAGCAAAAGTGAAGTGGTATAATCCACACCGCCACTACCCCTGTTAATTCCGCCACATCCGCAGGTTGTCCCATCAGCCTCAAGATTGG
>FXXK01000646.1:132836-204978 GCA_900184695.1 Betula pendula
TTATTATCTCAACAAGGTTTAGTTTAGACGTTTAGTGCGCCTGGAATTAACTGTCCATGCATCTCTCTATTCATGCCCTCAAAAAAGAAAAAAGAACAACTACATATATATTTATATTTACGTACGTAGCATCTTTTAGAGGTACGAATGGAAACTACTATAAATCGATTGAACCAAAAAGCCTGTTCCAAGGGATGATTGGCCCAAGCCCAAACAGGCCACTAAACCCATTTTGGCAGCTGCATAAAAAATATGCTAGAACCCATTTTCGCCACTCAACCGAGAGGCGACACGTGACAGAACTGTACGTAAAAGACATGGCCATAATTATTAATTGAAGCATCCAAGGTATTCCGCTGGCTCATTAAAAAAATACTTGTGCAGATTTCGACTGCATCACTGACCATTACGTACCCAGCGGCGAAAAGGCCTGCATACGTTTGGACAATCGAACACAAACACGGGTCTTGCCCAAAGAGACCCATCGTTTGCCTGAGCTACAAAATAGTATTTTGATTTGTCGGCTCCCGTGCATTGAACGGCGTAGGTCTGAGCATTTTGGTGCACGGTTATCATCACGTCGTCATCATCATCTTCGTTGTTGTTGGATCATTATAATTAATTTTTGTCGTTGTTATCGTCGTCTTTATTTGGGCCTAATAAGTTATGTTTGTTAAAATTTTTATTTTTTGTTTCAGAACAAAAATATTAATAAATAATTTAAAATACAAAACACCCCAATGACCCCATACATAAAAACAATTTCCACTTCACATTCAAACACTTTTTTTAAATAAATAAAAAAATCCATCAAAACACATTAATTAATAGTTTTCACTTTTCAGCTTTGTATTCAAGGTAGATTATCAAAGAAAATTCAACATAAAGACTCGAAATAAATGAATACCGATCATTCACATTTTCTTTCTAACACTTTATAAAACAAATACAAAAAAAAAAGTTCTCTCAATTTCTTAGTTGTATCAACTTTTATCTTTTTTCTTTTTATTCTCTCAAATTTAATTTAATTTTTAAAATTATTATTAAATTTTAGATAGATCATTTTTAAAACCGCATTTAACTTTAATATAATAAAAAAAAATCCCTAACCTTACTCATTATCTTGAGGTGCACAGTAAGACTCACTAATTGGGCATGGGCTCCACTGAACAAGACTTGATATATAATAATGTAGGAGAAACAAAAGGGATGCAAAGAAAGGCCAATTAATAAGAATTACCCGGTTGCGGCAAAGAATGCAAGAGGAATCATGATCTCCCATCCATTTATTGCCATGCTGCCAAAACGTGACAAATAGTATAATGGAGTCCACAAATTAGCAAAAGATTATTCGATTATAAAAGAGTATGGGTACAGGCCCTACAGGGGTACATAATACATATATATAGTGCACGGATCACTTGAAGACATTATTGTATACTTGTGAAAGTGAAAGGCAAATTATTTTCAAACATTTCCGGCTAATCTTAATTACCATATGGACAAAGCATCCACGGCAATTTTGGCATTCTGCAGATTTCCAGTCATCAATATCAGTATTCTATAATACCAATTCTCTAAGCTGCAAATTCGCAAGAGAAAGAAACAATTAATGTCAACTAAAAAAGTCATCAGATTGGAAAAAGGAAAAATGGAATCAAATGGTTGCTTTCTAGCTAGCTAGGCGGTGCAATGCAACTATTTAGGTTCTTAAAAGTAAGATCCAAAGCAGAGAGAGGTACCAAAGCATGACTCCGGAAGCAGCTGAAAGTTTGACAAACTCCCAGAGATGAGAAAATGCTTCAATGGAGAAACCAGTCCATGTAAGAGGGCAACCACCACAAAAAGTATAACCCAGAAGGCCAAACACCAGAATCCACCAAGAAAAGCTCAAAGTAACTGAAATACCAACCACTCCAAGTTGAAGCCTATACACAAACAGCCAACTAATAATCACATGCACCACAAGTGCCACCAGACTAACCCATGCAGTCACCCCTGTTTTGAGCTGGCTCTGCAAGAATCTCGTGAGAGGGAACTGAAACGCAAGGCTAAAATGAAGTGGTATCATACACTTGCACACAACCCCAGATAGCTCCGCTACATCTGAAGGCTGTCCCAATAGCTTCAGGATCGGAGTGGCAAACAGATACAGAGGCAATAGCAGTATGCAACACATGAAAAGCACGATCCACGATCGCTGCATGTATACACCCAACATGTGGTACTTTTTTGCCCCAAAAGCTTGCCCGCATAGCGTTTCTAAAGCGCTTGCCATTCCCAGCTGATCATAAATTAACCATATCATGATACAAACAATAATTTTTTAATTTTTTTTTTCCTGTTCTCCAAGAACGAATTAAATTAACGAAACAGTAGTGTGTATATGTAATGAGAAAGTAAATAATTATACCAAGAGGCCAATGTCGAAGCCAACGACGACATTATTGGCAATGGAAATCGCAGCGAGCTCAAGGTCGCCCAAGTGGCCGGCAAAGGCTTGGGTGATGATAAACATGGTGTAGGAGGCGAGGCGGCTGAAGATTGCAGGACCCACTATGTGCCACAGCTTCTTAGACTCGATCCAAACCCTCTGTGCGAGATCTTGGTCCTGATGATCATCTTGTGATCGGACGGGTGATGCGCAATCTTCCAGTAAAGGAACCTTCGCATCCTCTACTGACGCGCTGCTACTGCTAGACATCTCTCTTGGGAACCAAACAGCCGAAGAGAGACCTCAAACTTCAAAGAGTCATTCTTTGGAGTAGCCCTTTGCCTTGTCATATATACTGGTTTGCAAAACAGGTGTTTAATTTTTTTAATTTTTTTTAATTTTTAATTTTTGTGTTAGAATATACGGACAATATATTTCTGTATATTATTAAAAAAAAAAAAAAAAAAGAAAGAAAAAAGAATCATCAATAAAAAGGATGGATGTCGCGAGACCACGTAAAGCTTCAATTTTCGTCGTTTTGCAGAATTCAAGTTGGATTGATCAGGCAGCGGTTGAGCTCTCATCCACCTTGAACAAAGAAAATAAGCAAAAATGAATAAAAATAAATATTTAATTAAAGTAAAAAAAAAAATGGAGAGAGTATAATTTTTTATTCTTTTAATAGTGGTTCTCCACAGGACCACATTAAGAAAAAAAAAGAAGCAAATTGAACAATTCAAATTTAATTATTGTTTGAAGAGTACAGTAGGAGTGTTGCGGTCATACAAAGAAGTGTCACTGCTTACCGCAACTCTTTGTATGCTTGCACCCAACCACACACGGCGGTGTGGTCCTTACGTAAAGTGTAGGAGCCAATAAGGCCATGTCGATTAAATCAAAGGAAAATATAACTTCAGCGTTCTTATCGTTCCACGCTGGCACGGATGTCGGATATCTTCTAGAAATTTTTTTAGGGGTCTTTTTAAATTTTTTTAAAATTTTTTTTAATAAAATTAAGGCCCACCTTTCATTAAGAGGTGGACTATAATTTGATTTAAAAATTCAAAAAAAAAATTTAAAAGGACTTTTAGAACTTAAAAGATGCACAAGTATTTTTCTTTATAAAATAATTAATAAATTTAACTCTGCCAACAAAATTCACCTTTTTTTTCTTTCTTTTTTTTTTAATTACCAAAAGTAATTATAGCCTTCATAATTGACTAATTTAGCAAATAAGGGTAGGTGGGAATAGGATTTCGCGTAGCCATTTTTTTGTTTTTTTAAAGTAATTTCGGGTAGCCATTTGAATTGAGCAAATAAGTGGCTTCTTTTGGAAGTCCACATTGCTACGAGAACTAGTCAATGTGCTCCTTATAAGGTTGTGGCATCCCCTCACTCCTTAAGCGTCTTTTGGAGTTGAGTTAGGCCAATTCTAATATGGTATCAGAGCCAAGTTCCTAGTTTGTGGCCCCCACCGTCACCCATATTCCACGTGGTTGGCTTGGATGTTTCTCCGCCACACGTGATGGGGGCGTGTTGGGAAGTCCACATTGCTAGAGAAAACTAGTCAATGTGCTCCTTATAAGGTTGTGGCATCCCTCACTCCTTAAGGCGTCTTTTGGAGTTGAGTTAGGCCCAATTCTAATAGCTTCCCCCCTTTTCGGTTATTGCTCAAAAAAAAAAGAAGAAGCAAATAAGGGTAATTGGCTGGATTTTGGTGAAGTTCTCCTTCAATGATTCAATAATATTAGCCAGATTTGCCATTGTCATACCACCTACCCTTATTTGCCTTTATTGCCTTGACAGTTTAGGCGTGATTCGCGTTAATGTTCCAGTTGTATTAGCCATATCTTAAACATTGTTTATTAGTAAGGATACTTATTAGTTATTATGAGTAAACCAATAAATTAATACGTCTTTATAGAAAGATAATTGGGAACATTATTGAACAGGTTTAAATTAAGTGAAATGGTGACAAGTGGTTTTATGATTAATATTTTACCCCTTTTCGGTTATTGCTCAAAAAAAAAGAAGAAGCAAATAAGGGTAATTGGGGCTGGATTGGTGAAGTTCTCTTAATGATTCAATAATATTAGCCAGATTTGCCATTGTTCATACCACCTACCTTATTTGCCTTTATTGCCTTGACAGTTTAGGCGTGATTCGCGTTAATGTTCCAGTTGTATTAGCCATATCTTAAACATTGTTTATATGTAAGGATACTTATTAGTTATTATGAGTAAACCAATAATTAATACGTCTTTATAGAAAGATAAATTGGGAACATTATTGACAGGTTTAAATTAAGTGAAATGGTGACAAGTGATTTTATGATTAATATTTAGGGGTACAACCGGTTGCGGTTGTGTTATTTGTCCGCAACCGCAATCGGGGTACCCCGGTTATTTGTTTTTTAAAAATCGCAACTTCAACCGGGTCTCGATTGCGGTTGCTAATAACCGGTTTCAATATCGGTTATAAACCAGTTTTTAAATCGGTTATTACGGTAACTGGTTTAATGTTATGGATTACAAAAAAAATATATATATTTTTAATCACTTTCTATTAAAAATTTATTTTGAAAATAGGAGAATAAAAAATTTGTTCAATTCAATGTAGGACAACTGGACAAGTTCATATATATATTTTTTTCTTTTTTCTTTTTTTTTTTTTTTTCTTTTCCTCTCTCTCTTGAGCAGGGAGCTTCATGCTCCCTGCTCCCTAAGCTCCCTGCTTGCAGGGAGCTCAAGCTCCTTGCACCAGGTCACCAGGAAGCTCTTATGGAGAAGAGAGAAAAAAAAAAAAATGAGAAAAAAAAAAAAAGATGTTAATTTGTAAATTAATAATTAATATATATATATATAATATATATATATATATATATATATATATTAATTATAATTAATTATATATAAAAACGGTTATTCGGTACCCGGTTAATAATCGATTTTTATAAATTAATAACAGCAACTGCAACCGGCCTAACCGGTTATCCGGTTGCGGTTATTTCTATTTTCTGGTTTTCTGTTTGTCCGATTATCCAGTAATCCGGTTACAAGCAATTAAATACCGCCCCACTTGTACACTCTACAATTAATATTTTATTTGTTCAATTTAATAGAGTATATGACAATATATTTATCACATAACGTTATATATGTATACTGTATATAAAATAAAATAATTTCAACTATAAAATAGTTCATCTCCAATTCACTTATGAAGAAATCATTCAAATCCAAACATACAATGTTTGCTTAGCGCTTCTTAACTCTTTATATGCACTATACTATTTTCTATTTTGCTCTTCCTTAATCGTACTGGAGATTGTGATAGAATGTTTTAGACTTAGCTCTCTCAATGTTATTGGATAAATTGATAGGGCTTTCTCTTGTTAATCTAACACATTGAATGGGATGCCTGTTCATGTTTTTTTTTCGTTATTGTGGGTCAAAAGAAAAAGCCCGTCAATTATCCAATAACAAAATAAAATTTTCTAGTTAATCAGCATTTCTTTTGCTAGTAATCTCTAAAAAGTCTCCCTCTTCTTTAATGACAATTATGAGCACGGGAAAATGATTACAAACCTTTTTTTTTTCTTTTTTTTTTCAATAAAATTGTAACATTTCATTCCACATCATCCGAAAAAAAAGCTAAAAAGCTCTATGATATCAGAGCATTTTGCTCTGACATTAAAGTGTCAAAAATACAACGAGGAATATCCTCCATCCATACCATATTTATGACCTGTATAAGTGTCTCTTTTGCTGACCCATGAGCTGCATAATTATTCTCTCTCTTGGTATGACATATCTACCAGCTCCTGAGTTCTTGAAGGACGATTTTGATATCTTCAATAATCTGTCCATACTTGCTCCAGTTCGGGCTTGTAGTTGCAACCACATTTATAACTTGCAGCGAATCACCTTCCAAAATAATGCTGGGTAAACTCAGATCACAACTAAATTCAGTTGCTTGCAAGACTGCAATTGCTTCTGCCACCACTGGTTCTGTTAGGAAATTGATAGTGTGACTTCAAGCTGCGGTGACCAATCCCATGTGATCCTGGACAATGATACCAACCCCCAACCGTTTGTGAGTTGAATCGATAATCACATCCCAATTTATTTTATAAGAACACGGTGATGGATTTTTCCACCTCCATATGGCATCCACCCTTAGGGATGGGACAACTATTTCATCATTTGAATTGGCTTTACGATAATCATTTCATGCAAGAACTGCATTCTAGACAAGGGTTAATGGTGGAGTGAAAACTCCCCCATGAACCACTGTATTTCTACGGAACCATAAATTTCGTGCAACTACTGCATAAAGAATAAGCTCATCCTTTGTATACCTGTCAATCCACCCCTCCATTATTTTCAGGACAGAATCTCCCCCACTAGTGCTCTTCTACATCTTCTTGTCACATGACCCCCAAACATCACGTGCAGCAGGACAATTCCACAAGACATGCAAAGTGGTTTCACTTTCCGTCTGACAAAAAATACATGAGGAATCCGTTAAAATACCTTTCTTTTTTGGGTTCTCCCCTGGTAGGGAGGATATTGTTGCAGGCTTGCCACCAAAACATCTTGACCGAATTTGATACAGGCAAACTCCAGAGTTTCTTCCATATTCCGTTGTAGTCTGAGATTTTAGAACACTCTCTTTTTTGTTGCTCTTGCATTTCTTTAGCCATATAGTACGCATTACGAACTGTGAATTCCCTAATAGAGGTACCTCGCCAAATTTCGACATCTTTTTGCATATATCGACTAAGGAGAATGTTGCAAATAATTTCAGCTTTAGTTTCCGAAAAAATCTCCTTAATAAGAGATGTGTTCCACCATTTAGTATCCGGATCAATTAGTTCTCGAACACTGGCTTCTGCCGCTAATAATCTTCTTGGTGATTGGATAGAATAGGTTCGTGGAATGAGTAGCCATTTGTCCTTCCATATGTTAACCGACTTACCGTCCTTGATTCGTCAAAGGAGCCCCTCTTGCAATAAATCACGTGCTGAACAAATGATATGTCATGCAAAAGAAGGTCTTTTATAGAGTGGTACTTTCATCACCGAATCTCTCAGAAAGTACTTTGCCTTCAGGATTTGTGCTGCCAAACTGTGGGGGTTTTACAAAATTCGCCAAACCTGTTTTGCCAAGAGAGTTTTATTAAAACACAGTAAATCTCTGAAACCCAGTCCTCCTTGAGATTTTGAACAGCCCATTTTTTCCTAGCTCATCCAATAAATTTTGGAATCGTTTTTTTTATGACCCCATCAAAATTTTTGCATCATGAAATTTAAGGCACGACATAACTCCTTCAATTACAGGAAGTGACATGTTATTATTCTAAGTGTATCATATAGTTTAATAACAATCTTAATAATCTTATATAGTTTTCGATGCAACTTGTTGAGTATTTTATAGGCTAGATTAAAATATCTTGTTAATATATATGGCCATAATGTTAAATCATGAATATTACTCAATGAGTCCGAGACACCAAAAAAGAAATTGTAACTATTGGGTCTCGATAGAATGTGTGGTCATGAACTCTGGTTACTAAGTATGTGATATATTATAATTTAAATATCTCATATTATATATATATATATATATATATATATATATATATATAATATATATATATATATATAAAACTTTCGAGCACCTTTCTTTACGTGCGGATCCGAAGGGAAAGGAAATGAATCAAACCTTCGTTTGTCTCCCACGAGAAACTGATGTAATTGTATGCTGTTTAAACGTTCATTCAATCTACAGAGAAATTAGAAAGCAATGGAAAGAATTGGCTTTTTTTTTTTTTTTTGTGGTTAAGAAAGAAAGAATGGGCTTTTGATTGTAAATTTGTCCGGATAGGAGGCAAAAAAATATCTTCTTCCTCGAGTCAATATCATCGGTAAAACCTGACTGGGCCAACTACCATTCTCAACCCCATCAGAGAAACGAATTGGGGCAAGTAAAGCCCAAAAGGAGAGGGGACAAAATCTAGGCCCATTTAACAAACATGGGCTGTACTTTCTTTTTCTTTTTTTCTTTTTTTCTAATTGAATAGAAAAAAAAGGTTACAAGAGGTGTACTTTGAGTTGTTCAAGACCGGTTACTGAAGCTGGAATCTGACCCATAAAAATAAAAAAGGATGAAATTGTTTCTTAGTTGCTAGCCAAGAACAAACTAAGGCCCCAATGCATATATTAACATAGTTGGAACCACCTAGTAACTTATCATTGGACGAGCGCAAGCCAATTCATTTTAGCCGATAAATATTGTCCCAATCAAGCACCATTGTGAAGGTTATACGAATACCAATATGAAGAAATTGCTAGTTAACGCAATCTTTATTTCTTCAGCTGAAAATATTTTATGAGAAAGTGGTGATTTTTTGCTGTTTATTTGTAACCTAAAAAATGGTTCGAAAAACAATTTATGACGTTCGACTCTTATGAAAAATTGCCAATTATGTTTTCATATAATCTAATCAACTGCGAGGAAGAGAGAGATTGCGAAGAGGAGTTGTGTAGAAAAAGAGTATGTGAGAATAGAAAATATTTTGGGGTAAAATTGAGATCTAATACAATTGCATGCTCATATTTCTTGCAATTTGAGCAGGCAATTATAAGATGACCTCTGTAATGCTCCTAAGATCTGTTTGGACAAGCAGGCCTCATAAAGGGCCTCTCACAATTGCTTGTCAGAGGTGTGGTAAAGCAGCAAAAAATGATTTATGAATATGAGAAGTGTAAACCATTTTACACTTCATAAATGTTAATTTTCTTGGTCAATTGAAAAATATTTTCAGTGTTTTTCAATTTAACCAATATTTTATGATGTGCCAAATGCTTAAAAATATGAAAAACTCTCTTCCATAAAATATTTTACGTTAAAATAAATAGAACCTAAATAACTTTAGCTGTGACCCAATTTCCTGCAACTTCACTGAATATAGTGGGGCATTGGTGCTGGTGATAGACTTTTTATTTCTTGGGCCAATGTCAAGCACTAAACAAACATATGAGGTGCTCGAGCCCACTTCTTCACTGGTGTACCCATTGTACCGAGAATCCACTTGGGCCTTAGCACCAACCAGTTACCAAAGGCTCTTGAGACTCCCCCAGCTAAGACCATTCTCCTCACCCAATTCAGGGGCATGAAGGTTGGAGTTCTGAGTCCTGCTTAGGCCTGTTTGGTCACAAGGGCCTTAAAAGGAAGCCCATACCCTCAGCCATCAACGCCCCAAGGCCGAGGGGCTCACAGAATATCATGTAAGTGCAACACATTAGATCCATTTCTCCCCATGTGTGCTAAACCGATTATGATCATATAAGGCAACGCAATTTGTCCTTTATATTCTTGTTGACTTAGGGTTGATTTCATGGGAAAACTTATCGTTTTTGAATTATATAAATGGTAAATCAATTGCTGGAAATTTGATAGATTTTTTACCTTCCATACTTATTTCACGCTTTTCTTTCTTATCTTCCTTTAAATTGTTGCCTTTGGTAGACGTCAGATTTGCGTCCAAAATCCATCTATCATATTTAGAAGAAACGGGGATGTTATGCCTATAAATGGAGGAGAGATATTACTTGGGTACGCTCACTTTTATCCCCTTTGCATGTACTTTGTCCGTTTATTTCATTAACTTTTCCTAAAATCACTTAAGCATAGAAGGTAATTTCGTCGGTATATTTGACGTAGCTCTTTGACTTTTGTGCCTTCCTCACAAGTATCTTCTAGGTAATATTTGGTGTGTAGTCAACATCTTTTCACAAAAAGCAGCCTACTATCGAAGAAAATGGATGCCATTTGTAAATTATTTTTACTTTGATATGTTAAACTAATATATGTTTTTAGAGCATATGCATTTGAAATAAAATTTATAGAATAATTTTCATTAACCCATCATTCTCCTCTTATATCTAAAAATCCATGTTAATCTTTTTAAAAATGCACTTGAAAATTACTTACTTGAAAAAACAAATGTCAATTTAATATACTAAATTAAAATATCTGTTTAGAAGAAAACTTTGTTAGAGATTCCTTCCTAAATATACTGTACGTAACTCTTTGAAGAAGTAAAAATCTTCCACTCGTAAGGACCTCTGGATAGACTGGAAACCAAATTGGACTCCAACTAAGGAACCAAATATATGTACGTGTAACTGATCAGAGAAAAGAATGACAAACTGTTTTATTCAATATTTGATGTACACCAGACTCATCTACAAATGGATACACGTGTCAACACGAAAGCAATGAATCTCCAAATAATCATCATCATCATCATCATCATACAAATCCGACCCTAAGCAAAACCCAATATTGAATGAGACAAATGCGACAAAAATAAATATCAGAAAAAAAGAACATAAGAGAGAAACAAATAGATCTCATCCGTGCATCAAAAATAAGATCTAGTAAGAGCCGATGAGCCTCCACGTGGGACGAAGCCGGACCCAGTCTAAGCCAGCACGACGGCGAAGAAAGTTCCAACAAGAGCGGTTCCAGCAATAACGGCTTTGCTAGGAGAGAAGGCGGCACTGGGGGGTGCCTCAGCAGCCGGTGGCTCGGATGAGGGGCCTCCGGGAGTGGGTGCAGAGCTGGGAGCCTTGGTTGGGGCTACAGTTGGTGCCGGAGCTGAAGGGGACGGGGCTTTTGAGCTCGGAGCCGGCGCTGGCGTCGGAGATTTCGCTGGTGCTGGGGTTGGAGCTGGTGGAGCCGACACTGGTGCGGGGGGTGTGGCTGTAGGTGGGGTGGCTGTGGGTGGGGTGGCTGTGGGTGGAGTGGCTGTGGGTGGAGTGGCTGTGGGTGGTGAGGCGGTAGGTGCAGCCCCTGGAGCCTGGGCTACGCACGAGGTGGCCAAGAGACCCAAGATCATCAAAACTTGGAACCCATGGAAACCCATCTTCATCTTCGAAAGTGTGAGAAACTTTTGAGCTTCAGAAAGATAGGGAGGCGAAGTTGTGGCTTTGAGACCGATGAGGAGCTCAAAAGTGGAAGGTGGGAGTATAAAAGGAAGAGAGAAAGTGGAGGTCGATGGAGAGCGGTTAATCAAATAATGCTCAAGATTCCTGAAATCGTTTTAAATCTCATAAACCATGTATTAAGGGGGTATATATACACGTATACATGCACCCAATTATGTATATAACGAGGATCACCATTGGCAGCTAGCGTTAAATAATCAAATAATGGGCCACCCTTTCTCATTTTTGCTTCGTCGAACTTTCTTCAATGATCAAGTACAGAAGCTGCACCTAAGTAAACAAATCGTAATGCAACACCTGTCCAGTGGAGGGTTATATTAGGAACATAATCATTTTTATGTACTAAATTTGTGCTCTATGTGACTTCTAATTACCATGATGCCATTCAACTTGGACATGTGTCGGTTGCTAAGGTGGGTAAAAGGTCCTCGTCTAGCCACTTTGCGTGCACAAAGTTTGCTCAATATAAAACTTGCGGGACTTGGCCTTCACACTCTGGCTTCCGCGTTAACCTTTTCAACAACTATTGGCACGGTCGGTGGGTATTACTGTAATGCCCCTTGTGAATAATTTATACCTATGTTTGAGAGTTTCCACCTTCCACGCTACTCTAGAGTGCGAATTGTCGGACGGTATAATGATATAATCCTGAGCTCAAGATGAACACGTGGGACGTTCCCATTCTGTGATCTGATGGTGAATGAGATCATCGAGGGACCAAGTCAAAAAATGGGGTCCAGCACACGTGTCGAGTTTACTGTGGCTTGGATGAGAACCTTTTGGTTGGACACCCTATAGAAGATGATGGCTTCTGTTTTTATATTCCATTAGATTATCGATGAGCTGGTTGCTAGCCGTTTGGTATAGATAATTGGGGAGAGAGAGAGAGAGAAAATAATGCATGTAAGATGTAACCGTTGCAAATGGAAAACAACTATCATGTTCAATTTTTAATATGTTGCCCCAAAACATGCATATGTCTGCCTTGCATGTCGTGAATATTCAAAACGAAAAAGAGAGTGGAAGAACGTGAACCGGTATTAGGCACCCGATGAAGAATATACAAATGGTTAGTCATGTTATTATTATATTTTTACTTGACTGATGCACACCGGTCGATGGAGCTGGCAAAAGCTGGCAAGAAAAAACAGATCATGGTGATTGGTGAACGTTTGAGAACATGGCATGCCGGAATTTTATATTTAACAAGGAAAAATGACGGTCTAACAATATTGGATTAATCTAATATATATATATATGAATTGTATTGGTGTAAATGACCTATTTATGTTGTCCTTATATAAAATAGATAGACCAAGAAATTTTTTCCTTAAATGATAAACGTTTGAAATTCTATGAGGGTACCGGTGATTATGATTGGCATGACAACACTAAGTTTATAAAATTTGAAAGGTTTAGAAGGTTTTTGAAAGATTTAGAAGGTTTAGAGTCGTCTGGACAAGTGAAATGATCCAAATGAAAATAAGTCATTTTATGGTCCAAATTTAATATTATTGTATTTAATGGTCTAAATGATGTCACATTATTTAAATTTTAAGATATGCATTCTTTGGTCCATCTACGGTCCCCATCTCTTTTGCAAATCAACCATTAGATTTGTGGTACCCACCTATGGATCTCACAAATCTAATGGTTGATTTGCAAAAAAGTTATATCGAGATGGATCAAAGATGTAAAAAAAAAAAGCATTTCTCTTAAACGTGTTAACATAATTATCACATAACATCATTTATACTGTCAGATACAACAATATTAAATTTTAATTATGAAATAACTCATCTTCATTTTCATTTAAAATTGAAAGAATCCTATTTCCTTATAGTTTCTATTACCAATTAGTTGTCCGAATTAGTTGAGGTAGCCAATTAAGAGAAGGTTTTGATAAAATCAACCTCGACTATCCCATTGTTGATTATGACAAGGAAAATATCCATTCCAACGGGAAGCTTTATGGTCCAAAAACAAGTAAAGAAGGAAGGAAAAACACGGAGGGTAATTGGGACCCCAATGATGTTCTCCTAGAATTCCGTAATACGGTTGTCAAGTAGGGGCATGAAGGAAAACCACACGCGTGAAATGGCATATGGACAAGCAAAATAATCATTGTTGATGACCTAGTAGTCCCTCGAACCGGGTCAATTGGGGACAGAAGTAAAAGGTTAATTTAATTGCAAAGTTAAATATCTTTGTTCGCGAACTTTCCCCTTGGAAAAATTTCAACACCATCCTTGAAAGTCACCAACGTTTGGTGAACGGTGTTTTGAAAATAGATTTAATGTCACGTGGTTAAAGGCAAAACTTTCCACAAAAACCATTTTCCATTGGTTAATGGCGAGCTGGTGAGACGGCCTGCTGCGGCCACTGATGACTACAAGTCTAGAAAGAAGAAAATGTCACCAGGTAGTGACAAACTGCCTTCATGGTAGTCTTGAATCTTGATATTAGTGTGTAGCATGTTTCCCGTACGACCTTGGCACTAATTACAACAAGGCTGGACGAGAGTTGGGAATCTTAATTTCTAATTAATTTGTTTGGAAAGCTACACTAATTGATGTAGAAATTAATGTAATAAAAAATTGAGGCTTTTGTTTGTCTTGTGGGAATAGGATCCTCTCCAGTTCCTTTGAACTGGAGGGGAGCAGGTCAGTTAATACTGACCGGTTTGTGACGGTGCACAATTAATGGAGTACATTGCATACGTACTGACAACAATGGCTTGCTTCAGTCTAAAGGGATGAGAAACTGCCAACCTGCATAGGAAAACTTCTTGTCCTTAAGAGGAGCTGACGCCTTAGAGCTTGAGACTGAGGACTAAATAGACCTATTCAAGCGGAGACAAATTCTAAAGTGTTAATTAATCTATTGAGCTTGAGGTCCATCCAAGCAAGTGAATCAGTCACGCAAGCTTTAATTTCTGAATCAGTCAAGTGGGGTTGAAATTCAAAACCAAGTGGTATCGCAACCCCTTTGAAGGATTTATAGTAAGGGATTCTCAAATACATATAATTGTTGTCTCGGCCTTTCGCTTAAGATGTGGCTCAAAGCATTATGCGAGCATGTTGGAGTATTGCAACTTGTATCATAACACCTGGATATACGGTGATGGCCACAGAAGACCCTTTTAATTCATGAGCGACAGCTCCTCTCTTTTGGAGTAAACTAGGTTCTCACCTTCTAACTAGCTTGGACCATAGGTAGACTATACTGAAACAAAGTAGTCCAAAAACAATCACTTGCAAGATATGATTTGAACTCTGCTGGGTGATGGTTCTATTCAACCTCCTCATGCCATTTTTCACTCCTGCCCCAGCTTGACTCATTGCCATTTGCTGTTGTAAAAACCAGAAGAAGCAATTTGTCATGATGCAATATATTCATCCCTTCAACAAAATGGCAGATAGTTTTAAGTGGACTTAGGATTTTTTTTTTTTTGTGTGTTTGTGTCTCTGCACGTGTATGTGCATGTGTGTGACTGTCTGTATTTCCTTTACACCAAGGACTAGTGCAAAAGATGAAAGCTCATGCATTCGTGAGACAAATCAGAAAACAAGCTTCAATGATAATCTCAATCAAGGCACACCAAGGGCTCTGGATGCCTTCAGGTTATTAGAGTTTAAAGGTTCGGGCAACAAATTTACCAAATCAGATAGGATATCATTCTGAATTTTTGTTTCTGCTTCAATCTCTTGAGCCACCTGCAAAGCAATATATGAAAAAGAGTTCACAAGGGACGAAAAATTGAAATGAGACTTGAAAGTAAAACGAAAATTGCAATATTGGAGGTAGGACTTTTTTTTTTTTCCTTTCTAGAACACAAGGTAGGCCTAATTTTCCATCCAGACGGCACTACTGGATTCATAGGAGTTAGTTATGTGACCTCCCCCTCAATTAACAACAAAGATATAGGTGAGTAAGCAAAGGGAGTACAAGACGTAATCCAAAACAACTTGTTTCACTTTTTGAAACAGTTGGCCGGGGATCATGCCTCATGAAGCAAAGGTCACTAATTTGAATCTCTCATTCTCTCTCCCATTGGGGCCAATTACTTAAAACATAAAAAATAAAAAATAAAAGTCCTGAAACAACCATTTTAGCAGAAACCAGTTGATCAGAAGCAACAAGAACAATGTGAATTCTTATGAACATACAATTACAGATTCTATGTTTTTGAAACCAAATGCTAGACATGACCTATCATTCAATTCTTGGGGCAACATTTTGGTCCCAAAGTTAATAGCTATGAGCCAGAATGCAACAGCCTCTGCTAAAGACATAGTTGTGATTTAAAAGATGAGCCAAAGGATGAGAAGAAATGAGAGTCAAAAACCAACTTAATAGTAGAGAAAGACAAATTGCAATCAAAATGTTTTAGGATAATATGTTCTAAGATTGAAGAGGTAGTAAAACTTGAGTTAGATGTGTACTATAAAGAACAGAATAATCAAGATTGGTATCCAAGAGTGATCATCTTCTTTATCTTTGAGTTGATCAAGCAATAATGTTCTTGTCAAAAGGCTATTGTGCCCGATACCTAGATACCTAAAGAATGGAAACCGCAACATGACTTCCTTTACGGAGTCCTTGGGGAGTTAAACAAATACGAAATAATGTAGTGAAATTTGTACATTCAAAGGTAGCATGGTTTAAAATTTGTAAGTGGTAGTTTTGCTGAAATATTTAAGTTTCAGAAAGATTGGAAGCCTAAAGAATAGATTGTTCCAAAAAGGTAAGAGTAAGACAACCCATGAATAGAATTATGGAAAATAATCATAGTAGGCGTCTAATTTTTGACAGTGAGAAAGGGAGAAGGATGTTCTTCCCACACAATGCAGGTAAATGCATTAAAATTTAAAATTGTACTTCTGGCGCTGTTTTGCTTAACAATATGGTAGCAACTAGAAGGATAGTGCATTTCAAAAAAAAAAAAAAAAACTAGAAGGATAGTGTGCTGGGGCAATGCACCATCAAGAAACAGAAACATAAAGCTGAGAAGTAGAATCAAACTAAGGAAGTTCAAAGTTCAATAAAATAAAAAACATGTGTATATTCAGTTCTGGACTGTCCATATTCAAGCATCAGTAGTTTAAGTTACCAATTCCACCACAAATAGACCTTGATAGCATTAAAGAAAACATTTACAAGCTTAACTAATGGGAATAACAAAAGGAGACATTTTTAGATGGTGGTATCGATAGTTTCAACCATTTAGCATAAAAAATTCTTCCATCAGTCTAAAGGTGAATATGCATGACGAAGCCGATGCAACCTGAAAATTTATATCCACTCAGTAAGAGTGCTTTGATCACCAGCAACACCTATGCTTAAATGACTATGCTATACTGGAGATATTCAATACACACCCAATTGCTTACAAATGAAATAGATTATTAAATAATCTATACAAAAGAACTGGTTTAAAGATGCTGACAGTAACGAGCAAAAAGATGGGAGATCTTCGACTTAATTTCTAAGTCAAATGATAACACCTTCACAAACTATGAACAAAACTACCACCTTGTTAAAGTTGCAATTTAATTTGAAAAAAATACACTATTGGATTTATCAATTTACAAATTTAATCTTCCTATGTTCTGTGTTCATTGCTTCAGTGGTTTCTTAACTTCGTCTCTATTTTTCTCCTTATAATGGGTCTCTTTCCCTCTCCTTTTCTTCCATTCTGGGTCGACTACAAACCTCAGGAGGCACAGTGATACGATGATTTTGACTAAAACCAATTTGGCACTAGTATTCTGATAGCAAAACATCATTCTCCCCTTCCACCGGCCTGTATTTGACACACCCAACTCATTCTATTGGCTTCACAACATCCTACATTGTTTCTACTCAACGATCACTTTAGATTCTGCAATAGTCACCGAGACCTTCTCATCTTGATCACTCACTCATTACTCATAAATAATCTTATAGCAGTTATTATTGAATTTCGTGTTCGTCTTTCAATTTCATAGTTCTACTGCGAGGTCCCAAACAAAATAAAACATAAGCTTGCAAAATCAGAACTTCTTCTATACATTTCAATGATTTGCTTCACCAACCCAAACCCATGACTCAGATTGCACAAAAGCAAACAATTCAGCACACGAGCTCCATATCCCTAACTAAAACAATGAATTCCTTCCAAACCAGAGGTAACAACTGCAATAGCGAGAGAATTGGAAAACGTACACTTTTTAGCCGTCTGACTTGCGAATGAAGACCAGAGATCTCCTCGTCGAGGTCTCCATGGACTGGATCAATCCTCAGTTGGATTTCATCCGAATTAGCGCCCTGTCTCGCACTAAGACCTTCGCTGCACAACACATTACCCCAATTTCAATATATATATGTACATGAGAAAGTGAGAGATACAAAATGAGGGAACCTGTGAGAAGGAATTTAGGTACCTTGATCGGTAAGGATTTGCCATTGGGAGTGAGCGGAATTGGGTTCGGAACTTGGGGAATCCAGGACGTGTCTTTGTTGGAGGAGAGGAGAGTGCTCAACATTTTATAATTATCGGTTTGGTGCAAGCTGACCCAATTTTGGTATTTGGCCCACTACCCGACCCATTCTACCCACCTGGTTCAAATTGGGTTCCAAAAGGTTTTTCCTCTTTTTTTTGTTGGGCCTGTTTAGCCTAGTGGGGTTGGAGCCTGGAGGAGTCTTTGGTTGCTAGAGTTTAGGTTTTTTTTTGGGCTTCTTAGGGTGGGGTAACTGGGTTGGAGGAGTCTTTGCCTCTTAAGAACTCTTAAATCTTTTTCGTTTTCTAAGCAAGAGACATTAGGTGTATCTGTTTTTTTTTTTTGATTTAAGAGTATCTTTTTTAATGTGTTATGAAAGTTTTTTTTTTCGTTTAAAAAAGTGCTATGATGTGACATAATGTAAAAATTGTCTTTTTATGTTTTAAAAAGCGTTTTGTGTTTTTAATTGTTTGTTAATGTAGTTGTTTTAAGAACATAAAAAAAAAAACCAAAACAAAGCAAAGACAAACAAATGATTCTCACCTTCTTTTACTAGTACACGTTGGATTAAATGGCAAATATTCACCCTTGATTAGAGTAAACGAGGACTATATTGAGGTCAAATAAACTATATTTATAATGCACTGAAAGCTGTATTTGACTATTCGAGTCGAGTCGCGTATTGAATATTCAAGCTTTATATATTTAATTTTGTTTCAAAAAATGAATCGAGCTCAAACTTATTACTGAACTAGATATTCTGTTTAAGTTTAGCTCATTTATTTTTCAAACGAATTCGAGCTTGTTCATGAGCGGTTCAATTAACGTTTTTATTTATTATATAAAGTAAATATCATGATTGTTTATATTTTTATAAATATATACTAATAATTAATTAATTGGATAACTTCACTTACACTCTCTGAAATGTCACGACTTTTGTAATGTCTCCAAAAATTTCAAAGTCTCTCAATTTAGTATATTAAATTTGATTTTTTTGCAATGTTCTCCATCTGTTAGGCAAGTCTGTTAAATCCGACCGCAAAATGAGTAAAATAACCTATATGTCCCTAAAATTTTTTAAAATTACAAATTTATCTTTCATAAAAAATAAAAATTTACATTAGATCACAAGACGACTCAAATGTGAGTTGCAGGTTAACAAAGAATTGAATATTCATTAAATGCCGCATGCTGGAAAAAAGATTATCTTTATTTCAAAGGAAATGAAAAGTTTTTGGTTAGTTTAATAGGAATGGCAAAAGTGTAATAAAAATTTGAGTATCGGGTTAGTTTAATAGGAGTGGCAAAAGTGTAATAAATTTTATTTTATTTTATTACACTTTTGCCACTCCTATTAAACTAACCGAAATGAGGAGGATCCGGGTCTTTGTTGCAGGTTGGTATGGTGTGTCACGCACTTTTGGGCTTTCAATGCGGCCTTACCTAACGTCCTGCAATCTGGGAACAATCAAGGTGACTAGGTGAGCAATAATCCTAGGGAGCCAATGGACTTCCTTCAAGCCCGTTTGGCCTGGTGGGCCGACGGGGCAAATATTGGGTACACCATACATAAATTCATGATGGATGGATTCTAAATTGATTCGTCGTCAATTTCATTTTTTACACGAGAAAAATCTGATGACAATAATGTCTATGATTTTACGATTTTACGATTTTTTCTTCTCCCCTGGGAATGAGATTTCCCAAGTTCAAAATCTGTAATAGACAGCTCCACATCAAAATTCTATACAATTCAGACTTTAGTTGGACCACATAAGCAGGACCATAAACTCTTTTCTTTACTTTTTTGTTCTCAGAAAAAAATTCAAAAACTCTTTTTTTTTTCTTTATATCACTTCATCGATTCCTTTTCTATGCCTCCTCCCAAAACTCTTTGCCAAACAAAAGCTTAAGTTGGTGCAAGGAAAATTCAAAGTTGGTTGGTGAAAAGTGGGTTGGTGAAGGAAGAAGACAAAGTTGCATCGTTGTCGAGTCATCCACCTTAATGTTGAGCCGGCGAGAGGGACCAACATCCATCCTATGAAGTCAGAAGAGTAGGCTTTTAAAAGAAGATAAAAGAAAGTTTTTAAAAAAATAAAAGATGTCAAAAGGGCATATGAGATGGGGATTGCAACACGTGGCCCTTCTGATTTAAAAAATAATATTTACACAGTAAAAGGACCCAAGAGGGATTTCCCAGTTGTAGCTTAAGCGATTCCAATAAAGAATTGGTAGGTCTTGACGAAAAAATAAAAATAAATATAAGAACAGTTTTGTTGACGAAACCCATTAAATAGATGATAGGACAGGGCCAAGTTTGTCCTACTTCTTTGGTTTCTTGTGTTTCAGCAGGCAAGAGAGAAAATACATCTTGAAAGCTAGAAAGAAAGAAAAGACTCAACTACTGATGGAGAGCCAAACCCAGAGAAAACCCAGAATTCTGTGCCTCCATGGGTTCAGAACAAGCGGTGAAATTCTCAAGAAATTGGCAGGAAGATTGCCCCAAACCGTGCTCGAAAAGGTAGACCTTTTCTTCCTCGACGCCCCGTTTCCTGCTCAAGGAAAGTCCGACGTTGAAGGCATTTACGACCCTCCCTACTATGAGTGGTTCCAAGCCAACGAGGTTTTACATCTTTCCCATCAAATATTGTTTCATCTTTTTTCCCAGTGAAAACAGAGTACGTTTTATTAACTTTACAATGATTATTTTGTTATAGGATTTTACGGAGTATACGAATTTTGAAGAATGTCTTGCATACATGGAAGACTACATGTTAAAGCATGGTCCTTTTGACGGTGTATTGGGCTTCTCCATGGTGCGATTGTTGAAAACACTTTTTTACCCTTCACTATGATGTTACTGGGAAGGCAATTGCCGGCACCCAATTCTGATGATCATGTTACTGAAATGATATAAATATTTTACAATCTCTAATTTGCTTATTATTTTTAAACTGATTAATGGATTTCAGGGAGGAATGATCGCAGCTTTATTGCCGGGAATGCAAGAACAGGTACAAGAAACTTATTTGTTCAATTTCTTTAAGACATCCTTTTGGTAGCATTTTCTTATTTTCTTTTTAATGTTTTATACCATTACGTTTTATTTCAAGTTTTGCTGGAAGAATACCAAAAGTATTTGAGGAGGAGAACTAATAAGGGTGAAACAATGATGTTTCAATTGTAGGGTCTGGCTCTTACTAAGGTGCCAAAGATAAAGTTTCTGATAGTAATATCAGGGGCTAAGTTTGGAGGATCCAAGTTTGGGGCGCCTAAGCTGGCTGCTAACGCTTTTTCGTCTCCCATCAATTGCCCATCTCTCCACTTCATAGGTAATTTGAAGATTGATAATGCCCTCTGCATTTTTTATTATAGACAGCCTTGCTAGTTGCTGCTGCAAAAACCAATTAGGGATGTTACCTATTGGCCTTAACAATGAGGGATAATCCATGGAAATATCAAATATGCAATAGTTTTTTTATAATGGGCCTTAATGCTTTCCTAATCATATGTGGGTTGAGATAATTCATCCAGGATACATCTCATTTTCAGTTATTTGTCTCTTGTGCTGTAGGCGAGAAAGACTTCAATAGGCAAGACGGGACTACTCTACTGGAATCCTTCGTGGACCCTGTTGTAATTCATCACACCAAGGGTCACACTATTCCTAAACTTGGTTAGTAGAATTACTTAATTTCTGCAACATGCATATCGTCCTGATTTTCATTTTGCCGCTGCATAATATGTTGGCTAGGGACGGGCATGCCGTGCAGTAGGGCTCTTCTATTGCATTGCAATAGGGTAATAACCATATAAAAATATCATGATCTAAATAATAGATTCATTATTTTTTTTTCCCCCTTTTGGTGTGCAGATGAGAAGGCCGAGGAAACAATGGTCAAGTTCATTGAGAAGATTCAAATGGTGCCATCACACGAAGAATAGATCTGCTTAGCTGGGAAGGCTGCTTTTATTGGCTAGGATTCTCATGAACCATATTCGTATTTTTCTTCTTAAAATTGTATTATACTTTGTGCGTCAACCGTCAACAATGGTTAGCTCTAATAAATAAAGATATTCATTACATATGAGTGTGTTTGACTAAGCCAATGGTCAGTGGACGTCAATATCAAATTTTGATTTTTTAGTGTGGTTGTTGGGTAGATGCGAAGAAGGCCAATTTTTCTCTCCATTTAACTGGGTACAACGGGTACACCAAATGCAATCTTTTATGACAAGCTTCAGTAATTTTTTTTTTTATTAAAAAAAAAAATTGACAAAATAAACTGAATTTGAAGAATTTCATCCAACTTAATTTGAAAGAATACTTTGTCATTCCATGTTACTCTTTTTCTTATGGGCTATGACATTGACAACCATCCGGGCTTGCGATTTAAAGAGTTCTTATTTTTTCAAATGAAAAAAGAGATAAACTACTTAATGATCAGGAAACTACTTAATGATCAGGATTTAATATTATTGTTTGAATAATGTGCTATCATTGACACCATCTTCCCTTGAAATCGAGAGAATTCTATTCTCATTTGTTTTTCACTTCTTTTTCATTTAATTGGTTGAATCAAGCCCACAATCTCTTAGGTTGGAGAGAGGCGGTTGGTGAAAAATTTTCTTGAGCCTACTGATTGGAAAAGAACCTTAAAATATGATTGAATCCTCTAATTGCAAAGGATCTCTGTTTCCCCTCTTGATATATGAGTTTGGCAATTCTATTTCGTTGCCTTCTTCGTACAGAAATAGCATGAAAAAAGTTGTGTTCTTATGGCCCTATTTCGACAATTTCAACCCAGGACGTTGCCTTGCCCCCAATAGACTCTCTCTTCTTCCTTTTAGCGGCTCCAAATAGACCCAATACTACTAGTGATAGCTTTGCCTTAGCCAAGGAATTGCCAGTTGCTGGAGTGCTTTGAAGTTCTATCAATCTGGCTTTCAACTCAGCTTTTATCTGCTAGAATTTCCAAAATGTGCTTTTACTTCAAGTTGCCTAATCTTTTGTGTAATTGATAGAAGGGACTTACTTTCTCCTAATAGCCTCCATGTAGGATTAGTAGGATGTTTCATCGACCAAAAGGATTCAAAGCGAAAAGATCTTTTTTTTAATCTTTTGCATGTTCTGATTTCATATCTATCGTAAAAGGAATATGGATTATGGAATATGATTGGAACCAATTGCATTGAAAAATATTCAGGTGACTATAAATGGTTAAGCATGGGCACTAGATTTGGATAGGTTTAAGGACCGAAATTTTCGTGTTTTATCGGCTCTGAAACTTTTGAAGTATTAATTAAGCATGTAACATTTGATATCAGAACAAATAATATGGGATAGGCTTTTAAGCCTAACTTTTTGTGTTGTATCAGTTTTTAATGTATTGAATAGATAGCTAACATAATTTCAATGACGTTCAAAGAGCACTTCGTTAACAAATTAGGTGGTTAGATACTTAACATAATGTCAATGATATTCAATGAGCACTAGTTAACAAACTTAGGAGCCTCTCTATGCCATATAAGACAGATGCCTCCAAGAAGTTCCACCTACTTCAGTGGAATCAATTGCTACCCCATCAAACATGATGAGTTCATTTGACAAAAATTTTTAGATGGTATTTTTATATATATATTTTAGAGTAATGATCGGGCTTGTTTGGGAACCTAGTTATTTTTGGTTTAACTCAATTCTTCTTAATTTTTCACAAAAGTCAACAATTTTCAACAACTCAAATTTTTTCAACCCAACTCAAATTTATTCAACCCAACCCAAAAAATAATATAAAAAATTATATAAAAATTATTTTTATTTTGAAAAAAAAAAAAAAAAAACTGAAAAAAAGGAAAAAAATTTGAGGAGTGGTCCGGCCACCCCTGGCGCGGTACGCCCACCTCCGACGGCGGTCCGTCCACTTCCGGCGGTGGTCCGGCCACTTCCAACGGCGGTCCGCCACCATCCGACGGTGGTCCAGACCACCCCAGCTTTTTCTTTTTTTTTATTATATATTATATATATTTAATAATAAAATAGAATATTTATTATTTTTTTCAAAATAATCACCTACTCAAATATTTTTTCTAAACTATCCAAACATAATTTCAAACCTCGATATTTGTGAAGCTAACAAAGAATCAAATAACATCAAATTAAATTTGACACCCAAACGAGCCCAATCGATATAAGTCATCTTTCATGTCTACTTTATGTTAATCAAAAGTTATGTGATTTTTAAAATTATTGTTAGCTCAAAAATCAATAATGATAATTATAATTCAATTGTGATTTTAAAAGTCATATCACTTTTAGTTGATACAAGGTAGACATAGAGGGTGACATATATAATACTATATATTTAATTTAAAAAAGTTTTTTGTTTTGACATAAAGAAAAAAGTAATTTTGTGTTTTATGTTTTTTTTTTTTTCAGGTTTTGATGTTCATATTGGGTAGAAAAAAAAAAATTGACAAAAATTATTGCCAAACGGACTCGATTCTTGGGGCCTGTGTTGTTGTAAGAATATGAACATCAAGATTGGGGAAAGTCAAACGTGAGCTCAGCCCTTCACAATTCCAACACAAGTGCCGCATGGAATGGGCCTCAGCCCAACCCCTTCTTCGCGCTAAACTCAAAAGTAAAAGTTAAAAAAAAAAACACAAAGCATTCAAATCAAAAAATTCCAGATTAAGAAAACCCCAAAAAAGGAAAAAACGATAACCCAGGCGCCACCGAGAAAATGGAACAACCGAAGCCGGAGACGGAGAAAGCCACGCGAGCCCCGGGGATGGACCCGGACCCGAAATCGGATCCGATAGAGGCGGGTCATGCAGCGAATGGGGACGGGAAGTGGACGAGTTTGGTGATTGGATCGGAGTCTCAGAACGAGAGTCAGAGTGAGGAACACACCCAGGCTCAGACTCAAACTGAGCCATCCACAACGCCAATAGCGTCGCCCGGGTCGAGGAAATCGGTGCGCTGGAGCCCCGAACTGGTGACGGAATCGCCCGCCATGTCCTACCCCAGCGGATCCAGCCCCTACGTGTCTTCTTCCCCTGTGCCCTCCTCTTCCTTCTCCCTCAAGGGTAAATTATTCTCTGTTTCTATAGGTATTTGTCTACGCACATCATTTGGTATTGAGTGGAATTTCTGTATGATTTTTTTTGGGGCAGATACGGTGGGTACTGTACGGAACGTGCTGGGGAGGTGGGGAAAGAAGGTCGGGGAAGCCACTAGGAAGGCTGAAGATCTCGCTGGAAACACTTGGCAGCACCGTAAGTTTTTTAGGTTTTTTCAGATTCGATGTTACAAAGACGTTGCTCTTTGATTTTGTGCTGCATAGCTAAGTTATTTCATTAGTTTTTCCATGCATGTAGTTACCTTTAGTGCTTTTGATTCTATTCGTGGATGGGGATTGGACTTTCTTGTTATAGTTCATTTGTTGGGGATAAAGTGATTGGTTCGCGTTTGATGGTTTTGGGGGATTATTATCAAAGATTGTGATGTGGTTTTGAGGGCTGGCGATTGTTTGATCTCTTTAGTTGGTCGATGTTATTTCTGTGTAAGAAGCAGATGCAAGAAAATTATGAAAATGTTAATGATCAGAGTTCTTAGGAAGATGATTCGCACAACTGACCACACGAATTAATGGTAAAATTAGCTTTTCAAATGTTCATCACCCAAACGCTAGTAAAGATTCCTATGGCCTATGAACTTGTATTTTAATTGTTGATTACAGGCTGCTCCAATATACTATCTTTTTTGCAAGATTGTTGAAATTATCGACCCAAACTACGAATCTCCTCTGATAAGATGCCTTGTAATTTCTTAGCTAGCAAAACCTTTATTTATTCAAAATTCTAAGCAACAAATGATTATAAATTTCAAAATAAGCAGGTTGTTTGATTTGATGCTGTCAAAATTAGTAACAATAAGTTAAGATATGATTATAAGCTATTTAGGACATCGTGCCTCTTCTTATAATCTTGGTCCATGTACTTTTCTTCAACCAAAACAATTTGTCTTGTAAGTGTAGTTATTGGTCCTGTTTGGACATGACCAAACCATAGATGTACTCACTTTTTTTAAAAAAAGGACTGAATGTGGAGTTATTTGCATAATTTTGGTGCTGTAAAAATGAGATGATCTCTGTCTTTCTTTTTCTTTCTTTGTTTCTATATAGCTTGATTATACTTTTTTGCTTTTACTTTTTTCAAAACCATTTTGCAGTTGTCATACATGAAATTACTTCTGACTGCTCTTTTTTATTAGTACTAAAGTGACCTCCTTTTGTATTAAAATAGTGAAAACTGGCCCCAGTTTTGCTGATGCTGCTATGGGAAGAATTGCACAGGGAACAAAGGTCCTAGCAGAAGGTGGTTATGAGAAAATTTTCCGGCAAACTTTTGAGACTGTTCCTGAAGAGCAACTTCAGGATTCATACGCATGTTACTTATCCACATCAGCTGGTCCAGTCATGGGAGTCTTATATGTATCCACAGCAAAGCTTGCGTTTTGTAGCGATAATCCTCTTTCATATGTAGTCAATGGCCAAACTGAATGGAGCTATTATAAGGTACATTTGTATGAATTGTATATACCTGCATATGTAAGAGAGGGGCTGTATAGTTTTCTTTCCTTTTTATTTTTCACTTTTACCAATAAGATTGAAGTTTCATCTTGATTAATAGCATATTATTTGTCAATGATTTGATGTTGGACTTTATTTTTTTCAAAGCTAAAACTAATTATTTTGGTGACTTAATTATCTATTTGATTGTGTAAGTAGGCAGGATTAGACTGGGAAATTTCAATTTTGTCAATGATCAGAAAGAGGGAGGGGGGGTGGTTAGGAATTAAATAGACTATTTACTGGGATGGGGTTTATATACAATATGCCAGGGAGTCTTGGGCCAAAGTCTAACTAGTGTGTGTTATTCAATATGAATATACAAAAAAATGGGGAATTTGGGTGGGAAGGGGGCCATTGCCCCCCTGCTACCCCCAAGTCCTCTGAAAGTAGCTTGTACTTGAGCTTTTGCATCAGCATTCATTATTTGACACTTGAAGATGAGCTTTTTGCTGACTGTGGTGATGCTCCAGATGGGTCTTGCCAACATTGTTAGGGTTGAAGATTTGACAACGGAGGGGTCAATTCCATAAGTAGGAGTCCTGTTTTTTATGAGTTATAATGCTGTTGAAAGAAGTTTGGCATCTTCTAAATGATTTTAAGTTAATTAATACTATACTATCCTCATGAGCTGTTATAGCATATGTACAACAATTACTCACATCCTACCTTGTTGTCTGTTTACATTTTTAATTAGACATGGTGTTAATGTTATGATAGTATCTCTGGGGTGTTTGCTTTGGGGGGGAATAGATGTTGCTGTGAAGTAAGGCTCATGGGGCTACTTTCTTTAGCCATTCAAGAGGTCTTTATTTTGTGAATTGAAATTGCTGTCTTTCTCCTCTGATGAAAACTGCTTCCGTTGTGAATAGTGCATATGACAACTCAAAAAATATTAGTTAATGTGTGAAGGTTTCTTCATCAACTTATTTGGAAGATTTTGCTCTTGATATTTCTAATGTTATAGGAAATATGTGTTGATAACGTTAGGAGAAAGTTAAGTCTATAAATTTCATTTGAATTCTCTATATGATTGACTTGTTGATTGCCGCACTCAAGGTAGATTCTGGCTTCACCCCTGGTGAAAAGTTAGGTTTGGTTTATGATCAAGTTTTGTTCAACTCTTCTAGGATATAATGGGAAAAGACATTTGCTAACTGTAGTGCTAATGTTTTAATCTCTGAAATCATGTGACTCTTGGTCATAGAGGGTCTTTTACACAGGTATTTCATGCCTTGTTTGCTGATTTAAGCGATCATGCCCTGTGGTTGTCAGCTAGTGTTTTCTGAGGTTAACACTTTTTAAGAAATAATGTGGGTGATTGCTTCTTTTAGAGAGTAAACTTGATTGAATCAATGAACTTTTTTTTCTTGTAATATAATTTTCATCAGACTTCTTTTTAATGTCTTTTTTTCTTTTCTTGAACTAGTGTATTGTTGGAATCATTCTTTTCTGATTTGTTAGACATCAAGCTGGAATTTGTCTTCGTTAAACTTATTTGTTTTTGAGTTTTCTACAGTAATTTTTGACAAATTTTGCCTATTTCCTCTGTGTGATGTTAATAGGTAGTTATCCCTTTACACCAGCTTAAAGATGTTAATCCTTCATCAAGCAGAGCAAACCCTACTGAAAAGTACATTCAGGTTATATCTGTTGATAACCATGAATTTTGGTTTCTGGGCTTCTTAAACTACAACGCTGCTGCGACATGCCTACAGGGAGCTTTGCAAGCCAGCAGCTTACAATCTGCATGATACCTGATTTTGTGGCTCATAGTTTCACTTTATTGTACATTGTGCTTCATGCAACTCAGAAGTTAATAGATTAGATAATTTATTATTTGCTGTTTTTGGGTCATAGATTGCCACTTTTATTTGAGAATTCTTGATATTCCTTTGTTAATGAAACAAAGTAACTGTAGAGTTTATATCTTGGTATGTTTTGGGAGGACTACTACAAAGTTTGTTCTTGTTTCACAATTACTCCTTCTGCTTCTGTTTATTTTCTGGAGGATACCATATCCCTTCCAAAGCGCATTTTTGCTGCTCTGATTTTTTTTTTTTTAAATGAATCCATTTTTGCAATGAACTGAAATTGAGGAAATTTGAAGGAAAAGGACACTAGCCTTAATGGACACGTGTCCCAATCCTAACAGTACAGTTTCAATTGAAACTGAACTCAAGCAAAATCCAAATTTTATCACTTATTTCTTTCTATAATCAATTGTATACTCTTATTTAATCCTTTTGATTTGATTGCGTGGTATCGATAAAATCTTGTCTATTCCTAGTCTCTTCTTGGAAGGTTGTTTGTTTTCTATCATATCAATATGCAAAAAGAGCTTGTACCCACTACGTAAAGGCCTTATCTTGGAAAATCTGTTTGCCAAATTTACTCTCCAAAAGTTCGTGCTTGACATTACAGCTATTATTTTGCAGTTAAGTGTTCCTTGTTGCCAACTTGAAAATGATGGCGCTAGTGATGTGTTTAGCTGACCTTGGTCAGCCACACATAATTTTTTCAAATTAGGTTAAACCAATTCAATTTATTAAACTAACGTTTATTTTACAACAATGCTACTTATATGCATTTTTAATAGAGCAAGTGAGAATCACATGTATTCTTAAAAAAACATGCGAACATTACATATTTTAAGGACCTATGTCACTTTAATATACTGGATTGAAGAATTTTGTCCAACCCAGTTTAAAGGATTTCTTTATCCTTTCTAGAAACAGATTATATTTTTTGGTTCCTTATTAATCTTAAAGGGCATTTTGCCCAACTCTCATTGGATTCCAAGTTTCAAAGATGTTGAAAATGTGTGTAGGCCGGTGCAAATGGCAGCTTTATATCCTGATCATGCTTTCGAAGATGGGGTTAATATTTGGGTCATGGCCTATGCAAGAGGTATTGGCCTGAGACTACTGCTAGGCCCAGACAACTTGGAATTACTTTTGTCCATCGACATAATTGAAGCGGGCCACACAATTTTTCCTTTCGGCATGTGATTAAGATTTACACTAATCCTACTTAGATTGCATTAATCATTAACCTATAATGTCAAAATCAATGTATCTCTAAACTGTTTCTAATGCATGCTTAATTGACCCACCAGCATCTTCTATGCGCACGCGCAAATGTCATATCTTTAGATTACACTTTTATTTTATTTAAGTCCATCTTAAAGTGAAATTAAAGTAAAGCGATTATTTTAGAAAATCAGAAAAATTCAGCAAGCCTAGCGCCCGTAAAATGATATAGTCATGTGCCCTATAAACTAAAATTCAGTAGGTGAAATCAGATCTTTGTCTTGGCAAGCTGGGTTCCTAAGATTTCAAAACAGCCCTTTAGATTAGCCCTAAAGCCCACCATTCTTGACTCTAAGGGTAGGGTGGAAATGCAGTGTTAAAAGTCTAACCATTTATCTAGAAGTCTTGAAATTATTAATACCACTTTTAATCTTAGAATCGTAACATTTTACCATGTTTCTGAATCCGATATTCACTTTTGTTGACTTTATTGTCACATTGATTGAATACATAATATTAAGTTATTTTAATTCTTAACGGCCTAATCATTGATCTAAAAATTTGGTTAAAATCTTCACCCAAAGGATTGTAACAAGGGAGATGAAGGTCAGTGTGGGGTTCTTTTGAAGAGAGATATTCTGAAGTTCATACTATAGAGTATATCAAGTAGAATTTTTGCCAATCAGAATCTCAAATATTCCAAAATTAATTATATTCGTCTTAGATTTCACATGGCTAATAAACACATCGATATTTGTATGTACTATTCATTAGGCCAATACTCTTATATATTTTCAAACTCTAACCTTTTGTTCGCACGTACAAATTTCAACCCCAAATCCCCAATCATCTAGAACACATCCTTAAAAATCAGATTGTAAGGGGAGTGTCCAAAAACTCATATACAAAGTTGTAACCTATGCGATCCTATATTCGATGAGCTACGTTTGATTTCTACTCGACATGGTGGTGGGCTCGAATATCAAATTAAACAAATTCACCGTTAAAAATTAGCTTGTAAGGAAAAGATACTCAAAAAATTTATATAAACATAGTTAATATTGCACTTGCATCATGTGGGTCGTTACACCGTGTGCCGGTTCCCTTCCCTCCCAAAAAAAAAAAAGGAGGTGGTGACGGGGGCTGGGGAGAAAATAAAAAAAAAAAAAACCCAAGAACTTTCATAGTAATGTCCAAAAGAATGTTTGGGACGTTTGTGTTGGAGACCCAATTATTTTTACTGTAACCTTGGAAGGCAACAATTCTAAAGCCGAAGGCTATGGCTTTGATAACCAATATATTTAAAAGTATGCCATTCTACTGTTCCATTAAATCATTGCTTTCCATCAAAACTCTTGTCGTCGTGTTTTTATAATCTAATATGACATAAGTATCTTGTTTACTTCTTCATGACTCTTAACAATCAACAGCCTTGTCGGTGGCCTAATGGGCCTAGCTAGTTCCATATATAGGTTATCATGTTTCTCGTATTAGCTTGCTTTTACGTCGTCTTTCTTTCTCTTCTTAAATATACTCATTTCTGGTCCCATCCCATTTCTTTCTTACCCAATAGAAAAAAATATATATATATATATATCACTTTCTCCCTCCTGCTGCCCACTACAAGCTCATCAACTCTCAATTTTCCAATACATGGGATTATTATTTCATAAACAATTAATATTCATTGCACCGACTTATTATTTAATATTACAAAACTTCAGTTAAAAAGTAGGTCTCACACATAAAACCTATATATTTCGTAAATATTTTAAAAGAAAAATATCGTTTCTAACATTATTTTTCGATACCACTTCCTTGTGACATTGCTTTTGTTTACCCCGGCCCCCTTTTAATGAAAGAGAATTGTATAGGTGCCAATTTTTTTTTCAAGAGATAAGTAATAAATTGAGATGGAGCTAATTGATTTGAAAGAATCAGAACAATTTGTCAAGAGATCATCTCCGATTAATCAACTCTACGTCAATTTAGTACTTATCTTTTAGCTAACAGATTTGACATTCATGAAAATAATTAATCATTATTGATACGAAAATAAATAATCAAGACTTCACTCAATCAAAAAGTGGTAAAAGTTCACGAGCCACCTGCTCATTAGACGACTACCTATGAACCCACAACGTAGTAAATAATAAAAAAAAAAACAATACTAGGGACCACCTTAAAAGAATATTGTATATGAAGTGTAAAAAAAACTGCAAAAACATATCGTATCAAATAGTCCAATAAACTCTAGTTTCTCTTAAAAAATTATCGGACTTAACCATAGAAGGCGCGCCGACATCATTCCACGATCTTCTCCTTATTTTACTTTTTAGGTGTACTTCGCTCAATCCGGCCTTGCAAAAATTTACATCAACAATAACTTTTAATATTGTTAATTAAGTTGATTTTTTATTTAAGGAAACAACTTAAACAGGTACTTATTATTTGGATTAAGCCTGTGATTTCATCTTATATATGTTATTTATGAAAAGAGAAAATAAAAGGGTCAAAAAAAAAATAACAAGATCGCATTGTTGTGCAATTGATCTCACTTTACACAATTGACCGAAAGAGGAAAAGCAAAGATGGAAAAAGGAATTTTAGTCATTAATCTCCCCATTTTTTTTTGGGGAAGCAAAGTGTTGTCCGGTAGCAAAGAATTGTGTAAACATAATCTTATAAAGGATAGGCATTAAAAAGAAAATCTTAGAAAACAAGATTTCATTTTGAAGTCATGATAACCTGCAGTACGTACAAATTAAAGCCATGGCATTAAAATTTAAAAGAAGAAAAGTAAAATATAAAAGAGTTGAGGGACACGATGCTGCAATTGTCATAAACTGATGAGGCATTATCATGATTCAGAGAGAGGGATGGGTAGAGTTTTTGATTGCACGCAAGAATTAGTGAATAGTCACTCAAAGAGAATATATATCTTCCATTTAGGTGCAAGCTGGCTGCCTGGATGGTAGTGGAGGGAGCATTTGAGATTGTCAGCCCAAATATGGTAGCTCACTGATTTCTTTCTTAGGCTTTTAGCTCCCCCAAACAATCATAAACACGACCATGCTTTGCCTCTAGCCGTGCCATTTAACACAAAGCTTTTCTCCATCTGCTTCCTCCATCACTCACATGCAACAGTTTTTATCTCATTTTTTTTTTATGCACTAATTTCATTATTCTGATCCTGAAAATGTTAAACATGCAGTAAATAAATAAAAATTATCAACTCCCAAGCTTAAGCTTAAGTGGTGAAAGCCCCATAAGATACCCAACTATTTTTTAAAAAAAAATTTAAGGAACTAAATTATTTTTTGTTATTTTTTCTCACTTTCTTCTTTTTGTTATTTTAGTGTTCATTAGGTAGTGTATATTTTAGGATTGTAATAATCTATTAGGTAGCTACAGTGCTACTCAACTACTCAATGGTCTAGGCAAGGGAACATTGCAAGTGCCTTTTTGTAGTTTTATATTTTTATTTATTTTTTATGTTTTTCTCTATATTTAGATGAGGAAATAACATTTAGAGTATTTATTACTAGTGCTCTTAGACTTAGTGGCATTTCATGAGATTTAGAGTTCAAATTTCTTTGGGTGAAGCAAAGTTTTACCTAATTCGTGTTGATGACACTTTGCACAAGTTTGAAACTTACCCTTTTAAGTGGATATACGAAATGATACTGCCTTGGTTCAATTATTAAAAAATAAAAATAAAAACAATTATGATTTATCAACATAGGAAAGCCAAGAGATAAAGAGAGTCGCCTTTATCCTTAACACACCAATGTCAACCAAAGCAATGGTTGTGGCCCTTGTGGGGGTGGAACTGTCAGGCGCGCGCATCCCCTCTAGACTCTAGTGGGTATGTACAACACAACTGTTTGAAAAAACACCCATGTATAATCTTTATTTATCATCCCATATATCCAAAGTGGTCCTCATTATAACAATCTGATACGCTTTGTTTCAGAGCCATAATAATTCTGGGTTTTGCAGTAGTTTTACATTTATTTCTGTCACTGCTTGAAATCAAAGTCCAAAAGGAGAAGAATAAGAAGCCCCATTTCAGTGAAAAATTATGATGATCATGGATGAAAAGATAAATCATTACTGGGAAAAAAAAAATAGAGACGTGTCTATCCCTTTTCTTTTGCTCCAATGAGCTGTAAAATCTCAGGATTAATGATAAGAAGAGGAGGAACATGAAAATACTAAGGATATAACAAACAAAAGAAAACAAAGGATATGGGTTTTGCTCATTTGTTGGTGTGTGATGGTGGTGCGAGAAGCAAGCTGGGGTCCACTGTTCAAGTATATGTGTGTAAGTGTATGAGAGAGAGAGAGAAAGAGAGAGCAATGAAAGGCTGCCAAAGAATATAGAAATGGAAATCACGGTCGCCCCACTCTTTTTCTCGTCTTGTCACCATCCACTTCCCCTTTTCCCCGCAATTCTCTCTCCGTGTGTGTTAACATTGCACGGTGCAGCCTGAACGGGACTCCGTCCCGTTTGTAGATGGGATTTATGAATCCCGCCCGTTCCGTTAACGTAGAAGCACTTTCACTGTTGAACAAAAGTTGCTGGCAGGGAGTGCAGGGAAGCGTGTGTGACAGAGAGAGAGATATGAGTGGGGATGACACAATATAAAACTGTCCTTTCTCATTCTGTCTTCTTGTATTATCGGTTTCCCGCCAACTGACAGCCAAGAAATTTGCAATCTCTTTCTCTCTCTCTCTCCCTCTCTCTGAATGCATGTCAGCACGTCCCGTCAGACGTCCCTCCACCCCGGTTGGCTGTTTTCTTGGAATCACATGTAACCCCTTCAGATCACGCCCGGAACTTGAGCCCTAATCGCTTTTTTGGGTATTCTCATTATATTCTTTACATCTTCACAGTCCACTGCACCGTATTCATGCAAACCTTCACATACGATTTCAGTTGTTGTTGAAAAAGGCTAACATAAATATAATTACAGTTTCTTTTTCTTTTCTTCTTTTCTTTTTTTCCTTTTTTTTTTTAATGAGGAAAATATAATTACAATTTCATTCCTTGTGTTCTTGCAAAACTTCAAATATATATGAGGATGTCACCTCCAATTAAATTTCATTCTATTTATTTTAATATATGGTTCAAAATATGTTACGTGGTTTATGATTAATCGAACAGTTAGATGAGTTTTCAAACAGTGTAAAATTAATCATTTGGTCTACTTTAGTTAGTAGACCGTTTGCCACATGTAAAAAAAAATTTAAGTGGTCCAATCCTATTTTGCCACGCGTATATCTTCACACAATCATTGCCAAATCATCAAATATTGCCAAATCAGTTGTCTATCTCGTCCCTCCTACACGTCATCCCCACCGCCTCACGAAAAATCAAACCAATCAAATTTAAGAAAGGAAGGTATTCTCATCGAATCCCTAGCTACTTCTCTTATCTTCCCTTATATTCCCTTTTATGAAACCACTTTCTTTCTTTTTTTCAACTTTCCTCTTCTAAGACTATGCTCAAATAGTTCTTCGTGTCTTTTTTTCTTTTTAGCTAACTACTTTCTGGCTTATGTTCTATTTGAAATTATAGAACAAATACAAGTATATAACATATTTACAAAATATCATTTTCTTCCTTATTTTCAGACAATTTAAGCAATTTTTCTTCAAATAAATGCTATATATTTTTAAGAATCCAATTGAATGATCACAATTTTTATTAAAATTTGTGGAAAATTTGATATTTCTATTTTAGACAATAGTGTCAATATTTATGGTAAAGCTCAATCATATGGTAAGCTGGGGCAAAATGAAGTTGGTTTAGAGCATATTTGGGATTGCATTAAGAAGTTTAAAAAGTAATTTTAGTACATAAAAAATTGTGTTAAGCAAAAATCGGTCTGTTTGGTTCAAAACTTAAAATTACTTTTTTGACTTTTTTTTTTTTTTGCTCTAAAAAAATCCTAAAACTTCGTTTTGGAAAAGCTTGAAATGATTTTTTTTTTTTGCTATGTTAAGCGTAATTTTTTATAAACAAAAGTTCTATTTTTTAACACAATCCCAAACAGGTTCAAAAATAGGGGAAGCTGAAAATTGAGAGATTTAGAGAATGAATGATGAAAGAGAGAAGAGAGAAGTGTTTTAAAAAACAAAAATGAAAGAGAAGAGAAGAAATAGGTATTCAGTGAGGATGGTTTTCCTTTTCTTTTCTTTTCCTTTTTTTTTTTTTTTTTTTGTTTTTCTTTTTGAAGTTAGGTGGTTCGATTTTGAATCATTAGATTAATTATCAGAAATGTGACACATTTTTAACCATATATTATAGCAAATAAGAGGAAATTAAATTGAAGGTGAGCCACCCGCCCCTTTATAAACGTTTTATCCATACACATTGTGTACGTAATGGGGAAAGTAAAATAATTGGGTCTCTGTTTAAATCCCAGTTATATATAACCACTACAATATTCTTTGAGAGTATTTTGTTAGATAAAATAATGTAGAGATACTCAGAGCGGGTAGGTGCTATTATGGTTACGTCTAGTAGAATAGCCACAATTGAATCTCTCCGCCTATCCTTTTTTAATAGGAAAAAAAAAAGTAGTGACACCCTCTATAGATTTACAATATCTTAAACGTAATTTCTTGTGGAAAATGCTTGGGATAATATTAGAGTTTGACAAGTAAATTAATCAATAAAAATATATAGTCCGTAGTACGACATTGATGAAAAAAATAAACAAAATTTAATAAGTAAATTTAATTGTTTAGTGACTAACATAGTAAATGCCACGTAGTTTAACACATTAATTTATAAGAGACTTATAGTAAAAACTTATAATTTGTAAGAGACTTAATACCTGCCCCTAACAACACTCATTTATTGTTGTCTACTTTTCTTGGAATTTGGAGAATCCCAGTTCTTGTAAACATGATGGTATTTTTGTTCAAAAAATATAAAATAACAAAAATACCCCTATTAAATGAACCGGGGAGAATCCCAATCCCTTTAAATTTTAGAGTACTCTTCATACTTGGACAACCGAATTAGAAAGGGCATGCTTTTATGGAAGTCATAATTGAATATTGGCGAGCAATCTCCAATCTTTGGGCACTATGTTCCTACACCAAGAGCAGCACATAACTCTTAAGGGCCCGTATGCATATGTTGACGTTTGCCTGCAACTTTTTATAATAAGATAAAGATCGGACTTAGTCCTAGTTAGATAAAAACAAAATTCAAAGGTGCAAGCCTACAAAAATTCAAATAAAGGAGAGAGAAAGAGTTCAGTTTCCTCATGGACTATTATATATATATGAATATTAATACTTGGTTATTACAATTTTTATCACAATTTTCATAAATTGATGTTAATTAAGAGTGTATAATTACAAATAAACCGTTAATTAGTCAAATTAAAAAGTCGTCAATTTGTAATAAAAATTATAATACCAAATTAATATCTTCTAGCTAGTTTTTGTAATGACTAAAAATGTTATAAATATTTGCTAGTCTCTCTCTTTTCCTATAATAAATATTTGGTAATTTTTCATAAACAAACAGCAACAAATAACTACTTTTTCTTTCTAAAAAAAAAAAAGATAAAAAAATATTTTAAGCAGAGACAAAAACGTGAGATTAAGATCGTGCCAAAAGTCTTCAGTACCGTTTCCCGTTGGAACACCTCCTATTTCTGGACTGATATGAAAGAACAATCGACACTAAAATGAAGTGAGGATTAACGTCCTAATCAATTTCCATAAACCGTCCAAAATAGCTTATTATTTAATAGACGGTTAGGAGCATATATACGATTTATCAAGTATAATTAAAAGAAAAGAAAAATTAAAAATTCAGGAAAGTTATTATTATTATTATTAGGTCCATGAGTTTGTACCACCAGGTGTAAACGTCAGAGACAGGCAGTGTGTGGCAGGGGTGGGGCGATGGGTTAGAGTCTACTACAATTATTAGGGCCATTTCTGATTTTGAATAGACTGCCATCATTAATCTTATCATATAAATACTTTATGATTTTCCGGAACTTGAAAAAGACCAGATGAGATACATTTTTGTTGTCTTCACCCGCTTCCATTTATTTTTATATTTTCTTTGTTTTGCCTTAGTTACCATTTGATCTCCACAGAAAAGTATTTTGTCGCTTCTTCTCTTTCTTTTCTTTTCTTCTCCTCATATCCAATCAAACAGTATATTTTTGTAAAGCTGAAAATTTTGCAGAACCTATATATATATATTTATATTTATATTTATTTATTATGGTACATCTAAGTGTTATGTTGGTACGAAAATCTAATAAAGTTCATAGCATACTTCTTAAAAATAATTTATTTCTTATCGTACGTACTTCGATATATCAAATTAACCTGAGGATGGCTAAATACATTGTACCATAATACTATTTGGTTTTTTTTTTTTTTTTCTTAGATAAAAAGGGGAAGGAAAAAAAGGTTCAAGGTGGCATAATACTATTTGGTTGGTAGAGGAAACCCGTGTCCTGCATTTTCTCAACCTTTACCACTCACGGAAAGCATTAGTTATGTCTGGAATCTCATATTAGTCAAATTATAATTAAAATTTTCTAGAGTTATTGAGAGAAAAACTCCTATAAAAGACTCATTAATTGAAACAGATTATCTTGTTGTTTTATAAACTAAGAAATTAAACACCGAATGAATTAAGAGTTATATTCTGAATTTAAGAAAGTATAAGTGATTCTCTTAATATTATTTTAATATTAATAAAATTTCGCTTAGCTCTTTTTTTCTCAGTATAGTATTTATTTGAAACAATATTTAAATAATTTTTTTTCTTTTTTCTTTTTCCTATTATTTAATTTAATGAATATTTAAGTAATATATAAAAATAATAATAAAAATTATTGTGAAATTTATTTGAATAAAAAAGCAAAAAATTTAAAAAAAGTTGCTACATGCTCTAAGAAAAACTTTGTGCGAAAATTGTAGAAAGGGCATTAATGCTCCATGAAACACATGGGAGGTGGCGTTGATTATCTAAGGAAGCTCATTGCGCACAATGAATAAAACGTAGATTCAGATTGAATCCCACTCATAATGCCCGATTTAGTTAAATATACATTAGGCTTAATTAATTAGTTTCAATCTGAATCCACTTTTTATTTATGGTGCGCAATGGGCTTCCTTAGATAATCAACGCCACCTCCTACGTGCATGTTTCATGGAGCGCATTAATGCTCTTTAACGATTTTTAGCAAACTAATCCCAAAAAATTGTAATTTATAATCAATTTTCTATTTACTAAATCGAGACTGAATTAATTTTTGCGAGGTTCAACTTAATTATTTTCAGAGATATAAATTTTTGTGGATTCCCGAAATCATAATTTTTAGTTCAATTAATGGTTGAATTACTCTTTTTTACTCGATCAACTCACACTATTTCTTACGATTATATTCTCTTTGGATTTTCATCACTATATAACAATTCATATGACTCTTGAAAACTTTGATATCATAATTGAATTTGAAAGACAGTTAACTATCAATACTAAATAATTACACAATCCCAAATTTGTAACTATGGCGAGATATGATGAGAGCAAACAAGGGATCATATTTCCTTCAAAAATTAAGAATATAACCTAATCTAGGCTGGCAGGACCTAACTTAATTAGGTTGGTCAAACCCTGTTCAACTCAGATAAATGAGTGCACATGGCATAAAGAGAAGCTGCATGTATAGTATCTTAACCCTTGCAACCTATAATACTACCATTCCGTTATAATCAAGGAATGACCAAGTGTCTAAAAGAGTGTAGCTAGGCCAAGAAATCAAATTACATTAACCTTTTGAGTCTCTCATTCAACCAATTATGTGCGAAAAAACAATCTTTAAAAGAGAAGAAAGCTGAGTCATTCAAAAATATGCTCATTCTTTTGGCCAAACATTTTTCCTTTCTCAACCTACTCTCCTTCTTAATAAAAAAAAAAAAAAAAAAAAAACCTTAAGCATCAAACTAACCAAAGTGAACTACTGACAAGATATTTTAAGGGTTTATTTGGCAAATGGTTTCCAAACCCTTAAAAAAAATTCAACATCAAAACATATCAATTTTTTATACTTCATAAATTACTTTTTAATATATTTATTTATTTATTTATATTACATCAATCACTTTTTTTATTACATTTAAATAAAAAAAAAAAACTCATTACTACAAAAAAAAAATCACTAAAAAATAAATTTTTTTTTTTACTTTTATATATATATATTACTTTATATCACATCAATTACTTCTCATTATTATTCAAAACTAAGCTCATCATTCTCTTTGTCTTTGAGATGCTAGCGACCAATATTTGACATCCTCAAATGAGTACTCAAGCTTTTGCTTGTTGCATACAATCTAACTGAGCTCATCTAACATTTGTGATTGCGTTAAAGCAGCTAGACACATATAATCTCAAGCTTTTGCTTGTTGTGTATGGCTCATTCCCCTATTTATTTTTTACTTTTAATTTTTGGGATGAATAACTCATTAGCCTATTATGCTCGCTGAACATTCTAAAGGGAGCCTACCCAACCCCTAAGCTTAGCCCCAGACATGGAGATATTATTCACTCATTCTTAAGACTACCATTAAGTATTAACCCCGGCCCCTCCCCCAAAAAATCAAGTAAAGAAAAAAACACTTCAGAAAAACGAAGTACGTTGTTCCTGCAGCGCGTCACAGAGCAATATTAAATGCATGTTGACGCCAAGAGCGCGTCACGCATGTCGGAGACGAGCGCACGTAGGCAGCAGCAGCCTTAAATGCCGACAATTTAATTTTTCCTAAGTAATTCCGTGTCCGTGTCCCACGCTCAGTTCCCGTACCCTGATCGCAAATGCCTCACACCCCATTTCCCACTTGTAGGCTTGTTTTCAAGCATCTCCGTCCCTCTCCTCACGCGCCACCTCTACGCGCCACCAGTGACTTCCCTGCGGGCCCCAGTCACCTCAGTTCGTTACGGGAAACCGTGCGGGACTGCTTTGACGGGACGCACAGGTGGGATTCAGTGTGGATTGGCTGTGCGGGGTTAGCGCGTGGGGGGTTGTAGAAAAAGAAGAGTGTCATTTGGGATTCTCTTTCCCCACCCCTTGTGCTGCAGACTGTACCACACCACTCCCACCTCTGAATTTCACAGTCCCAGGCACCTCTTCCCCTCGCAATTTCACTGTCCTTCACTTTTACCGCGCAGTAACAAAGCAAACAAAATGATAACCCGTAGACCGTAGACGAAGGTGAAAACCACCGGATTACCGGGAACAGCCGGTGGTAAAGGGCCAGGATTGAGACCCAATTTAGCTGGGTTTCAGAAACGGGAAAGTATATGAAGGGCTTTGAAGGAAGACAGCTCTTTTTTGCAGAGAGGGAAATTGATGGCCACATTCTCTCACTGCTCTTATCTTCTTCTCTCTTTCTGCTAATCTATCAAGCTTAGAACAAAATACACCCAAAACCTCCAGTCTTTGGTGGCGCTCTTTTTTTTTTTATTATTATTATTATTATTACTTTTGAGATAATTTCATGGAGTTCGAGGATCAAGAGGAGCACGAAGAAGAGATGGAGCTGGGCGGCGCCAGCTACGACTCCTTGGGGAACTCGGGTCGGGTCAAAATGCCTAGCTCGGGTGGAGTCGGAGGATCCGAGCTAGCCGTGGCTCATCAGCAGCCAAGGAGGCCCAGGTACCGGGAGTGCCTGAAGAACCATGCGGTGAGCCACGGCGGCCACGCGCTCGACGGCTGCGGCGAGTTCATGCCGGCCGGAGTCGAGGGCACCCTGGACGCGCTCAAATGCGCCGCCTGCAACTGCCACCGAAACTTCCACCGCAAAGACACCGACAGCCACGCAGCCATGGCCGGAGCCGCCGACCCGTACCTCCAGGTGGCACACCACCCGCAATTCTCGGCGTACTATCGGACGCCGGCGGGGTACCTGCACGTGGCGCCGCAGCATCACCGGCCGCTGGCGTTGCCATCGACCTCGGGAGGGCACAGCCGAGAGGAGCAGGAGGATGACATGTCGAACCCGAGCGGCGGCGGCGGCGGCGGGTCTTCGTCGAAGAAAAGGTTTAGAACGAAGTTCACGCAGGAGCAGAAGGACAGGATGCTGGAGCTGGCGGAGAGGCTGGGGTGGAGGATCCAGAAGCACGACGAGTCGGTGGTGCAGCAGTTCTGTAACGAGACTGGGGTCCAGCGTCACGTCCTCAAGGTGTGGATGCACAACAACAAGCACACCCTGGGTAAGAAGCCCTAGCTAGCTACCAAGAAGTAGAACCAAACCCCACCAAAACTAAACACCAAACCAGTCTCTCTCTTTTGTACCTAAGTCTAGGCATTGGACAAGGATTTTCCTTTTTCGTTTTCTGTCCATTATTGATCTCTCTGCACTGAAAGAAAGACCGCTACGGCTTTATTTCAATGAATTGGAGGTGGGAATTTGTGTTGCTGATCACTTTCTCGGGATTTTAGTTGGGTTTTAGGGTTTCCTTAATTTCTCCTCTTTTTTTTTTTTCTTTTTTTTTCTTTTTTTTCGGAGGGTTTTCCGGCCATTTAGGTAGTGGTGGTGTATGAATGGAGATTGTCAACTTGGATTAGAGTAGACTATTGTTGTTGATGGGTTAGCTTTATTTTCATTTTCATTTTCATTTTCATTTCAATGCATGCAAAATGTTTGCTCTATTACATCTGCTACATGCTCTTATACTGGCAGTGTGAGCAACGGATGCTACACTGGATTTTGATGGGGTTTCCTTTTACAGTTTTTTTTTTTTTTTCAATGTATCAGTAAGTTTTTGTTTCAGCTAGAGGAATGGGGACTTGCATTGGAGCTGATGGTCTGGTTGGATTATCTGCAGAAATTCACCCTTCATTTTGTAAGTTTGTGTGATCTCACTTCTCAGACAGTTGGAAGGAGCTCTCTCGGTGCCACAAACGTGTGCCAACCTGCATTTTCCGTTTATACATCTCTTTCTACGTGTACGCGAGTCTCTGTGTAGCATTTACTCACCCAACTTTTCGTTAACAGTCCTGGAAGAGAGAGAGAGATAAAGCCTAAAGGGTTTGGGGATTTCTGTTAGAAGCATTATAGATGGTATTGAATGAGTGCACTTTTCCTTTTTCTTCTGCTTTTTTCCAACACAGATCCTTCGTCATCCATTCAATGTGGATGCATATGCTTTGGGCTTTTACTCGATGCGTTTTCAGAACCTTTGCTTGCCTTCATTTCTTCTCTTTCTTTCTCCTTTTATTCATCTTTTCTTCTGAAGGTACTTCGACCAACTTTAAATGATCATGGAAGAAGCAAAGGTTGATCACTGTCACTGCAGAGACCTCCTTCTCTGGTCTGTTTCTGTTCCCAAATCTCTTTCTTGAATACTTTGCAGTCATCACTGCACACACTCATCTCTAAATTTCCTATTTTCTTTTTGTTCGTTCGGCATATTATATATATGTGAAATTGTATAGTTTCTGTTTTTAATATATATGACATGACCTGTATAATATTAATATGATGGCCCTCCTGGCCTCCTGTGATGGGGATTGGGGAAGGCATAGAACCCAGATGTTTAGTAATTGATGGGGTCACCTTGGGAAGGAAAGGGCTGAACCTGATGGTTCGTTTTATTTCATGTGAATTTTATTTGTTTTTTTATGGCTAATATTACTTTTTCTTTTTCGTTTTTTTTTGGCCTTGGGAAAAAAAATGTTATCAGCAACAATAGAATTTCGCTATTTCTCTCAAATCCAATTGTGGGTTAAGTTCATGCTCGATCGAGAAATTCGATAGATCCAATGCTTGGTCTCAAAGTTTACTTTCTCTTCTTTTCTGTTTCAATAGTCTATTTCAAAGGGAACATGTGGGCACTTCAGCAGTAAGAAAAATTCTTATAAAATATACCAGAGGGGGAACACAGCTTTTGTCTGCAACTCGTCAACTAGCTACTATTCGATCCATACTTGAAGGTTCAGCTAGCTTTTGGTGAATAGAATCCATTAAGATCCCCAAGAATCTCTTGCAATTAATCTTGTTCATCTCCTTCCATAACACCCATTTTTTATTTTGGTTGGGTTTCTTATATTCCCCTACTTTTCCTTTATTGAGAAGGAGAACTGTTCTGAGCTGATCAGGTCACGATTCAGCTTGACATTTCAGCAGGCGGGACCTGCTTCCTTATTTGGGGCAAAATAGAGAGAGAGATGTGGCTCGCTTGGGTCCTTTCATTAGTTCTATCTATGGAGTTTGATGTTTCAATTTTACTAGCAAGATATGCTTTTGTTGACTGTTTGCCTCTTCTAGAGTCAAAGCTTACCTACAAGAAATATTGCATGCGATATTCAAGATGCTTTGCCTGTTTGGTGGCCAAGTATCCCAGTATATATCAGTTAAAGCTGCAAATAAGAGATGTGGTCCACATTTGGAAATCTTGGTCAAAGGTTAGACAATTTTTACAAACGGCCTGTTTCTATCAATTTTCTTAATCTGGTGGACTATATATCTTTCTTCTTTGGCCATTTGAAAAGATTTCAAAAGTTGTCCAAAATGGGGTAATCAGGGAAATAAGTAGGGTTACAAACCAGGAAGAAAGAGCAACATTGACGATTTTGCGGTTGCTAATTATTTCCTAAGCCGGTATCACTAGCTAAGACCAACAAACAGTTTTTTATACCATCAACAAATTCAACACGAAATTAGTGAATTAAAAATAATGTCTTACCCGTTTAATTAAATGAATTGAATTAGGGTTTACGTATATAATCTAATTATATTCATGTCTCAACCCGACTGATCAAACTCAATACGCGAACACGAATTCCTACTCCTACTATACCAATGGCTAGCTAGGTTGTAAAATTTAGAGCTCTAGGGTTCAATAATATTATTGCTAGTTAATCCTAATTATAGCCCCTCATCATATATAATTGGAACGTCTAACAAAAATAGATGATTTACCGATGAGTCATTTCAGTTACTTGCCCCATTTTCGTTTGTTTGCGCATGAGCATCGCACTTTCTGTCCACTCATGGATTCCTGATTTGGACACTGAAAGCTGTAAGCCAAATCCCAAACACTTGGAGCTAGCACTCAGTTGCTACTATTATGAATTCTGTATATATGCTAAATCTGAGATGAAAGTTTAGCAGCTGGTCATGATGTTTCTGGTTTTTAGTCAAGAACACCACCAGTACTTGTACGGATATATATAGTCTCCAGCTTTACTTAGCATGGTTGGATTATGGTGCTATAAAATGCCAAATGCTTATGCACAGCTCACGGAAATGGCTTCTCTTTAACTTTCAGGCTCCATCTTCTCCAGGCATGGTGTCTTCTTTATTTTTCCCATTGCTGGCATTTACAAGTGCTCCCACATATATAATCCTTCAACTTATTAAGAGGAACAAATTTCAGTATAAATACACATATATATGTGTCTATACATATATACACACATACATATACATATACATTTAAATATACATCACTAAATTTAAAATTAATATCATATCTCATGTAACACCTCAGTCCCATATTAAAAAGATGATGAATAGCTCATATAGAGTAAGTTGTTTATAAAGAGAGTCATAAGTGCTAAGTCTCACATTGCCTAATTACTAGATGAAATTGGGCTTTATAAGTAATTATAAAAAAAAAATTAAAATTAACTAGTAATTTTGAAGTAATAGCACAAATGTAGCTAGTACTTTTCCCTGAGTCGTTACATCTTATTATGCAATTCTTTGTAACCTAATATGACTTGCATGTGATTCTTTTATCTCATTTAGAGCGTGACACTCCGTAAGGTTAAATCCCATATTGAATTGGTAAATTGTGAAGGCATTGCATAGTTGATAAGTATTACATTAATTCCTTATTAGATGAAACTATATTTTATAAGCAATTTCAAGAAATTCTAATTCTAAGTTCAACTGATCATCCTTATGGGTGCAACAAAGACGTTGTTAATTTACACTTTTTGTAAGTTATGAGAACATGTGGCATTATAGCACTGCAATGCAAAGTAAGCCCTAACAAGAATGCTTGAGATTTGATTGAGAGAGAATATTGTGACACCTTAAAAATTAAGTCCCACATTGGGTGGGTAGATTACAAAGGGCTTGAATGGTAACTTCACTAGTTCTTTTGGGAAACAGTGCAAATGTGATTAGTATTTTCTCTAAAGTGTGACACAAAGTAGCTAGCTAGTTGCCATGCATATGGTGTTAGAAAATTTCTCCAATTTCTCATAACCAGTGAGACGCGAAAAATAAGGGGGAAGTAAACACAAGCAATCACAAATTAACACATACATTTATATGGTTCACTACTAAGGGCTATGTCCATCGAATTATAGAAAGATTTTACTATTTTTTTAAAAAAAATACAATGAGGCGTCAATCACAACACAAACCTTAAAACACATAAGCAGTTATAAAGATGATCTTCAATTGGCCCAACCCACTGCTACATGGATTAAGCCTTTAAAAAAAAAAAAAAAAAAAAACACTCAATTAAACTGCACCACTTCTAGTGTCAAATCAGGTTGAAAGCGAGCCGAATCAGACACAAACTGAGCTCCATGAAGCCTAACATATAGGCTCATATATACATACATTTCTAGACATATGAGAAAGTGCACGTATGACATTGCGGGAGAAGCCGAAAGAGGGGCCTCGTGAGATTCGTCTGGAGTATCAACTTTTTGAAAGCAAAGTCGAGGATTGGAAGGAAAAAGTCCGAAAGAAGTTGGCTTTGGCACCTTAGATACCCTTTTTGACAGTTGAAAGATTAAGACTCTTCAATGGCACACCGATTGTGAATCTGGAGCTGACCATTACATCGTTGTCCCCTACTCATTGTAAGGTCCAAAGGGTGCAACTGAGCTTTTCATGTGATTCCATTATTTGTAATGCTGTATGATATATATGCCACAGCCCCACAGCTTCATGATGATATATATATAGTGTAACATATATATTACACATGTTTTGACAAAAAGCCTGAGGATCTAGCCTACGGTCTTGGCCCATGATTATGGTTTGAGCCTCAAGGCGAATCGACCATTTATATATATTCCTCCAAGATTATATGTAATCTAAAGTGATTATTAATTTATTAGGTAACAAAGCCTTCATCAACCTTGGCCTTGAAAGCTCCATTTTCTAAACAAATTAATTAATTAAGATAACTGCATGTGGTTGAACTCAGGCTTCCAACCATAATCATGGGCCAAGACCGTAGGCTAGATCCTCAGGCTAGCTCTTTGGCAGACAAGAGGTCCAAAGCAATGGTTCGACGTAGGTCCACTCTCAAATGTTTTCCAAACCCATGTCGAACCCCAGTAATTGCTCATAATAGCTTCTCCAGCTCATTTCTTGTCTCCCAAATTTGTGTTCATTTATCACATTATTACATGTTGGTCAGACTCCAACAGCAATCGTATCTCACATTCTTGTCACCATTTTGTTTTGCCTGCCTTTTCTTTTCCTCAAGCTTCTAGAATTTCTGTCAAGCCCACATGGTGATCAAAGAGCGTTGGAAAAAATAAATACAAATTAAGTACTTCGATTATTTAATACCATTGGGATTGGTATATATGCTTCATCATTGTTATCAGACTCCAATTCATATGATCGATTATTTTATTTTCTCCCATCTTCACAGCAGCCAAATGCCACGTTTCAACATATGAAAGTGGACAACACTTTCCTTCAAACTGGATTTTAAAGATGCATGCGCGAATTGCAAGTTTTGAGTACACATATCTATTTAATAATTTAATATATTGACTTGGATAAATTTTTTCTAACGCAATTTAGAGAAAATTTTGTTTCTTAAAAGTTAGCTGAGACGCACCAATAACAATCAAGGAGAGAGTCAATATTACATGGAGAACTAAGCAGATTTAGAGACAAACAATATTCTTTTCATAATCACCGTACTTAATTAATATAAATAATTCCAGAATAACAACATCGATCGGGTCCCAAAATCAAACATAACATTATTATATAGTATTGTTATTAATTTATTTTCATGCCGGAAAACCTAAGTGATCTCAATATTTCCATCCCAGTTGAAGTAATTTGTTACCAACATCTGCCTTGGGCTTGGGCTGCCCATTTCTCCCAGGATTGTTCAGGTTGAGATTCGAATAGCGGCAATGGTTATTGGTTAGTGCTTTAGCCTGATGTAAGCTGCCATTTTTTCTATCAATAATGACAGCCGGAGCCGCATTGGATCGGAGAGTCTTCACCCAGTCGACCTTCTTGGTAGTGGCCGGAACCACCGGTGCCCACATTTTTTCTGATCTAGAAGTCCGAGGCCGGCCCTTCTCACGATCAGCTTCTTTCTTGGTCTCTTTTATTTCAAATTTGGTTCCTCCTTCCATGCTTATGCATATGTTCACTTCCAGAAGTGTTCTGTTATTGTTTCTCTGTTGGCTTTGGGCCTCAAATCCAGGTACTTGTTTTGCATTCCTTTCCTTTTGCTGCTGATAAAGTCGGTGCAACCTGAGGGCATGATGGTATAGTCCATCTTTAATCTCTTCCTCCAAATCCCTTTCTATATCCATCTCCAGCTCATTGCGAATCTTCAGCTCCTTTTGCCATGCACCGCTATGATCATTCAAATCTGACTCCTCCCCTAATGGCAGAACCGATAAATCTGCAAAACCCACAAAGGAAATTTAGTGAATAAAGAAAAATAATAATTAAAGAAGACAAATTAACTGATAAAACCTAGTATATCTGCAGCTGCTCTCTTTGGTTGTCCTTGCTGGTCCATCTTAATTCCACCGTATGCTAGCTTTTCCATGTGCTGCAAATTCAAACTCTCCTTTAAATCCTACTAGAATGATTTGGACTGCTGGGAATGGGACCTGTGGTACAGTTGGGACGAAGAGGACATAAGAGAGGATGTTTAGGGAAAGAACAACCGTTAGAGACGTTATTTTAGTTGGCTTATTTAAATTTAGGCGCCAAATGTGTCTGCCTGATAGGGAGAGTAATTTGGTATCTGTTGGATTGAAGAAGCGAGATATTTTGCTGAAATAAACAGTGCTTTACTTGGAAGGGATAAGGGCTTGGGTTGCCCTTAACGCACAATCAATATAGGGAACTACCCACGTGTTTGATGTATGTGCCTATGGATAGTTACAGCCCCATTGGGCTGACAAGGTATGTTGAATGGGCTAGCTATGCCTATTCTTGTCCGAAATTGCTCCCTCCCAATGCCACTTGGGCTTCTCGGCCCATTTCTGCTACAATTTTTTTTTTTTTAATTTATTTTCGTTTCTTTCCGATCCCAATAAACCTTTTGAACATCAAATTTGTAGGAAATCTCACGAGTTAAATTAGAGAGTATAATTTGGTCTAAAGAATTTCAATTTGTGGGTAAAATACTTATAGTAAATATAGTCCCACTTTTTGAATTTAAATCTCATGCAAGGAAGCTGTCCTATTGCACTGCGATTGACAATCTCATGTAAAAGGTTATTCACGCTCCACCTAACTACTCATAAAGATACTTGGACAACCCGGGCATCTAATTTTGCTGGTGACCAAATTCAATATTTTTTACCATGAATATAGTTGTTGTAATTACATAAAATATATTATTATAATATAACTCATAACTCATATACTATAGACTTATAATATGAATTAAATGATGTAATCTTATTTTTAAAATTTTAAAAATAGAAGATTTATTGAATATTGAAGGAAAAAAAAAGATTTTTTAATTCTAAAGATATTTTGTGATTTGATAAAACTGAGCAATTCATTGGTTCGTTAACCGGTTTAATTTGTTCAACCAACCCAGTGAATCAGCCGGTTCAATAGGCGATCAACCAACTCAATTCAATTGCCTGGTTCTTAAAGCACACAATAGGTCTGTTTGCTCAAGCGATATAAATTGCATGTCATTCATTCAGGTCATAGACGATGGATTTTGCTTTGTTTTTTACTCCCTCAGCTAGTGAGCTGTCCCTTTTATTTTAAAAGGTCTGCTATAACTCTAAAAAAGATTCATACTAATTAAATATAGCTATTATAAAAATTTTAAAGCATTTGTTAGAGATGCTCTTATGTATACAAGAACAATTAAGTATGCGACGATTTCAATCATTGGGATTATAAATTTTAAAGGGGTCAATGATTGTAATAATTCATTTGCTGATTCAACCACGCACGAGCATGGCTTTTTGTCAACTCAACCAACGGCCTAGTTCTTTGTCAATTCTATCAAGAAAGAGTTGGCCTCAACCTACTTTGTTTGAAGTGGAATTATTTTTTGATTTAAATTCAATTTTAATTACAGGTTTATTGGTATATACGTTGTGATCACATAATGATATATTCTTCCATTATTTAAAATTTTAAGCAATTGTCTCAATAGGGTATTTTTGTGGGGTCTCTCTTATTGAGCTTCGTAGTGTCATTTATTTTTTTACTTAATTTTTTTGTTATTGCATTAAAAATAAATAAATAATAACGTGATGTCATCTATAATATTAAATATAACAAAACAAAATCTTAATAATAATGAAAAAGATGTTATTCTCATGACATGTCACCACCCATTCCCCAAGCTACAATCACAAGATTAGACCAACTAAGTCACGAAAGAATGAATAAATAAATAGAACTATAACTTGTATAAAAGAAAAATTATCTTTAATATATATTTTTTTAAACGGGAATCTTTCATATTTCATTAATAACTAATCAAGATCATAAAGTTTAAATAAACATAGAACAACGCTATAAAATTATAAAGTTATAGATTTAGATAAAAAATCTTATAATTGAAAAAATATTTATGATTTCAGCTTCTGTTAACCTATGTACAACTACAATTAAGGAATATATATCCGAGTAAACTAAATATAATACATAAGTAGCCCAAATTCTCACAAATTTTATTTTTTCAGTTGTGAGAAATAGTCCCCACACTGATCTATTTCTCCTTGACTCTAAAAGTCATGATACAACACACGTCCTCAACCCAAAGGCCAGGACAACAAGAATAAAAAATAAATAAAAAACTAAAAAGAAACAAATCACCATTAGAAGTAGCAGCAGATAAGCACAGCATCGTATACACGCTCTAGCACGCAAGACTCAATAGTTGATCGGCACAAAAGTGATAAGAAACGAAGAAACTGATCAAGACAAGTAGATTTGAGCCTGAATAAACTAGAAACTAGATTTAGATTTAAAAACTATATATAACACAAAACCATCAAAAGAGAGACTGAAAAAGCTTATAAAGAAGATACCAAATACTGCTACTAAGGAAAAAAAAGGAAAGTGATAAGGAAAATGAGAGGATGATAGCCGTTCTTCCTCCTTTCAAGAGAAGCTGCACATTCTTCCCCTTTCTATCATTAATGTATTAATTGACTTTCCATATCCTTATATATGGTTACTACTTACTAGTGTATGTAACTACTAAGTTTTAACTAATATACATATTATACAATAGTTACTATAGTATATAATATGTAACTACTAACTAGTTAATATGTAAGCACTAGTAATCATATCATATGTTATATATTTACATTATTATATAGGTTAATTACGTAAGTACATAAGTAATTATATAATTATACACTATACTTAATATTAAGGCATAAATAACTAGGTTACATGTTATATATGCTATTACATAGGTTAGCTTACCTTATTATATGTATCATGTATGATATATTATATATACTTAGTAGTATATAAGTATATAATTATAGCATAGAGTAAATATAAATGACTATTCATTTCAGCCCAGGCACATGAACAGTAATTTTACTGTTCATGGGCTCCGTAAACAGTATTTTTTTTTTTGTCTCCTCTGATTTAGCCCAGGCTGATGCGCATCAGCCTGGACTGATGCCAATCGTTGCTCTATAGCATATAGTGCATAACAATATTATCTTTATATAGGGTGTTACTATATACATATCTCTCAGTGTGTGTGTTAACATATATGAGCAAGCGTAATGAGTAAAGTTAAGCTTATATGAGCTATGTTCACGAGCGTAATTAAGTCGAGCCGAGTATATCTCGTTTAAGAGTGGAGCATAATTTTGTTTTTATATTCAATTCATTTATTAAATGAACCGAATTCGAGTAGAGTATTTTCAAACCAAACCTGAGTTTAAAGAGAGCACTATCCAATAATAAGGAGACACTTGGCAAAACCCTTGGAGAGAAAAAAGAACCTTTGACATGAAGAAAACAAAAAGTTTTCCATTTATTCTATTACCGCACAACAATCTTCTAAGTTTGTCATTATTCTTTGTTACTTTAGCATTAGCATGTTATTCTGTGAGCCCACTTGACAAATCACCCATATCTCATATCTGTTTCTTCTAAGTTTCATTGGCTTGGAATACAATATGTCTCATCAACTACTTATTCTTCACTAATCCCCAAATTTAATCTTTTTAAAAAGGTAAGTATATCATTAGATTCCAAAATTTTCTGATGACACTACATTATTGCGGGACTTAAAGAGGTGTTCGATGCCAAATATGCCAAGTATGGTGAATAATCCCCCAGCCACACATTAAAAAGCTTAAGCTGAATTTTTGACACAATATCTATTAGGCTGTGACGGAAGAGTATGAGGATCAAACCCCCAAGTTGCCAAATTGGGCTGCTAACAAGAATGGATCTCGACAAGGTTTACTTTTCTAAACAAGTTCCTGAACAATTTAAGGATCAAACCCCCATGTTCAGGCAACGCATAAGAACCCTGTCTGTCTCATTAGCTGCCGGAATTGACTGCTTCCTCCACATGGCGGCCTCTGGTTGACAATTGGGTGGCAAACAGCCAAAACCGTTGCCTGAGGCCCCGTAGAGGACAAGTCAAATCAGAGGGGCAATCACAGGTGTACAATGTATATTATGGACCACAACACAAAAGTCAGCAGGGGAAATGGAAGCCAATTTGGTAAGAAGAGTCTCATACATACTTTTTAAAAATTTTATATTTGGCTAAATGAGTGGTTGTGTTATTTTTATTTTTTTTTAAAAAAAATTATTAATATTTTTTTCTTTTTGTTTTTAATTTTTTTTGTTATATTTTATTAAAGATATTTTTGTCTTTAAGAAAATTATTAACAATTATTTTATAGTTTAAAGAAATATGTCACAATTAAAACTTTAGAAAAAATATTATTAATTAAATAATAATTTAAATAAACTTTTTCATAATTTTTACTGTTGCATTAAGGAGTTAACACTAAAAAGCATGCATAACATTTTTGGTTTGGTAATGTATGTGAGACTGTAGCGAAAGAGAAATTAATGTGTGCTTGGAAGGGAAATGCGAATCTGTTGGTTGTGATTCTGTAGTAGGTGAAGCTTTCCTTCCAACAACCAACCTACTAAACAAATCAAGTCAGCGGCTGTCAGGTTGTGTTATATGACTACTTTAACCAATCATCTAAACTATTTTGATTTGGATTTAGGGCAATACTTAATTCTCTTATAAAAGAAAGGTTGATTTTCATATTAATACTGTTAGGGTACTAAGACTTTTATTATAATTTTTTTTATATAAATTAACGCAATAATTTATAAGATACTTTCCATGTCAGTATCATATAGATTTTATCCAGTTTTTTAATTTTTTTTTTTACCATTAAAATACTATCATATGATTTTATAAAAAAATTATATTACGCTTACATTAGTTATTTGAGTCCTCTCTTTTGTTTCTATTATTAACGATCTCCCGTTCGCTCCGGAGTCCGCATTAATCAGAAAGAAAACACATCATAAAGACATCAAACAAAGGCCGGCTATTGGCAATCTCACGGCTTTTTAATTAAAAAAACAAAAAAAAAACGCAGGGTAGTTTGGTAGTTTGAGCTGCAAAGAAGGGTTATATTGGTCAAAATATTCAGTCTAGCATATGAACTTTGACAAGCTTTTCGTGCTTTCTTAAGTCAGCAGCCCTTCTATTTCTGTTCACCTTTTGTCTCTCGCTGTGTCCTTCTTTCTCACTCTCTCTTTATTTCTGTTCGCTCCCTCAATTCGATCATTCATTGAGCTGCAATCCAACGATCTACATTGCTCGAGGCTGCTCGCTCGGTTGCCTAGTAATCTACGCTCCGTTTCAATGGGCACTCTATCGCACGCGATCAGCCCCAAACTCGCTCTCCCGCGCCGCGATTCTCAGCGCTCTTATCATGGACTTCCGCGCTTGAATTCTCGTCCCCTGAGATGGAATTCCAGCAGAGCCACCAAGATGATCCGCGCGTCTGCGGGGACTGCGAAGCAGAGCCCCGCCATCGATTACAGCGATCCCGACTGGAAATCCAAGTTCCAGGAGGACTTCGAGACGCGCTTCAACATCCCTCACATCACGGACATCTTCGACGACGCCGTTCCGATTCCCTCCACTTTTTGCCTCAGGATGAGGTCCTTTTGAAAGCAAATTGTGAATTGTGCATCTGATTTATCGCTGTACTAGTTTTAGACATAGAAGAATTTTGCATGATTGTGGTAGTTTTAGACATTGAGGAATTTTGCTTGATTGTGGTTATCAAGCAAATTGCAATGTAGGTTTTTATTATTATTATTCAATTAGAAATAGCTCAAACTCCATATCTACTTGGTATTTGCTTGCAGGACACCGGTAACAGAGGATTTTGCGGGAGGGTACCCATCGGACGAGGAGTGGCATGGTTACATAAATAAAAACGACAGGGTGCTTCTTAAGGTATATTAAGCATTTATTGTAGAACTTTGTAGTTTGGATTTGATGGGCCTCTTCCAAGAACATATACCAACCAGTCAATTACCATAAAAAGTGTCTTTTTGTTTTTATGTTTTATTTTTGGCTCATCTGGGTGTGCTACTTTTCCTTCTTCTGTTGAAATTTGTTATCTGGTTTATATATACGATGCAGAAGATATAACTGTGTGAGATGGTGTCCAATAGAAACAACTCAAAATCTAAGTTTTCACTTTAGCTACAAGATACCCATAAGAACATGGATAGTTTCCGGATATCAATGTGAGTTTTGGTTGCGGCAAAGTAATCTTGACCGAGGCAATATGATAGTATAAACATCAGCAAGTTAAGTCTGAAAATCAAAGTGCAAAGTTAAAATCTTAGGAAGCTTTGATGTAATATCACGCCGTATTGTCTGCTTTTATTTTCTATGCTTATTTCTTTTCCCCCGTTGATAGAAGAATTCATGCTGTCGGTCTGGTCTGAAAGCTTTAGTACTGCCATTTATGCGTTCCTAAATTTTCAATTTATATTGAGTTTTCTTGTAGAAGAATGAGATTTTTCTTTCAAATAGGTGATTTTATTTTATTCTGTTTTTCCTGAAAGTGATTAGACTTTGAATGATTTATGACAGATTGTAGCAGTCTGGGGAATCCAGAAACTTTTTTTTTTTGGCTGATTAGCTAGTTAATTTTTATTTAAAAACACCTACCCAATTTAATTTTGAGAATTAAAAAGTTTTTTTTGTAAGTAAGCACATATATAACTGGCTTTATGCATATTAAAATTCCAGGCATGACTTGAGTTATATTGATGTTTGCTACATATTTGTAGAGAGGGGAGAAATAATTGAAGAACTTCATTTTTTACCTTTCGTACTAGCTATGTAGTTATGTATGTGAGGCCTATCTTTTCATTTAGATGTGAGTTTTTCAATGCTTACTAAATTTTTTATTCCATCACGTTTATTCATATGTAGGTTGCCAAGAACATGATTTGTATAAATTCCCATGTAGAATGCCAGGGATGTTACATCTTTCCTCTCAGGCTATTTACTAGTATTTGCATTGTAATTTGCCTTTTTTTTCAATATTTCAGGTCATACACTACTCGTCACCTACATCTGCTGGTGCTGAGTGCATTGATCCTGACTGTAGTTGGGTGGAACAATGGTAAATATCTATCTTTAACTCTCTTATAGGCAATTGTGAAAATCTGGAGTATGCATCTGGTGGCAATGAGTAGAACTCTTTGAACAATTTATGTCATGTTCAGAGAAATATGGGACTTTTTTTTTTCCACATAGTAGAACCTAAAGTGAATAGGGATCCATAAAGATTTGTCAATGAGAGATTTGGTGTGAAAGTGTAGAAGTAGTGATAATGGGTGGTGCCGTGGTGGTTATTAGGTTTATAGCTCTCATGGTCTAGGAGTTTGCAAGATACAAAGCCAATATGAAAAGTGGTAGAATATCAAGCAAATGATTAAATTCACAATTTCTTATCAACTTAATACTGTTGGGTTAACTGGTGATTTAGCATGATTAGAGCAGAAGTTCTGATTTTGAATTCTGACTTCATAGTTTGTCCCCATTTCAGTTAAAAATATTTTATATATTGGGCTTCACTTATTGAACAAGAGTTTGAACTCACACGTAACAGAGAGAAAATATTAATTGAATGATTAAATTTGCAATTTTCTATTACTTAAGCTTTTGAGACAAATAATGATTTAACAAGAAGAATAGTTGTTTTTACATAAATGGGGAGGTTTTAAGTGGAATCAGGCCTAGGGTAGAGTTTCAAGAAGGTTCTTCTTTTCTTCCCCCCCCAAACCCTTTTTTTTTTCTGTCTTGGTGAATCATGGAGGAATTACCTTTCATTGCTGTCAAAGTTTTCTGATAAGATTCCATGATTTGGAATGTAGGGTGCTTTGAGAATTTTTTTCAAGAGGAGAATTTCCAACAACTTGTGGCTTTTATTTTGAACAACCATCTCTTGGAATTTAAAAGAGTAAATGTTCTATTAGATCTGTTTAGATATGTCTAATTCCATATATTGTCTCTTGGAAATGGTTGTTTCCTCAGTTATGTTGGAGTTTGTCTTGAGTGACATACTGACTTGTCTAAAGGAATTCATTTGACTTGTCATTGATTGCTACTTCATAATGACTTATCATCTTGATTGTGATGTCAATTTAACTACTACTTCATAATGTTATTGCATGTAACTGGAACTTTACAGGGTTCATCGTGCTGGACCACGGGAGAAAATATACTTCAGACCAGAAGAAGTGAAAGCAGCAATTGTAACTTGTGGAGGGCTCTGCCCTGGTCTCAATGATGTCATCAGACAGGTCATTGTCATGACCCATTTGATTATAGTTTTTAACTACATCAAATGTGCAGTCCTATTCAATAAAATTATCATCTTGAGACATTGAAATTATGTAGGATATTAATTTTTATTACCTGGTCCAGTTTCAGGCATTTCTTTTCACCTTAATTAAACTTTTGCTTGATAGTAATTTCCGGTGCTTAACAAATGAAGTTTCTGTGCTTAAAAAGAACACAGAACTTAACCCATGTCAATATATATTGGTTGACAATATTTACATGATTATACTACTAGATAGTAAACACAAATGGTATGTATATTAATTGTTTTGAAAACTATTTTTTGTGTTTTGATTTGGAATTTTTTCATGTGATAGAAATTCGAGAAGTGTTTTTGGTGGGGTCTTCATTTGAAAAAGTGTTTTATTTGGGGTTCACTTCAAATTTTTTTATCAATTTAAGAGTGTTTTAATTTTCAAAGAAACAAACACAAAACATACTTATTTTGAGAAAACACAAGCTTATTTTTTCAAGTGTGGAGTTGACTTTTTACTTATATATAAAAATAAAAAAAAAAATTCAAAAAAACAAAGTGATTGTGCAACCACAATCAGCGGAGGAGAGGGGTGGCCACGCGGCCTCCCCTTTTCTTTTTTTTCTTTTTTTTAAGTAATAAGTCAGCTTCCAAACCTGAAAAAATAAACAATCAGTTTTGAAAAGTATTTTGTTTGGTAAATGTTTTTGAAAAGTGTGTTTTTGTGCTTGAAAAAAGAAAATGCTTCTTGAAAACAAACACAGCCAAAATTCCCCTTGAATTCTCAATGTTGTATGAAAGTAAATTTTGAGTTGAAAAAATTACGTAATTCTGCAATCTCAGAATCTTCTTGAACATAGAACAAACATGCACCCTGCATTCTTGAGCAATGCATGTTTGAAGTCTGTGTTTTGTGGCCTTAAGTTTATATTTGACATTCCACTATTAATATAAAAGAGTTGACAAGATTGATTGGAGTTACAGAACAAATAAGAAAAAAACTAAGGAAAATTTTGATTGGTGTATAGCATTTTCAAAACTTTTCCTTTTGAAGCCCCATATCTAGTAACAGTGCCTAAGATTTATGCTATTTTAACTACTTCAATCATGTTCTGCTGCAGATTGTCATCACACTTGAAATATATGGTGTGAAAAAGATTGTAGGTATTCCCTTTGGTTACCGTGGATTTTCTGACAAAGAATTAACTGAAATGCCGGTACATTCCTGTGCCTTTTGTGATTATTTCAAACATTAATTGATTCATCAAACAATGTTGCTGTGTACTTAAAGATAAATGCAATGTTTCTTATCTTCTAAAAGTATGGTTGGAGTTGTAGATTAATTTGTTTAGCTTTTTACTTCAATCATCAGTTATCGAGAAAAGTGGTTCAGAATGTCCATCTTTCTGGTGGAAGCTTGTTAGGAGTTTCACGTGGAGGACCTGGAATTAGTGAAATCGTGGACAGTTTGGAGGTGCACAATTCATCTTTCGTATTGATCTATACTATTTTGAAAATGTTTCTTGATTCCAAGAAATATGAGTGATCTTATTTATGTTTTTCATATTGTTGCCAGGAAAGAGGAATAAACATGCTATTTGTGTTGGGTGGGGATGGCACGCATGCTGGGGCAAATGCAATACACAATGAGGTTGTAAAGCCTGAAGCCCTGTTGTAACTAGGTTCAGTGTGTGAAATATTTTTCTCATGCTTTATTAAGATTTTCTTTCCAGAATGAAAGCTGCACTGAACCTGCAGCAGAGACACTTTTTCAAATACAAAATATTGCTTTTGAAGTTGTTTATCTAGTTGTATTGCAAATTTATGTCGTAAAAGTAAATAAAATAAATGAATAAATAAACAAATAAATAATGGCAGACATGCATTTGAAGGCACAATGCTATAAATGTTGGTGTAATCTTCACCTTCAAGGCTGATGGAAGTGTGATAATGATGTACTGCTATATCTTTAAGATAATAACATCAGAGGTATCTTACAAGGTCCACACTTGTGACTCCATTCTAATTTAGTTTTTGCAATTTGCTGATGCTTGCTCTATCTCCTTCTGGGGGTTTGCCTTTTATCTTTCTTTTGATCTAATTTCATATATATCTTCTGCTTTTAGTGCCGTAAAAGACGGATGAAGGTGGCTGTAGTTGGTGTGCCAAAAACTATAGACAACGATATTCTGCTGATGGATAAAACTTTTGGTTTTGATACTGCTGTTGAAGAGGCACAAAGAGCAATAAATTCCTCATACATAGAGGTACTCTACGTGCATTTTACTTGCCCATGCATGGATTTATGTTTCTCCATACAAGTTTTCCTGCTGAATTGTTTCATAATCTTGGTTTTTTTTTTTTGCCTCAATCTTGTTATTAGGCACACAGTGCTTATCATGGTGTTGGCGTTGTGAAATTGATGGGCCGTAGCAGTGGATTTATAGCTATGCATGCATCCCTAGCTAGTGGACAAGTTGACATATGTTTGATTCCTGAGGTACTTATTACAAGCAATTAATTGGATAGCTATCTTTGTGAGCTGTTACTGATTCTACTGATATGCACATGTAAGGTATCTTTTAATTTGCACGGGCCTCTTGGTGTTTTGAGTCATCTGAAATACCTGATTGAGACAAAGGGTTCAGCTGTTGTATGTGTCGCAGAGGGAGCAGGGCAGGTGAGTTACATAAGGAATTCATATTTTCGGTTGTAGGTTGAATACTATTAACTGACCAGGTGATTTAAATTGTGCAGTCCTTTTTTGGCTGCATGAAATACTATGAAAAACCGCCTGTGTTCATTTCATTGCATTACATAGATCTTCTAACTTCTTCCTCATGTTTTTCCCCTAAGACGAAGAGTACAATTCAGTATGCTGTTGTTTTCTGATGCAGAATTTTCTTCAGAAAACTAATGCTAAAGATGCTTCTGGTAACATTGTATTTGGAGATTTCGGTGTCCACATTCAACAAGAGGTTGGTGGTTGTATTTTGACTCATTTCATGTGATTTTGATCTCCATGACACTTGAGACAAGCTAAGTGGGTTGATAAATAATGAGCTGACTGAAAGTTTAATTTTTAAGTTCAGTTGATATATGTTGCATAGATAAGAATGGACTGCGGTTTGGCCTTGTAGTTGTTTCTTGTCAGAGTTACAAACATGCTATGTTACTTAAGCCTTCAAGATCTAAGCTCTGTTAGCCGCTCTTTTGCTAAGACTAGATATGGTTAGTTGACTGCTTTTGATGTTATGTGCAGTGAACAAAATCAAGTGGTTCCTCACTTGAACTAGAAATCATTGGCTATCCTCTTTTTTATTTTTTTGTTCATTAGTCACTTACCAAAAAAAAAAAAAAATCATGAGTGAGAATTGGAGAATTTAATACTGACTATGTATCTTGAAACATTTGGCCTGTGTGGGATTTGTCTAGTCTCTCTCATCATTAGATTTTCAAATATTCTTTTCTCTTCTCCCTCTCCCCTCCCCCTCTCTTTTCATTTAAAATTCAGTTTCTTGATGGATGTGCAAATTTCTCCTGCTACTGACTGTGGGAGGCCTGCATTGATATCTCTGAATTCAATTATGGAAGGACTTGGAGGGTTCTTAATACTCATACTAATTTACCTTAGACTGACTGCATCATCAGACAATGGGACGAGTTTCAATGGCTACATAGCTATGATGTGCATTTTATTCATTAACCCAATAACATATATTCTTTGATAAAATTAATATTGAACTACATGTTGCCAGTTTTATGTCATATTTAGCAAAACTTCGACAAGCACTGGTGCTTCTGGGTCTTAACGTTATATTTTATTTTGCCGTTGTGTATTATCTTGCTTCCAAAGAAATAGTAATATGCTGGTGAAAGAAACTCTTTTTTTTTTGGCTGAATCCTTTCATATGTATTCTGGATGATTTTACTGGTGGAATTCCCTTTGTACCTATCCTATAGGATATACTAATATCAAACGACCATTTTTCTGTCAGATAAAAAAATCTTTTAAGGAGATTGGTGTTCCAGTTGATGTGAAGTATATTGATCCCACGTACATGATTCGTGCCGTCCGTGCAAATGCTTCAGATGGAATTCTGTGTGCTGTACTAGGACAAAATGCTGTGAGTCTCTCTCTCTCTCTCTCTCTCTCTCTCTGAGTAATACGTACTCTCTCTACTGCCTGAGTATGCTGCAGTTCTCAAGATTTCAATAGTGATGGCCAATCTCTAGGTCCATGTTGGATATTTCTTGTACTTGACCTGATTAGCTGACAGTAGCCTCCTGCATGGTGTCTCTTTCTTGTTAGATTGGAAATATATTCAAGGGCTTCATCTTGTTTAGACCCAATTCACAAGAATATCCTGAGTAAATATGCAACTAAGCAGTATGAATTTCTTCTGACAAAATTCTTTAGAACTTGTATGCCATTAAACCAAATGTCATTTCTCAACAACCTTACTATCAACTGATCCCTTAGCTGGGACTGCTATGACATTGAAACAGGACCAGTAGATCAGCTGAGCAGAAATAACATCTACTGCTCAGGTTATTACCCTGTGATGAGCCAAGATCAACCCTTTCATTGCTAAATGGGATCATTTATCAAAACCAGGGTTGGAGGCTTGGAGCAGTTATGTTGGGTTTGGATCAGTAGTAATTGGTGATACTAGAAAAGTGACTTATGGATGCTTGTCAAAGCAAGTCATGTCAGATATCTTTCCTTCTAACTTTTGTATAGTTATCCCTTAAGTTTTAGCTACTAGATTGTGATAATTGATGAACAGTATGATATGATCAGATATTTTGTGTCATGCTAATTAAATTTGTCAAGATTTAACATAGGAATTGAAGTCTGGAGAAGTTCCCTATAGAAAAAAATCGAGACTTCCCAGTTTCCAGTTAGGAATCCAGCTTTAAGATGTGATCCTGCCCAGAAATTGGGGTTGGTTTTTGGATCAGTGAATATTTTGATTCCAGGGTAAAGCAGAAATTGCCTCTTGCAAGTAGATCTAAGCTTAATTGGTTAGGCTCGAGAATAAATTTGGTTAGGCTAATGGACTGGCTTAGTTATGTAAGATTTCCTGTTCACAGGCTTAATCAGGTCTCTATTTGGCTCAACCTCAAACTTGGCTTGTTTCAGTAGGCAAGCCTAGCAGAGCTCAAGTTTGGCCGAGCTGGGAAGCTCAGATGTGCAATTTCAATGACTGGTCAAACTTGGATCATTTTGAGCTTGGCCTAGGTTCAATTGAGCTGTGCTCAAACTGCCTAGGGGTTTGTAAGCATGCCCCTCACTGAAGCAGGTTTTCAGACTTGCTTGTTTGCAGATTCCTTTTACTGTTTTTTTAATCTCTTTTTCTTTTTCTTTTTTGTTTTTGTTGTTGACAGTTCAGTCCTACTAATGTCTATTCAATATGGATTTGTGGCTTTGGCAGGTTCATGGCGCATTTGCTGGATATAGTGGTATTACAGTAGGTATATGCAACACCCACTATGTCTACCTTCCAATTCCTGAAGTCATTTCTCATCCCAGGCTGGTGGACCCCAACAGTAGAATGTGGCATCGTTGCTTGACTTCAACAGGCCAGCCTGACTTTATCTGATAAACTAGCTCTTCTTATTTAAGCTAAGAGATTTGAAATATAAAGCTCCCACAGAGTAGAATCTAGGACAGATAGTCTGCTTCAGAAGGTTTATTAATAGTCTGCTCAAATCATGGTGTAGAAGAAATAATATTTAAAGGATGGCCTTTCCTCCACCATTAAATATTTTTTAGTGTATAGCATTTCTGCTCTCAGATTGCTTTCACAATAAAATTCCATAGGCACCACCAACCATGTTGTGCTTAAATTTTCATGTTTTGTACAACATTTGTTGTAACTATGAAATATGTTGGCCATAGTTAGAACCGATACGAAACTCAATCAACTGTAAGGAACTTGCATATCAAATTCACTTGCAATTTTTGGGTATGGTCATATTTGCAAGAGTATGAACGATTTTTAATAGTACTGTCGTGTAGAGTTCTGAATTTAAGAAGTAAATTGCAAGAATGTTTCCTGGAGAAAATTTGTGATTCATATCAGGACATCTAATAAGACGTAGTGGAGCCAAGGCACACCACATCTGATCGGAAGTCCAATTGGGATTCGAAACTCGACAAGAGGATTGTTCATCTAATGAGGTATATCTTGGTCTCTGTCTGCTTCTAAATGTTCTCTAGCGTACAACGTGCATTACTGTTGATTGAACCCATCAAACATTGATGGGATTTTGTGCAAGCAGTGATGCCCACATGGTGATGGCCGTGGCTTTATGTCCTGACAAGTGACAAGTATGCTACTTTTAACTTTTTCTTTTTCTGGGTGGGTTTTTTGTGTACAAACCGAAACTAGGCAATCACTGCGTGGGCAACATTATAGCAGTAATTTTGTAGTGCCCCTAGCCTTGGCTAATGCACATGAGAACACGAATAATTTCTCTGTACCCTTTTCTTCCCTTCTTTCTTGAGATGTACTTGGATAGGCTGATGCACATGACAACATAATTCTGACTGGTAAAAAAAAAAAAAAAAAAAAAAAAAACATAATTCTGACTGGTCAAAGATTTACACCATCTCCTCTGATAAGTGATTTTTTCCCTGACAACTGGTACACCTACTGAGTCCTCAATGGAAGTGACGTTACTCCAATATAAATCTGATTTTTCATGTTTTTACGACAATCGGAAGGGTGTATAAGGGTGCTTTTAGAATTGTAATTTTGTATATAAAAAATATGATTTTAAATTAAATTGTAAAAGATTAATTATTTAAAATTGTGTTTTTAAAAGATTACAATTTGTGTTTTAAATTGTAAACAATGTGATACTTTTTAAAAAAAATACACAATTTAAAAAGTTAAATTGTAATTTTAAAAGCCCTTCTAAAAATGCACAGTCATCCACAAAGTTTGTAAAGGTTTTCTACGAGGATAAAATTCATAAGCATTAATTCTATATTCATTTTTTTACAACAAATGTTCCTCTTTAGTTGTGAGACAAGACTTGTATATATCAAAGGGCAATGGTCATTCTCCTACCAGTTAAGGGTTGTCAATTTTTTATATGACTTACAAACTTCACACAAACTTAACACGAAATTAACGAATTAGAGTTGAAAAATCACTTATTTAATTAATGGGTCAGGTTAGAGTTGACCTATATAAAGTTTATACGCATGTCTCAATATGATTCAAATCCGACACGCGACATTTAAGACTGACAATTTTAGATGCAACTCGCAAACTCAACACAAACTTAATACAAAATTAACTTGTTAGAATTATGGTTGAGAGGTCTAATTCGTTTAATTTAATGAATGAAGTTAAGATTGATATCTATAATTTTATATTCATGCATTGATATGATACAAATTCAACACACAAACATAAATTCACCCACCTAACCCGGTCTCTCTCTAAATGAGCCACATTATATTAACTTCATGGTCTATCTTTCTCTTGTGAAATGAAGCATTTTAAAATTGGGCAACGGGGATATGATTGACCAAGGCTAGCTCTGGCAATCTGAATAAATATCTATATTTGTACTTTAGTTTTTGGCCTCCCCATGGGTCAAGCTGTTATGCTGACCCAAAATCATTTTCCTACCATTAACCGCCCATTCTTAATAGTGTTTATCAGAGGATCAAATGCCTTTTACCAATTACCATCCAAAGCTATAGACAAGTAAAAGGGTTCCGATTCTCCCGAGTCTTCTGACCAACCCCTTTTACCCATCTTCCGACTTCCATTTCTATCTCTTACTTACAAATTAAAATAGTGCCATCTCTTTCCACAAGACACTTTTTTCTCTTTTGGGTTTCTGAGACACCACAACGCACACTTGGTAAAGTTCTCTCTTGGGCATCGTGTTAGTCTGTGGTTTTTTTTGCTACAGAAATTATATTCTTAGTTCTAATCTTCTTCTTTCTCTTTTTCTCCCGAGTCTTTTCTTAGCTAATCTCATTATATTGTGTTATTTTAGCCTAATTATAAATAGAGTTAAACAATTTAGTTGTTAGCATGTGGTTGTTAGGCCCGGGCCACCATAGACTAGGCCCATAAACAACACAAAACTTGCTAATTGTTTTGATGTAAGCAAGTAATTAAGTAAAAGCAAATGTCAAAGTCCTATTCATGATGTTAATTTTTTTTTTTTTTTATGCAAGCAATTAATTTTGATATTTAATGCAATGGTTTTGTTTTTTTTTTTGGTTACTTGTTCTTGTCTTTTATGTTGCAAAACTCAACATAGAATCAGTTATTTGTTTAGTTGTTCATCAGTCCCTCAAGAGAAAAATATTGATTCCGCAACCCTATCGAGTCCATTTATTGGATCACACTCAACGCACATATATAATATAATACCCTTGTGTACACATATTATAATTTCAAAAATAATATAACATCTTGTATATGCTGCAATTAGTTAAAGCTGTAAAATCTCTATCCAAAAATTTAAAAAATCGACATGCTCTTCTCTACAAATATAAAAATGTCCCATTTGACTCTCCCAAAAATTTTAAGAAAACTCCATCGCCCCTCCTAAAAATAAAAAAAACCTTTTGATATCTTCAATTATTTTTTCTTTTTTTTTTTTTAAAAAAAAAAGCCCCTTCACCTTTCTAAAAAAAGGGAGAAAAATATTGGCTTTTTATTGGTAAAATCAAAAATTTTTCTTTGCACAAAAATATGGAACAGAATATTTAAATTTTTTGAAACAAAAAAAAAAACAATTATTTTTAATTTTTTATAAACCAAACAATTTCTTTTTCCAAGACCCCAGGACTTGTGACTTTCCTTCATCATTTCTTCAACTCTCTTTCTCCCTACTTTTCTTTATTCTCTATAACTTCCAAGTTGTTTCCCAAATCCCTTCCCTCCTCGCAAAAATATTTGTTAAATTAGAACACTTAATTTCAATTTGTTTAGATCTATTCTATTCGTTTTGGTTTGCTTTGACCTGTTTTATCACACATGTTATGTGGCTAAAGAGATAAGCCATTAGTTGAATAAGGGATTATCTTAATGTATTTTATAATCTTTGTCATTATCATTCTTAGTAGTTGTTAAGTGTTAGTGATAGGATACGTCTTTACGAGAATAGTTTATCTTTATCACATTTCTGTGTAATCTTATATAATTTCATTAGGCTGATTAATAAAGTAAGCAATAACTAATTATCTCAACTCTAATAATTGTTTGGAAGGTTTAGAATTCTTTGAATTACTCTAAAATTATCCATTCCGTGTTTGAGAAATTAGGCACATGTAACAACATATAATTGTTTCAGGCCATGGTCATGGTTATGTTATATTGTTTTTAATTTTTAATTTTTTTCTTTTTTGAAGATTTTAGAATTAGCTTTTGTCAAATTATTATAAGAACATATTTATCTGATATTATGTTATGTTTGACGTATAATGAAGTGTTAAAAAAGATTTTATATCATGTTTAACTACGTGAAATTTAAGAAATTAATTTTGTTTTCATACACACATGGCAGGGAAACAGAATACATAAGTGTGTTCGTAAATTTCTCTGCACAAATACACATGGAGAGAGAGAGAGTGTATAAATATAGGCAGAAAAAAGGATAATATAAAATTTGGCACTCAAAGTTTGAGTCATTTTAGTTTAATATATATGAAATGTTTTCTTTTACAGTTTCAAGGCAATTGTCTTCTGTTACTTTCTTTTTTTTTTTTTCTGAGCTTCTGTTAGTTACTGTTGGTTCGTCTCATATGCGATGCATATATGTATGGTATTAGGATCCTTGAGAGCACATTGTCAGCTATATATTGGCTTAGATTAGGTTATAGAATTGCCCATGCTTAGCTGTTGTTAATCAATGAAATTTCATATATTATAATGCACATTTTATTTTCCTGTGTTCAGCGAGTGCTTGTTACAGATGCAACCACAGTAAAAGGCTGCATTCATTGGATTGGTAATTAGATTTTTATATGCGTGTGAGAGAGAGAGAGAGAGAGAGAGAGAGAGGAGAATGGGCAAACATTGAATTTGATTTGGAGCAAAATGTCCCAGCATACAATTTTTATAAATTGTTGTGGCGGCCCACGTGGCATTGCCACATCCACTACAATTTAATTTAATTATATTAATAATTGACATAATAAGTGCAGTACAAATTGATGTTGCAATCCACATGACATGTCACATCTACTACAATAAAATTTAAGTAATTAGTAATTGATATGATAAGTGTAACATAAATTTACAAACTAACGTAACATTTCACATTATACTATTACATTAGCCAAATTCAATTATTCAGTAACTAACGTAGTAAGTGTTACGTGAACTAGCACATCATTATAAGAAACTTATAGTAAAAATTGTTATATGTACCCTTAAGAACACTTTTCTTTTATTTTTTTAATAGTGGAGATATTTATATACAATAACTTCACTTATTTTTTGAATTATCATCAATTTTGTAATGTTTTTTCAAAGTTCAAATTATTTTAATTTAGTATATCAAACTTCAATTTTTTTTTAAAAAAATTTTCATTATGTTAGGATTTTCTGTTAAATCCTAATGGATGGGGTGTCAAAATTTTCAAAACTTCTCATTTTTTTAGGAAAAAAAAAGAACAAAATTGCAAAGATTTAGGCGCTATAAAAATTTTCACACTTGAATCTTTGAAAATTTTATGTATATATTTTTTCTAAAAACAAAAATATTTTAAAAATTTTGAAAAGATTTTACAAAAAATCATATAAAATAAAATTAAAAAATTAAAAATTTAATATACTAAATTGAGAAATTTTGTGCAAAATGGATGAGAAGGGTTTAAGTCAAATTATCCCTATTTATATACTTCAATTCTTACACCGTGCCTTTGGGACTGAGATTTTAAACATTTATTTTAAACATTTATTTAAACATTTATTTTGGAAGTGCTCAACTATTTAAAATATCTTCAGCACTTGTCCCATCAAAACGGATACATAGAATATAATGAAATGACAGATGTTGAGAGGTCACACACTCAAAACAAAGGATCGTGGGCCTGGCATCCAGCCCATCATGGCCGTTGGCAATATCCAAAAGCTAAACACTGCTAGTACTTCTTATAAGAGGCGAACGACATCGTTTCATTCCAGTTGTCATAAACTGTTCACATTTCATTTGTCGTAATAATTTAGTATAAATGAATGCTCATAATTAAATCAATCACATGGCTCTTCGTCCTGTTATGGACAACAGCTTCTGTTTCCAAAATTGATTGTTGGTGACATTTTCTGAATTTCATTGGAAGAAAGAAAACAACAAAACTTAAGAAATATATTCTCCCTATATATTTCCTCACTTCTTTTTCCCTCATTTGAACTGAAGCTACCAAAAAAATAAAAATAAAAAAAAGGCTGTATTCTAATCACCAACATACTAATCCACCATGACAACCACCATCATTTTTAATATTTATGGCTGAATTTCTGATTATAGACAGCTAGTGACTTTCTCTCTCATGCTAGAAGCATGAAACTCTCTTGAATTTCTTTCCACCTTAATTCATTTATTTAAAACTCTCTCTCTCTCTCTCTCTCTCTCTTTGTAACTGAGGGGCTATCCTCAAGAACCACACAAAAACTCCCATTCAACCAAACTGATTGGACTTGGGTGTGAAGGAGAAAAATTCACATGTCATGACTTGAAGTCCACTTCAGATGGTCAGTCTGGTTTCCTCCTCTTATATCTGGACTATTATGTGAGGAATTTGCACATGACCCAACTGTTAATTCATCACTTTTATAGCTCAAGCATGCAGCGTCTAAAACCCCAACGGGGCTTTGGGGCACAGATGGAGCCAAGGCACCTGCCACATTGGCAGACCCACTCATCAATGACAGATCTTTGATCAGTTCAAGACACTTCAACACTCTTGCCTGCAAATCCCACAGACAGAAAAACCAAACAACCATATTTCATAAGTTCATCAAATTGGAAAAAATATAAACAGGCATAATATTTCTTTTAAGAGCAAAAGCAGATTCGTCCTGTCCTGGTTTTATTTCTGTGGGCACCACCCTTTTCACCTTTTCATCGTGTATCAAACAAGACATGGCCTTATCAATGACCTCTGCTTGCATTTGCCTTGAAACAGAAATAGCCACTGATGCAGCAATTTCAGAAGGCCTGAATTCCAAGAAGTCAATACCTGCATTCAATTCCCACCCAGCAAAGCATCAAACCCATTAATCTTCAAGAATATCCATGTACAAAATATAACACATAAAGACTGTGTCAAGGACAGACCTTTAATTGTGCTTAATATGAGTTGTACTGATCTGGAGATGGACAATGTTGATGGAAGCTGAACATTGTTAATCTTGCACAGGAAGTAGTCAATGAAGGAGCAAGGGGTAAAAGCTTGCATTCTCCATCTCAATGTGCTCAGCACCAGAAGCTCCATTCGTTGTATAGTTTTAGCTTCAAACACGAACTTGGGCTCTGCCACCTGCCCACAAACGCACATCACAATGGCAACCGGATCAAATCAATACCAAATCCAGATCATATCAAATTGTTAATCCAACAACTCTAAATTATTATGCACGCATTTTATACCTGTAAATCTACGGACTGAGGCACTTTAATCTCCTCCATTTTGGCTGCTAGTGACAAACAAGCTACAGCTAACAATTGCACCACCCAACTTTTACCTCTCTAAATGCCCAAGAAAAGTGACAAACAAATATCAAGGATAGAGACAATCAATAAGTAATTACAATAATAAGAATAAAATTAAAGAAAGAAGCACACTTGGTTTCAGTATGTGAACTTACTGGCAATTCATAACTTGATAGGAAGCGATCCAAGTAGTTTATAGATAGACAAAGACTTAATGGTCCAAAACTGTAATGGGAATGAGCCTGTTGATCACAGTGCAACAAACTCTGTCACAAAGAGAAATGACCCTTCCGAAAATCAAGAAAAGAGACTATTTTTCAGGAACAAATTATTAATCAGAAAGAAGGGAAACTTAGAGCAATAATTCATTAAAAAAAAAAAAGGCAAAGTGGAAGGAAAACTTAAACCAAACAAAATAATCCGATCGAGTTGCCACAAAAACTTGTTTAATAATGAACATCACCATCAGAAATCCATCAACAAACTATTACTTCATAAACTAAATAAAGCACATAAAGTAAAGTGAAACTCAATGAAAAAGATCAACACCAATCATAAAATTTTCACATTGTCAAGAAATTCGATTCGGCACAAGCAATAAAGATGATGTTGAAAACGAAAACCCTGTTAAAAAAACTGGACCATAGTAAAAAAATAAAATCACAAGAGAATTAAAGCCATTATGTGTTAAACCAATAATCAAGGGATCAAACAAGCAAAACCCAACAAACCCCATGTGAGACAACCAGTTACACCAACCTTCCAAATCCAATCAAGAGCCTCTCTCCTAACACTCAAATCCAAGTCCCCACTGCGCAATCTCTTGAGGTAATCATCTCTGGGCAAATGCTCTCTCTCCCTCTCAACCATTTCTCTGACTCTCTCTTCGCTATGCAGTGGAAAACCCATCCAAGATTCGGATCTAATTATATCAAAAATCGGGTCTTGATTGATTTTACGAGTGTTTGGGTGGTTCCAAGAGGAGGAAATCCCACACCCATCTGTGGCATTGCAATTGAGATCATCAAAACAAGCATTGCCGTTCTCAGAACAGAGAAAGTTCGAGTTGGCACAATCAAAACTTTCTGCCATTGAAAGAACCTCAAAAATCTATGAAAACCCAAGATAATCTGCACAAGGGTTTCTCAAAGATTATGGCTTTGCAATGATATGCATTTTTCTTTTTCACAATAAACCCAAAAGAAGGGAGTTTGTATATAGAGTGAACTAGTGAATGTAAAAGCGAGAGCCAAGAGGGGGTGGGGTAAAGAAGAGTTGCAAAGAGAGGGGCTTTATGTAGGAGATGAACATATGTTTTAGGGTAAGCGAGACAATGGGGGAGAGAAGGATGTGGATTCTTAGGCCACAGGATGAAAAAGGAAAAGAAAAGAAAACACCTAATAAGCAAATCAAGGAAATATAAAATTATGCTTATAAAAAAAAAAGGAAATATAAAATTATAAATAACTTTTTTCATAAAAGTACAATGAAAAAAAAAAAATCCTCCATGTCCAAATTTCAAATGCCCATAATATTTTTTTTTTAAATGTACGTGACAATCGCTTATATTGTGAATATATGTCAATTAATATATTAAATTATAGAATACATGTCAGCATAATTTTATTTTTTTAAAAAAAAAAAACTTTGTCAAAGAAAAGAGAGGTAATAAAAAACTGTTTGTCTAGTTTTTTCTTTTATTTATTTATTTTTGGGTGGTGTTTAGTAATGGATTTGAAGGAAAAAGTGTATGGTTATGGTGAGTGCATAAAAAAAAATGCAAGAAAATAATTTAGAAAATGTATTTGGGAACATCTAAGATACAAGTCAAATTTTGTGTGAAAATGTGTTTGGTACTTTGGAAACAGAGTAAATAGGATGTTAAGATAAACATAGAAAAATGGTAGTGTATAGTAAGTAAATGTACATAAAATAGAAAAAAGAAAAAAAGAGGCTATGACGAGACGAGTCTTCAATTGTCATTACCTAACTATGCAATGTTTATGGTACAAACATTTATTTATACGACAAACATTGCGACAACGAGGATTTCTAGTCTATCCAACTCATAACAATTTAGTCCAAGAACACAACATTTATTATACACTTCACTCTAACTTGAAGAATTATGTTAATTAAATGATGTAATTATGTTTAGAAGAATCAATAAAGTACTCTATCGATTCATTTGGCACTTGGATCACAGTTTTGGTTGGATTTTTGTTTAGCCAAAGAGGTTATATAATAAGAGCATTTTTATTCGGCTCTCTATTTTTATCTTCAAAATAAATAATAAAATCAGTTTTTCTTATTTTAGAGAACCACTTTTTTTTAAATACGTATATTTAGCTCCCTAAACTAAGGATCCACTTTAACTTTTTCATTTAAATATTAATATTTTAAGAAATTTTTTAATTTTTATTCAATAAATAAAATTAAAAAAATCAAAAAATTTGAGAGATAAATTAATATTTTATTATTAAAGAAAAAAAAAAAGTAGGGAGTGAAATAGCTCCCTATTCATGCTCCCTACTTTTTTCTTCAAAGTAGGAAGTTGGATGAGAGCAATAAAATGATCCAAAATCTATTTTAACTCTTTAAAGTAGAAAAATTCTTAAAGTAAAAAACCGAATGATAATGCTCTAAGAATATGAATGAAGTTAATGAAAGCTCACAAAATAACAAATAAAAAAA